>CM058043.1:64567391-64713961 GCA_030169165.1 Centaurea solstitialis
TGTATATCACAACTGAAGGAGGAGGCTGGTACTTAAAAGGAGCGTCCAGGGCCTGTTTCGCGTTCCAGACGGCTGTTTTGCGGCGCGAGACACTTAGGTCAAACCCTGGATTTCAGCATTATCGAACTTGGCGGCGCCAGATCTGAGATTTCGCGATCGCTAAGAAGCCCCTGGATTGAGATTGTGCATTTTTCACGTTTTTTCGCCTTTTTTCGTACTTTTCCGTTCCACGGCCTCCAAATCCTACAAAAGCAATAATAAGCTCAATTGGTGAGTGAAATGATCAGAAACGGGTGAGAAATGGGGTAAAGTCATATAATTAAGCTCAACCAAAACATGTATAATTTTGGTGTTATCAAAATCCCCACACTTAAGCTTTGATTGTCCTCAATCAAAAGACTGAAAGATAAGAAAGATAACTCCAAAGTTATCTCCACCCAAGATCATCCAAGAGAACAAAGTATACTCACACAATCGAACACACAAACAAGATACATTAAGCAATCGGATACCAAGTTCAACCTTTCACTCTCACATAGTATGAATAATCATGTAAAGTATATCTCTCGGGGGTAAAAGTGTATATGTAAGTGATCACACCAATACTCGACTAATTCCCGCATGCATAAGCTTGTCACCAAATCTAGTCTCCACCACTGAGAAGTTATCAACCGTCAAGAGGACTTTAGGGTTGAAACGTTAGGCTAAGGGTTAAGGGTAGGATAAAGGATATATATAAGTGACTAAGGGTTTTGTAGCAAAAACCTGAAAACCAATCAGTTAAAGACCCAAATTAATCATCTGACTTTTGAGATTTTTAGAGCTCGGGATTTCTATCACTATCACTTTTATATCGGCCTAAGCATATTGCTTATTTGTGGCTTCGATATTTTTCTTTTCTTTTAAGCACATCGACTCTTTTGATTTTTCTTTTGAATGAGTCGTTTTCTATTTTTTTTCTTTTCTTTCTTTTCAAGCTCTCTATTTTTTTCTTGAGTAGCAACTATGTTGTTTTTTACTCTTTTTCTCTCTTTCTTTTCCATAATCCGTTTCTCTATTTGTCAGATTCATACAACGGACAAAAAACATGAAAAGCTTCCAACTTTGAGCTACGGCCAAAAGATAGATAAAATTGGGCTAAAGGATAAAGTGTATAGTGGGTAAAGAAATGAAAAGGCTAAGGCTAAAAAACGGTTACAAAGGATGAAGTACTAAAGATGAGTACTTTTAATCAAAGGCTAGGCAAATCAAATAACCTTATAACGAGGTTATCTGACAAAGGCTAAAAGGGTTAGAAACGAAGGCCTCTATTAGTGCAATGGTGATAAATACTTCTCTTATGTGGTCTCGACAAGCATTCAAATGACAAGTTCTACCTTGGGTCAAAGTCGGTATTCCTCACAGAATAAATAACAATTAAGGCTCAATCTCTCAAAGGAATTGGGTGAGGCACTCATGGTAATTGGTATTCCAAGGCATCCTTTTACTCAACTAATCCTATTCAGTGTTCTCCTATGCAAACAACACAGTCCCAAAAACAATCTCAGATTTCGAAAAAAAAATTGGGGTCAAATCTCAAAGCTTTCAAAAATTTGAAAAACGACAATCCACAAAGCAAAAAGGGAACCCATTTAAACAGATAAGTCTACATAACCCCCTCCCCACACTTAAAATTTGCAGTGTCCTCAATGCAACAATTAAAACAATTATGGAGTAATTGGGAAAAAGAGAAACTTCCCGGGTTATGTGACGAAATCTGTTCTGATCTGAGAGAGTGTTCCAAATATCGTGCTCGATTCAAGATCATAGGTCGCTGTATCTATTACCAAAAGAAAAAAGAAAAAGTAAAAACGAACTAAAGAAAATTAAACCAAACTAAAGCAATTAAAAAGGTACTTAGAATCCTAAACAAACCAAACAAAAATAAAAATTGTTCAACCAAACCAAACACAAAAATTAAAATTGTCTTAAACAACCATATCGAATAACGGAGATAAAAGAGAGAGATCAATAAGGGCCACGAGGTTGGTTTTGCCAATCCTCAAAAGTCGGGTAACCGGGCGGTGCATCCTCGGAGTATGGCCAAAAAGGTGATGGAGCATACGCGGTATTCGGTTGAATACCGAAATGGGAGGCCATCTGGTTCATCACTCCACTTTGCCAGTTGGCTTGGTGAAGAGCCTCCGTGGTGTTGTACTCCATATGCTGATGATGGCGGCCATAAGATAACGACATCTCCGAGAGTCGGTTACTCAAGTCTTGGTAACCCGAATATGCCGTCCATTCCGCCGGTTGTTCTCCCGCATTCGCCCCACTTGTTCCACCGGTCTCATGCGTGCTCCTCGGTGCTCTCCTTACTTGACTCCTCGTTCCAATAGCTTGAAGGTTGTGAATCCATACGTTCTGGTCCCGACCTATCAAATGCTCCACCGCTGCTATCCCCATGCCACGGAGTTGGTCCATATCAATCAACCCCATCTCACCAAGGTCAGTCATCGAGGCAATGGCACCGTCGGTTAGAATACCGAAGTGCTTGGCTAGAAGCGTAACATACTGGCCACCAATCAAACGGCTACCCTCTCGATAACCACTTGCCTTAGCGAGTTGTACGACAATAAGATACGGAGCATTCGGATACTTTTCCTCCGTAGAAAGCTGCTCAAGAAGCCAAAGATCGTACACAGAAACTTTTTCCTCACTCGAGGAACGAGCATTCACCGCGTGAATAAGCATACGGTGCAGAAGTCGGTCTGAAGAAGTAAGAAAGCCCTTCACCTTGAGATTACCACCATAGTCACCTTCACCTAAAATCGCCCAAGCCAACCGAGGATCAAAACTGTCCCGCTGATGCGGTAATTATCGTATATAAAAAGCGTAACAAGTTTTAACCTCTAATGCCTAGCCACCGTCTTACCACATATACAGGCAAGCGTACCTGATCGTGAGTAATATAGTGTAGGAAAGTCCAGGTATCGTATCTACCACTGGGAACGGTCAAGTTATCGTAGACTAAAGTGTGAATCAGTCTAATTAACCTAAAGGGGGGGTTTTGTATGAAAAAGGTTTAAATACTTAAAAAGACAATTAATTAAGTAAAAACTAAGAAAGCAATTAAAATATTTTTTTAAGATTATAATAAGGAAAAACAGCAGTACTTATCATGGTAAAGTGAATCCCCAATATGGATGATATGAATAGGTCGAAGGTTTGGTTGTTTTGACTATTGTAGGAATTTAAGTCTGGGACACCCTAACATGTGCAATTTATGGTTATGAACTAGGATACGGTCCTCCTAATTCCAATCCTAAATCGTTTGGTCCACAATCTAGAATCGGTAAACCCTTCCCAATCAATATCGCAATGGCTCTTTTACTATCTGGTCACTATTGGTCCAAGTAACCCCTTAACACAACTTTATGGTCCAAGTCAGGCTAAGGTAGATTGATTATCCTTTCGGAGTCTATCTGTTTTGGTCTAACAAATACACCCAATCAAGTGAATTCAAATCGCCACAACAACATTAATCAGAAAAGAACCATAAAAGACATTCAATTAATCAAAACAAACCAGTAAACATTAATCACAAAGTATCATCCATAACGGTTCATCAACCATGACAAGCACTACTAATAAACTACTCACTCATAATGAAAACAAAAACACAAACAAGAGTAGACATCGACATGATACTGACAATACAACGATAGATGATCGGAGATCGACTTCCGCAGCGTATCGGCACCTTTCGTACTCTCACTCTCGTTCCTCTGTACTTCCCTCGTGTATCGGACATGTTTAGAACTGAAGGAGGAGGCTGGTATTTAAAGGAAAACGTCCAGGAGTCATCTGGCGATCGCCAGGCTGCTGATTTGGCGACGCCAAACACTTAGGTCAAACTCTGGTCTTCTCTTCAGTCGAACTTGGCGGCGCCAGATTGAGGATTTCGCGATCGCCAAGTAGCTTCTGTTTGACTCTGTGCATTTTTCACGTTTTCTCGCCTTTTTTCGTACTTTTCCGTTCCACGGCCTCCAAATCCTTCACAAACAATAATAAGCTCTTTTAATGCATGAAATGATCATAAACGGGTGAGAAATGGGGTAAAGTCATACGATTACACGCAACCAAAACATGTATAATTTTGGTGTTATCACCGGCCTCTTCGCAGTCGCCCACATGTACTCCACGAATCCGGGAGCATCTACTTCAGCTTGGGTATATATCCCCAAGGCAACGGAAAACTCGACCAACGAAAGGGATCGCCAAACTCCCCCGAGTCGGAAAGTTATGCACGACTGATAGAACTCCTCAAGGGCCTTGATTGCGTCGAAACGGAACGTGGCCACGAACTCGATGATAAGCTCGCGGTAGAGGGTCTCGGCAATGTCGAAGACTCGTTCCCATGCATGGCAAATATAGTACTCGGTGCCATCTTCGTCATAGGCGTGCTTTTCGAACGTCGCCTTGATTTCGTTCTCAACTCCCATAGATCTAAGGAGGTTCCAATCGGCTCTCCTTGGTATTAGAACTTGACGTGTGAGAAGCCGGTTCACAATATCCCGGTATTCCTCCCGCTTCGGAGCGTTCAACGTTGGGTCATTCATGAAGAAGGTGAAAATGTGACTTCCATCCGGTGCACGGAAGTTAGTTGCGGTGGAAGTCGACGAGCGGGTTCTTTGTCTCTACAAAATCCAAATACCATTGTCTTAGAAACTTTTACTCAATAAACACAAGACAAGGTTCATTCACATCAAAATTCAACGAGACAAAACTTCCACGACTAATAAGTTCAACTTGGCAAATGCATACATGAAAAACCAAAATCAAAGGGGATGTGGAACATCCCCACACTTGAACTTTTAGTCCAACCTCAATTATAAACTAATCTAGCTAACTAAACAAGAATGGGGGATTTTGGTGTCATCAAAATCCCCACACTTATCATCAAAGCACATTCACTAGATTAAACAATCAAATAACATGCTAGAATGAAATTTCAATCAAACCACATAGCATGTATAAACTAATAAGCATTAAACAATCAATGGTGTTTCAAGAACAATGTCAAATCCATAAAAGCAAACAACCACCATTGATGCCCAAAACAAGAGCTAATCCTACCAAATCAAGCTAATCTCATGAAATTAAAGTGTGGAAACATACCTTGGCCATGGATAATGAAGAAATTGAAGCTCAAAAAGTTCGAATTTCGCAAGGGTGAGAGGAGGGTTCGCGACGCCTAGAGAGAATTAGGGTTGTGTATTTTGAAAAAGTGAGCAAAAGAGGGTTAAAAACCCGTCTGCACTGTTTTCGCGTCGCCAAACCAGATGTTTCGCGTCGCCAAACAGGCGGTTTCTGAAATTGTACCCTAATTTTTAAAGGCTTCGCGTCGCGAAACGGCTCCCTCGCGTCGCGAGATTCGAAAGTTTTACCTGATACCAAGTCTGGCCAACTTCGCGTCGCCAAACTTGAAAAATGGCGAACGCGAAGAGTCCACTGTTTCATCTTTTTGAAAAACTCTATCGCACGTCGGATTTGCTTGATTTTGGTTCTTATCCCCTCCATATGGTTACCTAAGCAATACCAAAGAAAAAGATTAGTGAAAACACACACGAAAATAAAAAAAAATAAAAAACGAAAGAAAAAGCTCGGGTTGCCTCCCGAGAAGCACTTCGTATTTGAATGGGTCTAGAGCTCGACCCCTTTTTCGGCTCATTTCTTGGCACGTCGGGCTGACGAGCCCTTCTTCTTCCTGTATTCTTTCTTGGAGGGTCCCGACCCATTGGGTGTTTGTTCCTTTTGATGTATCGGGTTTGGATAATCCTCCGTCTTCTTTCCATGTTCATGAGGGAGTAACGGGCGGTTCATGTTCTTCTTGTAGGGTAGAAAAGGATCTTCATATGGTTCATCGAGATGTGTGACTGGCTCTCTGTTGGGATAAAGTAAATCCGATTTTCTCCATACCCCAAGCTCGTCACTTGATTCCGCATATCGGTATTCACTTGGGCGGTATGTAAGAAAGATCTCCCAAGGATTATCGGGATCTCCGTATCCTTTGGAAGATTAGCTATGACGAAGTCCGTAAAGTAAACAAAATTGCCAATGCGAATCGGGACTCCTTCCGCTATCCCTAACGGCTTTGTCATGTAACTGTTCACTCCTCGGTATTGATAGTCTGTTGGAACGATCTTCTTGACTCCCATTTTCCTGCAATAACCAACAGGCATCATGTTAAGTGCGGCACCTGAATCTACCAAAGCAAGACCCTTAAATTTATGACAAGAAATAGGTAAGTTATAACTCTCCGGATCATGTTTGATAGGTGCAATGTAGATGAGGTCATCCTCCGCCGCCTTTTCTTTCTCTTTCTCCTTGCCTTTATCCTCTTTCTTCGGTATCACGAACTCCGCGTATCCGCCTTGCTTTCCATCTTCCTCCTCCTCATCACTTGAAGCAACGGGTCCTTTGAGTCCTAGATGTTCGAACGAAATGGTGAACCCCTCCGAGTCGTAATCTGTGGCATAATCGGGTTCACTACCGCTATCGCTCTCTACATACTTCTTCGTGTAGATATCCGTCCACTTCTTCTTTGATGGTTCTTCGGTCATCATGAGCATCGGTTTCGCGTTCTCCACCTTCGGGTTGACTTGGGTATGCGTTGGCAACTCCCCTTGAGTCCTTTCACTTAACATTTGCGAAACACGACCAACCTGCAATTCCAAATTCTGGATAGTACTTTTGTGGTTAAGTAAGTATGAACCTACCTCTTCGTTTAGCTTCTTTTTTGAATCCATGAATTGGAGTATTCGGTCCTCGATAGAAACACGCGGCTCTCCATCCGGTCTTTGGTTTTGTTGATTTGGTGCAAAGAAACCGGGAGGTCTAGGAATAAAGTTACGATTGTTGTTCCACCTCCCTTGATATTCGCCTCGATTAAGATAGTTCACCTCCTCGGGTGTCATCATTGGATGATTCGGGCAATCCTTCGTTAAGTGTGGTCCATTGCACTCCTCGCATCCAACCTGCAAAGCATGAACAGATTTAATTAGTTCTTCGATTTTGCGTTCAAACTTTACCTGTTGGCTTTTCATTGCGGCTAGTTCATCGGATGGATCGAAGTCGGTTGAGATCTTTCCGGCCATTCTCGGGATTTGCAAGCGCTTGTCCGTCCTCCAATCTATGTTATGTATGAGCATGTCCTCGAGAAGTTTGTATCCTTCCATGGGCGTTTTGTACATAAAGACACCTCCGGCAGATGAATCCAATGTAGCTCGTGAAGAATAAGCAAGTCCACTATAGAAAGTTTGGACTTGTTCACTCTTATTCAATCCGTGACTCGGGCACGAATTTAGAAGGTGCTTGAAACGTTCCCATGCTTCGGATATAGTCTCCCCGTCATCTTGTTGAAAGGATCGGATCTCGGCTCTCAACTTGTCGATCTTAGATGGTGGAAAGAATCGGGAAAGGAACTTTGAACGAAGTCCCTCCCAAGTGGTGATCGAACTTGGCTCTAACGAGCGTAACCAAGCTCTAGCTTCTTCGGTAAGTGTAAGAGGAAAGAATCGAAGGCGAATCGCATCATCTCGGCCTTCCTCCGTTTTGAACAGATCACATATATCCACGAAGTTCTCCATATGTACGATAGGATTGCTATCGCCTTTCCCGTCGAAGGTAAAGTCCTTGATCATGTGAAGGAGCTTCCCAGGGATTTCCTTGTTTAGGTTCGGCTTCGTGATCGGATTGGTGGGTAAAGTTGGAGCGGCTCTCCGAGCGGTCCACATCGGTGCTTCGTCCCCCATCTCAAAAATCAAAGCTCTCGGGCGAACTTTGTTGGCTTTTGACTTCTTTTTGTTTCTTTTTCCGAATTCTCTCCTCGGCTCCTCAAATGGCTCTAACAAGTCTGCCGTGACTGAAACCACAACAAACGGTTACGGGAAACTTGCGGGAAACAAAGAGATAAGATAAAAATATAAATAACTAATTAAACTAGAAAGCGAAAAACTTGCAAGGGAAAGAATCCCTCACAAGGATCGATTAACAAAACTAATAAAGACTAAAATCTAACAACTACCGTTCCCCGGCAACGACGCCAAAAACTTGATGCGGTAATTATTATATATAAAAAGCGAAACAAGTTTTAACCTCTAAAAGCCTAGCCACTGTCTTACCACATATACAGGCAAGCGTACCTGATCGTGAGTAATATAGTGTAGGAAAGTCCAGGTATCGTATCTACCACTGGGAACGGTCAAGTTATCGTAGATTGTTAATCTGGATCAGTTTAATTAACCTAAAGCTTTAGGGGGTTTTCATGAACAGGGTTTTTATAACTAGAAAGACAACTAAATTAATTAAGAATTACGAAAGCAATTAAAAAGATTGATTAAGAACTATATGAAAGAAAACAGTAGTACTTATCATGGTATAGTGAATCCCCAAGTGGATGATTAAAATAGGCCAAAGGTTTGGTTGTTTTGGTTATTGTAGGAATTTAAGTCTAGGACACCCTAACGTATGATGACTATGGCTGTTAACTAGGTCTTGATCCTCCTAGTCCCAATACTTAGGTCGTTTGTCAGACAATCTAGTACCAGTCATCCGATTCTATTTCTATTGCATGGTTTTCTACTACCTGGTCGCTCTCGGTCTGAGTAACCACTTAACACAACTCTCCGTCACGAAGGGTAGGTCAAGATAGGTTGATTATCCTATCGGAGTCTATCTATTTTGGTCAAAACAGATACACCCAACCAACGAGTTCAAATAACCAAACAATATAAATCAAAACGGAACCATAACACACATGCAATTAACCAAAAGCAAACCAATAAACAATAATTATAAAATCATCATCCACAATGGTTCATCGACCACAATAAGTACCACTATAAAAAGACTACTCACTAGACATTGTAAAAACAGAAAACATGATAGTAGACACAGACATGATACCGACAGTACAACGACGGATGATCGAAGATCGAACCCCGCAGCGTATCGGCACCACTCAGACTTCACTCTTTTTTTCTGTCGTTTCTGTCATCTATGCATGTATATCACAACTGAAGGAGGAGGCTGGTACTTAAAAGGAGCGTCCAGGGCCTGTTTCGCGTTCCAGACGGCTGTTTTGCGGCGCGAGACACTTAGGTCAAACCCTGGATTTCAGCATTATCGAACTTGGCGGCGCCAGATCTGAGATTTCGCGATCGCTAAGAAGCCCCTGGATTGAGATTGTGCATTTTTCACGTTTTTTCGCCTTTTTTCGTACTTTTCCGTTCCACGGCCTCCAAATCCTACAAAAGCAATAATAAGCTCAATTGGTGAGTGAAATGATCAGAAACGGGTGAGAAATGGGGTAAAGTCATATAATTAAGCTCAACCAAAACATGTATAATTTTGGTGTTATCAGCGACGATGTGGAGATCGACGATGAATGGTGAGTTACCAGTTGCATCAATCATACATGACATTTTTCTCAAACTATTGGCACTACTTTGTTGTTTTTCTTCTTTGTTTTGTTGCATCTGGTTTTGTATACTATTTGTTTTCAGTCCGGTGCTGAACATCGTGGTGGCCGTGGGTGTTATCTCTGACGCTAATTATCTTTATTGTTGGCTTTCGTGTTTCTGCTTAAAGGACACGTGGTACCTCGAGTTTGTCATTTCGATCAGATTTCCCCAGATTTGTTGATCGTCAAAGTCACGTTGAGGCAATATCATCCACAGTTTGAGCTACATCAATCTCCTTTCTTTTTGGTTTGGCCTTGTATTTGCTGTTCAGCCCGACTATAGCAAACTCAACTTCTGTTTTGTGTGGGTTTAGTCTCTTTTATGGAATTTACCTCTTATAAATTCGCCATTTTTAAGAGGTTGTTATTTGTTTTTGGGTTTACTATTTGGTTGTTGCTTGGCTTATGTTTTGGCCTCAGGTTCTCGTGTATTTGTTAAATATTGGTTGTAGTAATAAAAAGTTGTTGCTACTAGAAAAGTGTTAGTAAAAATGTTACCAAGAGTTTGGTACAAAAAGGAGGAGGAAAAAAGAGTAAGAAACAAGCAATTTTGGAGCTTAAAAGTAGGGGAGAGCAAAAACCGAAACGAAAAAACCAGAGAAAAACGAGAAATCAAAACTAGGAAGACAATGCAGAAACCGAATCGAAACCAAAAATCAAAAATTCAAACGATCCGGTTTCAGTTTTGGTTCCGCTAACACCCAAAAAACTGAACCGAATTGAAACGCCTTAAATATATTATTTTAATTTTTTATATTATATATATATATGATATAATTTGTTTCTTTAATAAAAGAAAAAACCCAATTATTATTTATTAAATTTATATATTATATTATCTATATAAACCAAGTATTTGATAAAGTTGGAAATAAAAAAGAAATACAAAATCAAAACCAAAACCAAAACATTTTTTATATCATTTAGTTTAAAATCGAATAGAACCGAAAAACTAAATTGGAAAAAAAAACAATCTCTTTGGAACCAAATGGTTTGTTTTTCGGTTCAGTTTCGGCCAAAAGTCAAATTGAACCGTGTTTACCCCTACTTAAAGACTTCTAAAACCGCATCCAGTGCTGCTAACTTGATGTCGTGACCATTGTTATCTTTCTTTTATAAAGATGGTTTTAAAAAATAAAAATAAAGAAACTGCTTGAAGATGGTTTTGAACTCATGAAACAACTTATGCGTTTTTTTTTTGTAAAAGTATTTATTAACTTATGAGGTGTGGAAAAAAAGTTTTTGTAAAAATGTTTGGATTAGCTTATTGTTGTACCAAAACATGATAAGTTGATAAATTGTTTTTAGTGTTTGACAAATTTTAGGTTTTTTGTAGAATCAACCACACAATAATCTCACTAAAATTGGTGCAAATTGAAAACCCAAAATCAATCTCAAATTAGTGAAAAACCAAATCAATGAAAGCCCAAATGGAAAACCCAAAATCAATCCCAAATCAATCAAAAATCGAAATCCTAGAAATCAATTGTGGATTAGTGAGAAATCGATACCAAATCGAAACCCTATAAATTGATGTGAGAAATCGATTGTAAACAGTGAGAATCTTACCAATCCAAGCTAATTGGAGAAATCGATGCCAGATCGAAGTCGTCCCCTGTGAAAACTCTATTCGTGTTGCTAAGAAGTCGTTGTCTTTTGACTTCTCAATAATAACTTATCATGTTGGGAAGAAGTCGATAACCAAATTTTAGAAAGCAAACCTAAACACCCCCAAATAGCTTATGGTGTTGCCAAAAACCAAACAAATCGATAAACTGTTATAAAATGGCCCAAATAGCTTAATAGCTTGTAGCAATGTGTTATTTTGGTCACAGAGATTTTCTGAAAATTTCTAAAACTCGTGTTGGACGTATAAAATAGTCTTTTTATTATTAGTATCATGGAAATAATTTTGAGTATTTGCCCATATTTCCGAAAGACTTATATTTTGATGATTGGTTTTTAATGTTGTATTTTGATTATTTATCTTTATGAATTTTGCAAAATGCTTTGTTTTCATGATTTGAGATATTTTGCTACCGAAATGTAGACTTGAGAGTTGAGAGTTGAGAGTTGGCATTTTAACTAATCAAGTAATCATTTTAAATGGTGATTATAATAACTATTTATTGACATCGATAATTAAAGTGTCTTAATTAAGAGAATTATTATTGAGCAATTCAATTTTAGAGGATTCATATAAATTATATAGTTCCTAAGAAAGGTGTATATAATAAGTCACATGTTATTTAGATATTGTTTTTATGATTAAATTGTGTCATCTTTGGGTTTAAATAATAAAAAGACGATTTAATTTGGAATGATAACTTCAGGTCGATTCCTAAAATTTTTGGGTCTTGAGCAGAATGTAAATAAGGGCCTTCACAAGTATATAAAAGATCATTAATATATCGTCTTTAAAAATCAAACTTATGTCTCACTTCTGTGAGCACCACAAGTCTTTCATTCATGATTTAAATTTGGACTACTAAATAAATGATTCACTTAAACCTATGTTTTTTTGGTGTTAATAAATCAAACTTAATGTGTACTTTTGACCCATCAATCTTATGCTTAATTTAAGTCCAGGGTAAAGATAACTCAGTTCGCTTAAACTATGAGTTTGACACCAACTTGTTATACCCCAAAATCCAAAGGTTTGTTACGACTTAACAATCAAATATACCTCAATTGAAAAACAACTTACAATCGAAAATCTAACGATCCAAGTCTACATACCTATACCAATTGTATTAGATAAGTAATATGATCTAAAAATAAAACATAATATGAAATGAGTAAAGTGAAACATCGGCTAAATATACTCCTTTCCCTTCGAGCTTTCAGACTCATCGAAACCTGAGATACATGGTTTATAAAAAAACAAAAACTTATTATTTATCATTTGAATGTTTCCGTCATAAAGTGATATCGTCTTTGACTTGCATGTGGGCTAATGTCCTTGCTCTAATGGCCTCGAAGTTCTTTGGGGGATATTTCATTAAATCCCAATATAGATCTGATCTATTATCAAGACTATGTTTGTAGGCTTCGACGGTGGTCTTAATGTCCAAATCATGGATATCAATCATTTTAGAATTAACGATTAAAATAGCTTTTTATGGTCTCGCCCGACTTTTTAGGTAATGTAATATAGATCACTAGTCTGTTTCTCAATCCCGCAAGTGCTAGAAAACTGTTGGAAGAACTGATTAACGAGTTCGACAAAGGAATTTATGGACTTCGGTTCTTGGTCAATCAACCATTAAATAGTTGCTTTTGTGAGGGTGGCCTCGAAACACTTGAAGATGCAGACTTTTTGATTTTGATAAGGAATAGACACGCTCCACCTTAACTGTTTGTATTGTGTGATCTGCCCTATTGAGTTTGTCATTCCTGAATCTTTCGTGTATAGCCTAAGATGTTATATTTCTTTGGAACATCAATTAAAGCAATCTTCGTCACGAAATGTGATGTTTGGAAATCTATTGGTAGCTTAGAAAGTAACGACAATGTCTTTTCAATTTATTATTCTACCCACGTGAGGCGTCGGGCGACTAGATCGTCAAGATTGGCTCCATTAGTTGTTGTAGGAAATGTCGTACTTAGGGGAATTGATCTTGAGTCTTTAGTCATCATATCGATCGTCACATGAGGATCATCACGTAAGGATGACTCAACATTATCACCTCCCATTGGAGAGCTTATAGCAAGAAATATTGTAGGTACAAAAATGGCCTTGACGAGATCAGAATTGGCATCGTTGGGATGGACATCTTTGGGGTGGGCATTGTGGGGGTAGGCATCGTTGGGATAGGCATCATTAGGACAAGCTTT
The DNA here is from genome assembly GCA_030169165.1 of Centaurea solstitialis. Classification (NCBI taxonomy): domain Eukaryota; kingdom Viridiplantae; phylum Streptophyta; class Magnoliopsida; order Asterales; family Asteraceae; genus Centaurea; species Centaurea solstitialis. The sequence continues at coordinate 64,580,734 of CM058043.1, forward strand.
TTCGGGATGGGGAATGCCATGACGATGGTTGATGGAATCGACAATGTCGGTTTTGGCATGACCACTGTGCGGGCAGACCATCTTGGGGGAAGACAAATTGTGGCTACGGCGGTATTGAGGACCATCCTGTAAAATAGCCTATGTTGTGTTGAACGGTGGCACTGGACCTTACCCAGGTGCTTGATTACCTAAAGATCAACTTGCATTTTGTCTCCTTAAGATGTGTGATTTCTTGAGATGCTTTACGGTTCTACTCGTCCAATACATTGATACTTGACGAATTGCTACCAACTCCATGTGCATTTGAGCTAGGGTATAATGATTTTCCTCTTGTCTTGATAAGTTTCTGTCAACAACAAAAAATTTTCAAAAAGATGTTAGCAAGATATGTGTTTGTCAAAGATCTTCCTTAGTTGGTGGGCACCAAACTGTTAATGCGAAAAAATTACCCAAAAGATAACTTAAGGTTGGTGTGGATCTTTAACAACTAAATAAATTGACAAAAAATAAATAAGACCGTCGAGGGTAAAACCATAGACGACAAATTAGATCATTAGTGCAGTATAGACGTCAAACAGGGATGTCGTCCTTTAGCAACAGTGATTGAAAGTACAACTGAATACAATGGAGTAGAAAATAAACTAATCATTAGGTATAACCATGCATCATGAGTTTGACCGAAATGTCATGACTTTTGGTAAGAGGAAATAACGCTGTAAGTTGTTAGTTGTTTGTACTTGCTAATGCTCTAATATCAAAGTAATGTCCTTCAAATGATGTTCATCCTTGTTTATATAGTCTTTGTCTCCATAAATATCTAGGATTATGTGCAATACAATAACATAGGTTTAATATGTCCAATGTTATAAGACACTTAGGGTGCGTTTGGTATGCAGACGGGACATGACAGAACAATACGGGATAGAACAGGACAAGACAGAACATGACACGTGTCCAACGTTTGGTAAGACATAACAGGACCGGATAGGACAGAACAGAACATAACATGTTAAAATGACCCTTTTACCCCTGATAAATTTTTTTTAATGTTTTTAAATTAAATATTCAATCTAAAAAAGCAAGAGTTATTCATGTCGATCTGCATTATAAATCCATAAGCAAGATTAACACAAAAGCATTATAAATCCATAAACAAAATTAAACAAAAAAGCATTATAAATCCTTTGCAAAAACAAACCACAGTTACAAATAGCAAGATTAATCTGATTCTAAAATCTATGATCACCATCTTCATTATTAGTGACCAAACAGAGTTTATAAATCAAGGTTCTTGTAATTGCCTTCTTTATCAATCGACCCTTGTTTATCATATGCTAAAATCGATTTTATCAATCGTTATTACAAATCGAACAAGGATGAGACAGACGATTCGAAAGAATAAAATTGAGTACAAATCGACCCAGTTTTACAACCGATTTTACAAATCGACGGACTTTGAGAGAGATGATTTTATCAATCGATTTTACAAATCCATCGAGTTATACAAATCGAAGCTATAAATCGATACCCGAGGTTGCAGGTTGCGGCTATGAGAGAGTGGTTGCAGGTTGCAAAGTTAACTTCTTCACAGGAAAACAGTGGTGGTGGCCGACGACGACGAGTGGTTGGAGTCGACGGCGAGCGAGAGAGGTCGACGTAAGAGCAGTGGCGGCGGTCGATGCAAATCCGGTGAGCAGGTCGCCGGTGAGCAGGTCGCCGGTGAGCAGGTCGCCGGTGAGCAGGTCGCCGGTGAGCAGGTCGCCGGTGAGCAATAGATCGAAGGGAGCAAAAGGTTGAAAGAAGCAAAAGGTTGAAGGAAGAAACAACGTATGAGAAAAGGGTTATAAAATCCAAGGGTATTTTTGTCAAAATTTTCTTGTTCCATTGAGTTCCATGGGGGTAGGCAAGGACAAGCGTGTCCCATCTTTTGTTCTAGTGTGTTCTACTTAGTCCAACATAGGGATGTGCCAAACATGAGACATGACTGTTCTGTCCTGTCCTGTCCCACCTTGTCCAACATACCAAATGCACACTAAAGGGTCACATTGCTACACACCCAATTACAAATCAATTGGAATTACCATTTAATATATGGGAAATCATTAATTAGTTAAATTAATTATTGAGAGAGAACTAAATAATAAATAGTTATTTATTATTTAGAGCTAATAAAATATTAGTTAAATATTTTATAATCAAAATTAAAAGTTAATTAATTAAATAGAAGGTTTAATTTTAATTAATAGTTTATTAATTAAATGAGTTTAATAGGTTTAATTAAAGGCTAAAAGATATCGGACTTTTTAATTAAACGGGCTTTGGTATTTACCTTGTTTAGAGATTATATAAACAAGGAAACCCTTAGGATTCTTTGATAACTTAATTTCTTATCAGAAAAGAAACTCAGACAAAAAAACCTTTTTCCTCCCCTCTCTCTTCCCTTCGATCGACGCCAAGCACAAACCGAAAACCCTTTTTGGTTTGTGATCTGTTCTCACACACGTGCGCAAACCAGTGTGGTTCATGTTTTATTTGGGTAATTCTTCGAGCGGTCTAGCAGCCAGATTTCATGGTGGTGCAGTAGTGGTGTATTCCCCATTAGATTTCCGGAAATCCTTATTCGATAACCTAAAGGTATATCTAAAACCCTTTACTTATTTGTATTCGTATTCGAATTTTGATGAGATCTGTTGTCAGGGATTTTAGTTTTATTCCGCGGTGCTTATTAATATATTGATTTTATATTTATTGTATCGTAAAAATCTCTACAAAATAAGCCTCTTAATTGTAGGTAATGGTCCATACATTCAACGATCTTGATGATGTTCTTTATATATAACTGTTGGACCATTAATGACTTGCGACTTGCTTTTAAGAGATAAAGAAAAATGATTTTGTCATACGTTACTGATGTCGTACGAAGACTTATGACGCTCGCAAGATACTTTAGGGGGCGTTTGGTTCGCTGGAATGTTTCTGATGGAATTAGAATTGGAATTGAAATCTAATTTCATATTCTGTTTGGTTGGCAGGAAATGAAATTGAAATCCAATTCCATAATCTGTTTGGTTGGCAGAAATATCCGATAGAATTGGAATTTAAATATGTAAAATGACAAAATTACCCTTTGTAATATTTCAACCCATTACTTTATTTATATATTGTTGGGTTTGAGATACCATTGCTAGTATGTGAAATACCACTGCTGGGCAACATTACTACTAAAGATCAACTTACCACTGTTGACACAAAGTTACCACTGCCGATGAAGATTACTGCTGATTTTGTGTTACCACTGCTAAAGAGTTGCGATAAGGAAAGGATTGTGCAGATTGAAGATATGGACAAGATACGATTCTGTTGGAGATTTTGTAGAGATTATCTTATTTAGATTTACTTTCCTTATTGTAATCTTGTAATTCGTATAAGTAGATAACTGATAGAAGGTTAGAGTTACGAGTTCATAAGCTTTGTGTTTTAGAATTAGAAGCCTCAAGATTGTTCTTGAATCCCTACAATAGAGAAGTATTGTACGTCTGGTTTGAGCCTGTTCAAATCAGATTGGGGCTTTGGTTGTAATCATTAAGCTTGTGATCAATATACAATCTGTTCTTCAATTCATTGTTATTACATTCAAAGTGTTATTCCGCAAACTGCTTTGATTTAGTTTTCTGTTCTTGTTAAATTGATCCTGACAAGTGGTATCAGAGCTAGTATTAATTCAGAAAACCAATTAACAATGGATACCCAGGAAACTGTTTTGGTTTCTAAAGTTCCCATGCTCAAACCCAATGAATTTGACATGTGGAAAATCAGGATCCGTCAATACATGCTTCTCACAGACTATGGAATGTGGGAGGTTGTTGAAAACGGACCTGGAACTGATGAGGAAGCTGCTGAAGGAGGAGCAAGACCCCCTCCCAGATCTGATGCAGACAGAAAAAGAAGGCAAACAGAGATGAAGGCTTTAAGTACTCTGCTGTTGGCTATTCCCAATGAATACCAACATCAATTCAGTAGCTGCACAGATGCTAAAGCTCTCTGGACTGCTTTAGAGAAGTGATTCTCTGGAACCAAGAGCACAAAGAGGAACCAGAAGGCCATCCTGAGGCAACAATATGAGAACTTCACATCTCTGAAGAATGGATCTATGACACAAACTTTTGATAGATTCAACAAGCTGATTGGAGAACTTGCCACTGTGGATGTGAAGATGGACAAAGATGATGTGAATAGAAAATTCCTCAGATCTCTTGGAGAGGAATGGACTATTTACACTGTCTCATTCAGACAAGGGGATGATCTAGAAGACAAAGAACTTGAAGATCTCTACAATGATCTTAGAATCTTTGAAGCTGAAGTGGAGGCTAAGAAGAGGCCTATTGGATACTCTCACAATGCTGCTCTTCTTTCTTCTGAAAACCCTAGCTCTTTCAATACTACTGCTTTCACTAATACCACTGCTTCTTATAATAATACTACTGCTAATGAAACTGTCTCTAACAAGAACTCTTGTTCATCTCAGGAAACCAATGATGATACTGTTCTGGAAGCATTCATAGCAAGCCATGTCAAATCATCATTGATTAATGATGATTTGGAACAAATCAATGCAGATGACCTTGAAGAGATGGATATCAAGTGGCAGATGGCTATGTTTACCCTGAGGATGAAGAGGTTCATCAGAAGAACTGGAAGGAACAAGTTTGATGTCAAGAGAGGAGACAAAGCTGGATTTGACAAATCAAAGGTGAGGTGTTATAAGTGCAATGAACCAGGGCACTTTGCAAGAGAATGCAAGGGAGGATCCACAAACCATCAAAACTCTGGAGGTGGTTCATCACAAGCCTCTAGATTCAAAAACAGAGGAAACAACCCTAGTTCATCCCAAGCACTAGTTTCACAAGAGGGACAAGGGTTTGATTGGAGTGATCATGCAGAGGAAGCAGTTCAAAATCAAGCACTCATGGCTGAGATCAAAGAATCTGAAATCCCAACAGAGGTATCTTCCAAACTTTGTTCTGATTCTTGTTTAGAAACTGTGAAAAAGTACAGGGATCACAATCAGACCATGGGTGATAGTATTAAGAAGATGGAAAGAGAAAGGAGAAAGTATGTTAAGATCATTGACAATCTGGAGGATCAAATAAAGGCCTATAAAGCCAATGAACTTTAGTTTGAATATGATCATAACTACTGGAAGTGGGAAAAGAAAGAATATGAGAGAAAGCTGTCCAAGGTGAGGGAAGAGTTATACTATGCTAAGAAAGAATTGACTAATGCCAAAGAAGACCTAGAAAAATTTTCAAAGTCCTCTAAGGCTTTAGAGTCCATCATAAAAGCTCAAGTCACTGATGACTTGAAGAGGGGAATAGGATACAACAATACCCCTCCACCCTATAACCAGAATTATATTCCTCCCACCACTGATCTGCTTGATAGGATGGACAGAGGAGAACTGAAAGAAGGATTAGATAGAGTAGATCCAATGGACACTGAGGAGGAGTCTGATGAGAAAAGCTCAACTGAGACCATTCCTGATGACAATCACATTCTCACTAATGAGAAGGGTGGTATGCCATTTGTTCCTAGTAAACAAGTAGAGACCTCAGGAAAGACAAAGGAAAAGAAGTGATTTCCTCAAAGAAGGATAAAGGGAAGAAGACTGAGACAACTAGAAAAGAGAGTAGGAAGAACCACTATACTCAAAGGACTGTAGTTGATCCTGGTACTTCCTCACAATCTCAAAACAAAAATCATCCAAGAGGGAATAAAAGGAACTGGAACAATCAGTGGGCACAATGTCATGGTGTTGATCTAAGCAAGATAAACAGACCAAAACCATGCTTTATCTGCTGTAAGATAAATCATCTAGCTAGAGACTGCTACTTCAATCCAGTTAACCAAAGAAACAGTTTTCAAAAATTATCAGGAAACTGGATTGGAAGGCATCAAGCTAGAAGATTTGACCCTACACACAAGAGAGTTGTTCCTAATCAAAACAGGCATAGTCAAGCTAAAAGAAAATTTCAAAAGAAAAAGATTGAAAAGAAGTCTGTTAAGTTGGTTACTAAATGGGTACCAAAAGCTTCACTTAGTAATACTACTGCTTCTACAAGCAGTGGTAATAGCAGTGTTGCTTCTGATAGCAGTGGTAACAGTCACAACAGTGTAGAGGTTAACACTGCTGCTAGCAATAACAGCAGTGGTAACTCAAACACTGTTACCACTGAAGGATCTTCAAAGAGAAAGCCCATTATAACCAAATATTCCAGTCATGTGATTCCAAGCAAAGATTACCTGCTAAAGCTTAACAGATTAGTAGAGTATAACTATGTTAATGAAAAGGGAGAACCCAAGACCACATTGGCTTGGGTTCCCTCAAGACACTAACTGTTTCACTTTATGTGCAGAGCAACCAAGGAAGGAGGAGCAGTCTTTGGCATGTGGATAGTGGTTGCTCTAGGCACATGACAGGTATCATGTCCCTACTTGAAGACTTTAAAAGGTTTGAGGGTGGACATGTTGCCTTTGGGGATAATCCAACTGGAGGTAAGATAAGCGGAAAAGGTAAGGTATCAAAAGGTAAGATGGCCTTTGATGATGTGTACTATGTGGAGCAGTTGAGATACAATCTGCTGAGTGTCTCACAAGTGTGTGACAAGAAGTTTGGTGTATTTTTCACTGATACTGAATGTCTCATACTTGCACCTGGTTTTAAAATAGATGAGAGTCAGGTAATGCTTAGGACTCCTAGGAAAGATAATGTTTACTGTTTGGACATTGAAGATGCTTCTTCTTTATCATCCTTAAACTGTTTATTTTCAAAAGCATCTGTGAGTGAATCATCACTGTGGCATAGGAGGATGTGCCACATGAACTTTAAAAGCATGAATTTACTTGTCAAAAACAACCTTGTAAGAGGTTTGCCTGCAAAGGAATTCTAATGTGATGATCATTGTGTAGCCTGCCTTAAAGGTAAGCAACACAAATCCTTTCACAAGTCCAAAGAAGTAAACACTATCTCATCACCTTTACATTTGTTGCATATGGATCTTTTTGGTCCTACCAATGTGATGAGTATAGGAAAGAAATCCTATTGTCTTGTGATAGTTGATGATTACTCTAGATTCACTTGGGTGTACTTTCTAAGAATAAAGGATGAGACAAGTGGACTGATCAAACCCTTTGTGACTAGAATGGAAAACAAGACAAATCTAAGAGTGAAAGTCATTAGATCAGATAATGGAACTGAGTTTAAGAATGTTGATCTAAACAGTTTTTGTGAGGAAAAAGGTATTGAGAGACAATACAGTGCTCCTAGAACTCCTCAACAGAATGGTGTTGCTGAGAGGAGAAATAGGACACTAATTGAGGCTGCAAGAACTATGTTGGCTGATTCCAAATTTCCAATCACTTTCTGGGCAGAAGCAGTTAACATTGCTTGCTATGTACAAAACAGAGTTCTTATAGTCAAATCAAAAGGCAAGACACCCTATGAACTTTTTGAGAAAAAGAAACCCTATATAGGATTTTTAAAACCATTTGGGTGTCCTTGCACAATTCTTGATACCAAAACTCACTTAGGCAAGTTTGACAGTAAATCTGATGATGGATTTCTTGTAGGATATTCTTATCAAAGCAAAGCTCTCAGAGTGTTTAATAATTCTACCAGAATCATAGAAGAAAGTGACAATGTCAAATGCAATGAGAACACTCCTAACATACCTGGAAGTGGTCCAAATTGGTTGTTTGACATTGATTCACTAACTAACTCTTTGAATATGAGCAATGCTGTGAATACAGGTTCAGGTACAGAGCAGATCCAGGAAACAAGTCCTCCATTTTTTATGTTTCCCATGCCACTTTCAGATACAAATGAGGTCTGTACCACTGATGAGATAGAACCTGAACAACAAAAGGAACCTGAGAATGTTGAGAAGAGTGATGATCAGCTAATTGAGGAAACTTCCCTCTCTGACAAATCTAGGGACCTCAATGGGATCAAGAATCAGAAGTGAACGATTCAAATCTAGGGGTGGATTTGCCTGAGGAACCACTGCATCTTACAAGAACTCAGAAGAATCATCCACCTACACTGGTGATAGGAGACATCCAGTCTCCTATGATTACTAGAAGGCAAAGCAAGGCTATCACAAATCCACAATCAGGCATGATTTCTGTTTTTCTCTCTCAAACAGAACCCAAGAAGGCACTTGATGCAATGAAGGATCCCAGCTGGATTGAAGCCATGCAAGAAGAATTGTTGCAGTTTGTCCTACAGCATGTGTGGGATCTGGTGGATCTACCAAGAGGACATAGGGTGATTGGCACTAAGTGGATCTTCAGGAACAAGACTGATGAGAGAGGGATTGTTATTAAGAACAAAGCCAGATTGGTAGCTCAGGGATATACACAAGAAGAAGGCATAGACTATGATGATGTATTTGCTCCAGTTGCCAGAATTGAAGCCATCAGGCTATTCTTGGCCTTTGCATCTTACAAAGGATTCAAAGTCTATCAGATGGATGTCAAGAGTGCCTTTCTCTATGGCACAATAGATGAAGAGGTGTATGTCAGTCAACCACCAAGGTTTGAAGATCCCAAATACCCTAATAAAGTCTACAAGTTAAGGAAAGCACTGTATGGTCTTCATCAAGCACCTAGGGCTTGGTATGATACCTTGTCCTTCTATCTGTTGGAGAACAAATTTGAGAGAGGTGTAATTGATAAGACCTTGTTCATCAAGAGAACAAAGACTGATATGCTTCTAGTGTAGATCTATGTAGATGATATCATCTTTGGATCTACAAAGGATGATATGTGCAAGGAGTTTGAGGAGCTGATGCATAAGAAGTTCAAGATGAGTTCTATGGGAGAACTCACCTTCTTTCTTGGTTTACAGGTCAAGCAGAAGGTTGATGGTATTTTTATCAATCAGTCTAAATATGTGGCATCTATGCTTCAAAAGTTTGGGATGAATGATGCAAAGCCAGCCACCACTCCTATGGAAACACACAAGCACCTCACTGCTGATGTTGAGGGGGAGGAAGTTGATGTTCATAATTACAGATCCATGATTGGATCCTTGATGTATCTTACAGCTTCTAGACCTGATATTATGTTTGTTGTTTGTGTTTGTGCCAGGTATCAAGTTAGGCCAAAGGAGTCACATCTACATGCAGTCAAAAGGATATTCAAATATCTCAAGGGTCAACCCAGATTGGGACTTTGGTATCCTAATGACTCTTCATTTGATTTGGTGGCTTATACAGATAGTGATTATGGAAGAGCAAACCTGGATAGAAAGTCAACATCAGGAGGATGTCAATTCTTGGGAGGAAGATTGGTCTCATGGCAGTGCTAGAAACAAACTACAGTTTCACAGTCAACCACTGAAGCTGAATACATAGCTGCATCTCAATGTTGTTCACAAGTTCTACGGATTCAGAATCAGATGCAAGATTATGGGCTTTCTTTCTTACAGACACCAATCTACATTGACAATAACAGTGCTATTAGCATTGTTAACAACCCTGTCAAACACTCCAAGACCAAACATATAGAGATTAAGTACCATTATATCAGAGATTGTAATGAAAAGAAGTTGATTCAAGTTTTGAAAGTCCACATTGATGATCAATATGCAGACCTGTTTACAAAAGCCTTTGATGTAGGCAGGTTTACATTTTTGGTTACAAGTGTTGGAATGATGAACTCTGAATAAATTTCTTCTTGTTACAATATTTCTTGTACCATCTCTGTATATTTTTTTGTCTTTCTTCTTTGCTTTATTTGTTTCCTTCATTCCTCAGGGGTCAACTAACAATTTTGTGTATGGTGCAGATAAAGGTTGGGGTCAGAAGTTCGGTCAACAAGTGCAAGTGCAGTTACCACTGCTCTTTTAGTGCTAGCACTATCGCCCATTACCACCGCTAGCACTATCGCCCATTACCACCGCTAGCACTCTCGCCCATTACCACCGCTAGCACTATCGCCCATTAACACCGCTAGCACTATCACCACTGCTAGTTATTCTTTACCCCTGCTCGCTGTCCATTACCACTGATAAGTCATTACCACCGCTGGTTGTACTTGTTAGGATTATGTGCGAGACAGTAACAGGGTTACCGTGTCCAATGTTATAAGACACTAGTAGGTCACACCGCTGCACGCCAAAATGAGAACGTTTGGATTACGTGAGAAAAATAATTAATTGATTATTAATTATTTAAGAGAGAAATAAATAAATAATTAGTTAGATTATTTATAAATTAATTAATCAGATAGATTAATTAATAGATAATTATGGAAATTATTATGGAGATAATTACCAAAGAGTTTATATGGAATAAAACTCTTATTAAGTTTTATCCATATAAATAAGGGGTTAAGGGTGTCAGTTTATTTGATTCATTCAGTCCCAAAAACCCAGAAAAACTCTCTCTCTCTCTCTCCCTTGAAAACCGGCGCCAAATCCAAGTAACAGAAAGATTCGCGTTCGTTTTTCGGGTAATCCTCGGTGGTGGTCTAGCAACTATCTCAACCGGTGTCAGTAGCGGTGTATCCCCTACTCGCGTTTCAGAGTCATTATTCAAAAAGGTAATCCCCTAAAACATCCTTAATTGTATCTGAATGGTTTAGGATTGGATCCTTGTTTGGGAATCAATTTTTGTTATCCGCTGCGCATGTTTATGCTTCCGGTTCCCAACAGTGGTATCAGAGCCACTTCCTAAACGTTTAGATCAGGATTGTTTACTTGTAATAAACTGTTTATCGTTTTTGGATTATGCTTTGTTAAAAATTCGATTTTATCTGTTTGTTTTAAAATTGGATTTTTATCGTTATCACACGAAATCACGATCATCGGTGGTGGTCTCACGGCCGTTTGCCGATTGAAAAACCACCAACCGATCGCCGGCCACCACGAATGGTAGCGACGGCGTCGGTACGGATAACCACCGCGCCCCACGGTGGCGTCGGTGGTGATGATGATCGAAGGCAGCAGCAAAGTGGTGGTGGCAGCGGCTTATGGCTGTTGTCGCCGCCGGAGAACACCGCGGATCGTCCGCCTAGCCGTCGGCTGCCTCACGGCCACGCCAGGGCGGCGGCGGCGATTGATTTGCGTCGATCGAACAACCACTGCAAACCCCGATTGGGCAGCGGTGGTACAACGATGGTGGTGGTGCTGTTGTTGCCCAGTGGTGGCGGCAGTAGCGTGGAGGTGGCGGCGGCCTTGGCCGTTGTCACCGGTTGAACCACGAACCACCGAGCCAACCGCCGGCTGCCTTACGGCCTCGCCGGGCGGTGGCGGTGGCTGTTTGTTGTTTCCCGCAAGCGCAGGCCACACCACCGAACGGTGGTGATGGCGTTTGTTGTTGATCGCCGGACCAAGCCACCAATCGGTGGTGGTCACGATAGGCGGTGGTGGCGAAAGCCTTGCCGCCGGCTGTTGTCATCGGCAGCGATGGCGGTCTTCGCGGCTGCTGTCGTTGCGGTGGTAGGCGGCGGCGATCAATGGAACCGGTGGTGGTGGTGACGATTTTGATTGTTACCATTATCGCCGGTAACTGGTAATTTTTCCCAATAACCGATAGTAACGATCTCAATTGATTGTGGCTATCAGAAAGGGTATTGGATAAAGTTTCGTGTTGATAAGTTTCGTTTTAGCCAGATAGGCTGAAACTCCGGATAAAATTAATTTTGTGTTTTCTCATTAAAATTAATTTTTGGTAATTGCAAAACCAGTTTGGGTTTTACGTTTTTCAGTGTTATTTAACTGCTTATCGTGGTTGTCATAGCTAAGCCCTAGACCCGTGGTTGTAATTTTATTTGCTTGTTTATTTATTTATTTAATCATTGGTTACGGGAGGCCTGCGTGCCATTTGCAACCCGCTTTTATAATGTAATATCAATAAATAAAATAACCAAATAAACCGAAGACGGAGCACGGAGTCAAAGATGGATCTTGGAGCCAGTGGGACCGCCGAGAAGTTCATGCCTTGTGTGTTGCTGTCACTTAGGGTCAAGACCGTCGTTTTGTGTTGGCTCACAAAACGACAATAGTTTTAAGGGTTTTTGCTATGACATGTCTTTTAGAACTGCGTGGTTGATTTTATATTTAAATTGCGTGGTTGTTTATATTTAATTGTATAATTGTTAAATAACCTTTTTTTTAAAAAAAAATTAAATATAAACCGAATGTTTTAAAAGGACAAAAAGGGGATACAAATACAGTTAGTGTTTGGATCCAGTTTTTCAAAATTCTTGGAAAAAGGAAACTGGCTATTTCGACCCTTGATAAAATCATAGATTAGTAAGTGCAACCCACTTTAGGGGCACTTCCGGTGTAAGGTACATAGGGCGTTGTAAGTGCACACACTATGAGCGCCCGTGTTCAAACCGAAACTGGAAGGTGATAAAACTCTGCGAATTATCTCCGGGTGGTACCGGCCAGAGTTTGTCCAGGTCCCGGGTGGTGCAATCTATTTTGGTAATTATTTATTCACTGGGTGGTACCAGGCCAAAATGCACTAGAGGGACTAAATATGCACGGACTATTAATATCCGATGTCCCGACGATCTAGAAGTCGTATTTTCAGATAGGAATACGATTGGTATAGTTTTACCTACCGTAGATCGCATGAGTCGGTTTGACATGATCACATGCTTCCCGACACATGTGAAATATGGATTCTAGTCTAATAAATTTATTTTAAGGGTAATAATTTATTAGAATTATATAATTATAAACTAAATTGGAATTTATATTCTTCTGTAGATGTCTCCAATTAGCATTCCGTTTTATTCACCTGAGGAATCACTTCGCCTTATTACGGGCAAGTGGAAGCTTACGGGCCAGAACTTTCCAGTTTGGAAGTTGCACTTACAGAATGTTTTGAGTGCCCAGGGTAAGCTTTATGTGATCAATAAGCCCATGTCACGACCCAAAAGCAATGCCCCAGAAGAGGAATTTGCTGAATATTTCAGATTCATGGCAGATGAATCGGATGTAATGTCCGTTCTAGTTTTCTCTATGTCACCCGAGTTCACGGGAGACTTAAGAGTGAAATTCTGTCACGAGGTCGTAAAGAATGTAGAAAACCAGTTAGGTTTCTACAAGCACACGGGCAAGCTTTTGATCATGCAAGAGATTCTTTCCCTGAAGCTACAAAAGGGTCAGTCAGTTAAAAACCATCTTATTGAGATGAGAAGGCTTTTTAAGTGTTTATCACGTTTGGGGTACAAGATGACTCAGGAAGAGTTAGTGTACCTCATGTGGTTCTCCCTCACAAAGGAAGTTCAGGACACAGCTAGTGCCTACATGAAGGAACCAAAGAACGACGTGGATAAAGTTCATGAAGATATCCTGGCCAGTCTAGAGCCAGTACCTGAACCTGCGAATCTCATGGACACTGATATAATTGATGAGCTGGGAGATCTGAGTTGCCCAGAATGCGGCAGCGAGGATATTTGCGAGCACTCGATGAATATCGACCAGATAGAGATCGGTTTGCCCGATGCTCCAGGTATCTTTATGATAGATTGCTTAATCACTTCTTATGAATCATGGGTAATTGATACAGGCAGTGGTAACCACATTTGTAATCATTTACAGGGATTCACTAGAAGAAAGACTCTGAGGAAGGACCGTTCGAACCTACGAGTTGGCGAAGGCACTCCGTTGATTGCTGAAGCCGTGGGATCTTATAGTCTTAGTTTACCCTCGGGTCTAGTTTTGGAACTGGATAATTGTTATTATATTCCAAATATGATTAAGAATGTATTGTCTTTTGATTTATTGGTAGACCAAGGCTTTTATTATAAATATTCTTATAAAATGATTTCAGTCTTTAAAGATAACATTTTCTATTTTAAAGCTACACCCGTAGATGGTCTATACACTGTAAATCTTAAAGACAACAATAGTGAAATCTATCATATAAGTAAGCGATCCAAGGATATTGAGGATCAGACTTACCTCTGGCATTGTCGTTTGGGCCATATAAACAAGAAACGCGTTGAACTACTCCTAAAAGGAGGTTTTCTTGGCAATTTCGACTATAAACCTTTTGATAATTGCGAATCTTGTTTATCTGGCAAAATGACAAAGCAACCTTTCAACAGTGAGAATGAAAGGGCTACTGACTTGCTTGAAATAATCCACACAGATGTATGTGGACCTTTCAGTCATGTAGCTAGAGGAGGATACCGGTACTTCATTACCTTTACTGACGATTTCAGTAGGTATGGTTATGTCTACTTAATGAGACATAAATCTGAAACCTTTGAGAAATTCAAGGAATATCAGAATGAAGTACAGAACCTACTTGACAAGAGGATCAAGTTCTTACGGTCAGATCGTGGTGGCGAATATCTCAGTGATGAGTTTGACAATCATCTGATGGAGTGTGGGATTGTATCCCAACTTACACCTCCGTATACACCTCAGATGAACGGTGTATCAGAAAGGAGAAATCGTACTTTGCTTGACATGGTACGAACGATGATGTGTCATTCTTTGCTGCCAATATCATTCTGGGGACATGCGCTCGAAACAGCAGCACACATACTGAACAGAGCGCCAACAAAGTCGGTAGAAAAGACTCCATACGAGTTGTGGAAGGGTAAGAAACCCAACATATCTTTTCTGAAAATTTGGGGTTGTGAGGTTTACGTCAAACGACCTACCTCAGAAAAACTCAAACCCAAATCCGACAAGTTTTCTTCGTTGGATATCCCAAGACCACCGTGGGATATTATTTCTACAACCCTGAAGAGAACAAAGTGTTTGTTGCTCGAAATGGAAAATTTCTGGAAGAAAAGTTTCTCAGTTTAGAGAACACCAGAAAGGATGTAGATCTACAGGTAGTAGACGAAGAAAGCACTACACCAGTTGTTGAGCCAGAAATTCAACGTAACAATGTTGAACCTCAATCAGAGCCGATTGAGGAAGTGCAAACACAGGACCTTCGCAGATCCAGCAGGGTAAGACAAGAACCAGATAGGTATCTTGGGTTCCTAGTCTCTCAAGATAGCGGAGACTTAAATGAACCAACATCCTATGGAGAAGCTGTGTCAGGCAGTGAGTCTGAACAATGGCAGGAAGCCATGAAGGCCGAGATGCAATCCATGTACGACAACCAAGTTTGGGAGTTGACTGATTTGCCACAACACTGTAAGGCTGTTGGACGCAAATGGGTTTTCAAGAAGAAAACCGACATGGATGGGAACGTACACACCTTCAAAGCCAGACTGGTTGCAAAAGGATTCACGCAAACTCATGGCATTGACTATGATGAAACCTTTTCACCAGTGGCAATGTTAAAGTCAATTAGGATTCTTATGGCCATCTCAGCGTCCTTTAATTACGAGATTTGGCAAATGGACGTCAAGACAGCCTTTCTGAATGGAAAGTTAACAGAAGACGTCTATATGGAACAACCAGAGGGGTTTGAAGATCCTAAGAATCCTAATAAGGTGTGTAAGCTGCTAAAATCCATTTATGGATTGAAGCAAGCATCTCGAAGCTGGAACTTACACTTTGATGAACGAATCAAAGAGTTTGGTTTTACCAAAAGTGAGTTCGAGCCGTGTGTCTACACTAAGTTCAGTGGGAGCATAGTAACCTTCTTGGTCTTATACGTAGACGACATTCTACTCATAGGGAACGATGTACCAACTTTACAGAGTGTTAAAAGTTGGTTAAGCAAATGTTTCCAGATGAAAGACCTTGGAGAAGCCGCTTATATACTCGGTATAAAGATCTACAGAAATAGATCTAGGCGGCTTATCGGGCTTAGCCAAAGTACGTATATCGATAAGATCTTGAAGAAATTCAGGATGGATGAATCCAAGAAAGGATTTATCCCGATGCAACATGGCATAGTGTTGAGCAAGACACAGTGTCCTGTTTCTAGTCAAGATCAGGACAAGATGAAATCGGTCCCATATGCTTCTGCAATTGGATCGATTATGTATGCCATGCTGTGTACTAGGCCCGATGTTGCTTACTCAGTTAGTGTCACGAGCAGATATCAACAGAATCCGGGTGAACCCCATTGGGTAGCTGTCAAGAACATCCTTAAATATCTGAGAAGAACGAAGGAAATGTTCTTGGTCTTTTGAGGTGCTGAGGATGAAATTAGTGTCACCGGATACTCTGACGCTAGTTTCCAGACCGACAGAGATGACTTCAGGTCACAGTCAGGGTATGTCTTTACCCTAAACGGAGGTGCGATCTCATGGAAGAGCTCGAAGCAGGACACGATTGCTGACTCAACTACAGAAGCAGAGTACATTGCAGCATCTGATGCGGCAAAGGAAGCTGTCTGGCTAAGGAATTTTCTATCGGATCTCAGAGTGGTTGCTAGTATCTCGAGACCGATCGATATATTCTGTGATAACTCAGGAGCCGTGGCGCAAGCAAAGGAACCTAGAGAACATCACAAGTCAAGACACGTGCTCAGGAAGTATCACCTCATCCGAGAGATCATTGGAAGAGGAGATGTGAGAATATGCAAGATTCCAACAGAAGACAATGTCGCAGATCCGCTGACAAAGCCACTAGCAAGGGTAAAGCATGAGGCACATGCGAATTCCATTGGGATGCAGTACCTGGAAACCAGTAGCTAGTTCTTAGTTTATTAATTATGACTATAGTCTAATTTAGAAACAATGTAATCATGTAAAGTTTTTATTTCACAGTGTGTTGGAAATAAATGGAGGTTTTATTTTCATGATTGTTCTAAATTAACTATTTTTTTGCATATTTAACGTATCCATGATTTTACAAAAGTTTTGTATGAAATCTAAATTTTCCGTAGCCACTTATTGAAATGGGAATTTCAATAAGGAGTTTAACGCTATTATGAATACTTGATGATTTATTCAAAGTAGGGAATAAAAGCACAAGTGATGTGACCAAGTATTTATAGATACTCATCAGAGAGTTTGGGTATTGGAAGTGACCAGTAATCAAGTCTGCTTCATGGAGCCTCAGTCATAAGCACAGACTTGATAGGTTGTCCTTAGACCTGAGATACTTGGTTTGGGAACACGAGGACTACTGTACTCTTAGCACGTACTAACGATGCACCGTAACTGGGTGGCCATACGGGACGTGACTAGATGCAGCGGAAGCCGTGGATCCAAATGCAAGTAGTCAAGAAGGGATTTGCACCTCTTTCAAAAGAGAGATATTTCCGGGCCCCTTGACGATTAAGATTGGCAGAAAACGCGTGGCCACGCTCGGATAGAATAACAGGGGTTATTTAGTAATATCCGTTACTGCAGGCAATCGAAATCAGAGTCAAGAAATACTTGATTTTAAGAAATGAATCCTCCACTCCATGTCTTAAATCACTTTAGAAATATCGTGTGCAAAAGGAATGAACCTGTGTACAAATTCAAGCGTGAATTGTATCTCTGGATGTAAGAGATCTTATAACCTGGTTAACCTAAGCGTCTGGCTAGGGACCTCCTTAGGCGAATGGTGACAGTACAGTTACATATCTAGCACAAGTGGGAGTCTGTTAGGATTATGTGCGAGACAGTAACAGGGTTACCGTGTCCAATGTTATAAGACACTAGTAGGTCACACCGCTGCACGCCAAAATGAGAACGTTTGGATTACGTGAGAAAAATAATTAATTGATTATTAATTATTTAAGAGAGAAATAAATAAATAATTAGTTAGATTATTTATAAATTAATTAATCAGATAGATTAATTAATAGATAATTATGGAAATTATTATGGAGATAATTACTAAAGAGTTTATATGGAATAAAACTCTTATTAAGTTTTATCCATATAAATAAGGGGTTAAGGGTGTCAGTTTATTTGATTCATTCAGTCCCAAAAACCCAGAAAAACTCTCTCTCTCTCTCTCTCCCTTGAAAACCGGCGCCAAATCCAAGTAACAGAAAGATTCGCGTTCGTTTTTCGGGTAATCCTCGGTGGTGGTCTAGCAACTATCTCAACCGGTGTCAGTAGCGGTGTATCCCCTACTCGCGTTTCAGAGTCATTATTCAAAAAGGTAATCCCCTAAAACATCCTTAATTGTATCTGAATGGTTTAGGATTGGATCCTTGTTTGGGAATCAGTTTTTGTTATCCGCTGCGCATGTTTATGCTTCCGGTTCCCAACAGTACTTAGTGTAGAAAATATTCGCATATTACCACTGCTTTTAAGTTACTACCGCTGGTTACAAAAGCTTGCACTTTACCACTGCTCATAATAGTTACCACTGCTTTTAACTTTTTCATACGCAAATTACCACTGCTTACCAGTTACCACTGCACTTAACTTTTTCATAATGATTACCACTGCGTGTGTTAGTTACCACTGCTTTTAACTAATACCACTGCGTGTGTTCATTACCACTGCGTGTGTTCGTTACCACTGCTTGTGCCTGTTACCACCGCTCATGAGATGCGTATAAAAGCCCTAATCTGACCGCCTTTTTCACAAACGGCTATTTTGCACTTTTGCTCTAAAAACGTTTGCGATTCTTGCGATTTCTGAAACCTTGATCATTTGTTCTTCATCCATATTGATTCTTACATCTGTGTTATTGTTATTCTAATCGATCGGCAATGGATTCCCTTTGTTTCATTAAGGATCACAACAAGATTGGCCATCTCACAAAGGATGGTCATTCTGAAGGGTTTGAAGACATAGTGGATTTCTTGGCATCCTCTAACATCGCGTATGCTGCTACAATCAATCGTACAATCTACATTCAGCATATGCACGATTTTTGGGCGAATGCAGAAATTGAGGAATCCGAAGGGGTCAAACTAATTCGAACCACCATCTGTGGTCATTCTTTGACCGTTACCCCTGCCACAATCAGACTTCATCTTCATCTGAATGATGAATCAGGTACCACTATGCTCACACCCTCAACCATTATGGAATCTTTTCTAAGAATGGGGTATGCAGGCTCCCAAACCTCTTTAAAATATCTCAAGGGTCAGTTTTGCCCTCAGTGGAGATTCTTTGTGCATACCCTATTACATTGCTTTTCAAAGAAATCAACAAGTTGGGGTGAGTTTAGTAGTACTATGGCTTCTGCTTTGGTCTGCTTAGCCACTAACCAGCCTTTCAACTTTTCTCAAATGATTTTTGATTATCTTGTTTACAACCTTGAAAACATGAACAATTCCAAAGTAAAATCTTTTTACATGTTTCCAAGGTTTGTACAAGAAGTTATAACCAAGGAATTGACGGATGTACCACTGACTCGTGACACTTATAAGAGCTCTGCTCTTGGTCATAAAGTGTTTGCCAATTTGAAGAGACCTGCACCAGGCTCTAATGACCAATTCACTCCATTGTTCTCTACAATGATGAGAGTGAACCACCCTCAAGGTGAGGCATCAGGCTTGCAGCCCTCACAATCAAGCATACCTACTGATGACCTACCCACACCTTCCACTCACACTATTCCTCAATCCCTTGAATCAACCCCCACCCCCTCACTTAAAAGATACACAAGAAAGAACAGGGGAGCTCCTTCCTCCTCTGGTTCTAAACCCAATGAGCCTATAAGCCCTCAGTTGGAGCACTCCACTTCTGATATTTTCCAAAGGGATACCCTGGAGTGATGCCCCACTCAAGTATAAAGAAGGTGCCCTCTAAGGAGAAGGATGGGCATGTGGTTGGTGAGGCTCAGACTACTGATGTTGCACAAGGTGTGCATCAAGACAGTCTGAACATAGCTAAGACCCCCACCACAGCAACTCCTATTGAGCAATCAAAGGGAGGTCCCAGGTGCCAAGAAACCAAGGGGGCAGCTAGTGCTTCAGCTAGGCTGAAGACTTCTGCTAAAAAGCTCAAAGATCCAGTAAAGGATGTCAACACTCCTAAACCTGGTGAGGGCAGATATAACTATCAGGATTTGATGACAGACTTTAAAACAATTGCTGATGATCTGAAGGCTCATGATGCAAATTTTGACAAACATGATCAAAGGCATGCTTCCCATGAAGAGAGATTGGATACTTTGGGGAAATTGGCCACTGCACAGCATGATTTACTCAAAGCCCATGATGCTCAGATTCTCAAGCAATCAAGGATTATTCAGGCTCAAGGTGCTCACATGGCCTCAATGACGAGGCTGATTTCTGCTCTTAAGAAAAGGTATTCTACCTTGCTCTCATTCACAAAGGGGGAGAGATCACAAGTTAAGGGGGAGAAAAAGAAGAAGAAAAGAACAGTAAAGAAAGTGTTGCCTGAAGTTGTGTATGAAGATCAAGAGAACAGAGGTACTGAGGTTGACATGGCTGAGACTGAAAATGAAAGAGAGGCTGTGGCTAAGGGGGAGGATGAAAAGGTGATGGAGACTGAAGAAGTACAAGAGACTAGTTTGGAGGCTAATGAGGATGAGGTTACAATAGCACAACTACTTTTGAAACATCCTAAGGTTATTCCAAAGGCCAAAGGAGTTGTCATTAGTGAGCCTGTAGCTGTAAAGAAGAAGACTGAAGTGCTTGATCTAAAAGATAAAGGCAAAAAGATAGTAGAAGAAGCTGAGTCTGAATTTGATGATGATGAGGATATGGGGTTTAAGCCAGTGGTAGACCCTGTGACTGAAGATATTCTTTCTGATGCCTTGATTCAACAGCTTCAAGAGGAAGATGAGAAGAAAAGAAAAGAGGAGTTGGCTACAATAGCTGAACAAGATAGGGTGGCTGCTGAAAAATTACAAGAGCAATTGGATCAAGAAGAACCAGTGGTTATCAAGAAGACAATCAAGAAGACTTCAAAGAAATCTACTCCAAAGGCTGTTACAGAGAAGAGAAGAATCATGGTAAGTTACTTGGCTAGTGCTCTTGGAAATCTAGTTCAGTATTTTGCTAAGTGGGATTTGGAGAAGATAGAGAATCAATACAATGCCACAAGGGAGGTAATGCACCTAGAAGCCATGGAGGAGCAACAAGTGGAAACATAAGATATGCCTTTGGTACAGAGAAAGAGGAAGAAATATCAGGTGACAGATCAGATTACCACTGCTGAAGGTAATGCTGATATTACTGCTGCTGGTGCTGAAAGAATGTGCCTGAGTCACAAGGGAATGTTGAATCTGAAAAAGAGAAAGAGGCTGACAAGGAAGTTGAGATTGTTGAGAAGGAAGTTGAAACTGCTGAACAGGGAGTTGAACAGGAAGCTGAAATTGCTGAACAAGGGTTAGAGGTGCAACCACCTAAGCCAAAAAGAAAGAAGTCAATAGCTAAGAAGGGAAAGAAGGTCAAGGAGATTGAAGAAACTTCAGACATTTCTATGTGGATATACTTTGAACACAAGGAGGTTGATGCATTCAAAGTCTTTAGAAGTAATGGCCAGTTTGAAATCTTTGCTAGTATCCTTGTAATTTTCAGAAAGTTGTCCAGGGCTGATCTGAAAAGGATGTATGAAATTGGATGCACAAAGGAGGTTGAAGATTTTGAAGAAGCCAAATTGCTTATTGAGGATCTGAAGATCATGTTTGCATTCTCAAAAACAAAAGCTGAGTTGAAGAAGAACAACAAAAGAGATATGGATGACAGTGTTGGAGAAGGAAAAGTTGTTTCTTGGAGTACCTACAACAATAGGGTATTCTCAGTTACATTTGAGAAGGGAAGGATGAGTTACTTTCTTATGGACAAGAGGTATGATTTTGAACCTATCATGATCAATAGTATTTTGGAGGTAAAGGAGAAGAAGGGTGAACTATCTGATCTTGATAAGGAGTTGGTGGAAAAGTTGAAGGATCAGCTACTAGAAGTGAATGAAATGTACTTTGATGTGAAGATGATTGAACAAAGACCCAAAAAGGTAACAGAATGGGGTGTTGATAAAGATTTGAAGTACTTGGTAAAGTTTGATGATGGTTCTGAGCTTAGTGAATCTGATTGGATCAAGATTTTAGAAGCTTGTACAAGGAATAATCTCAAGGAGATGTATGATTTGAGAGTCAAGGTAATTGATGTTGCTGTGGATGAAAGTGCAAATTCTGAGAAGACTGAGAAGATGAAAGCTGCACTGGAATGTTTGTATTGGTTGTTTGAACCTTTCAGACTTTCAGAAGTGAGGAGTAAGAGTTGTGAAGCAATAAGAGAATGGAGATGGTATGAGAAGTGCAGGGTGTACAGTCTAAGTGTTAATGATGATGACAAAGAGTATTACTTGGAGGAGTGTGATACTGATTTGTTTGATGTTCAGAGACTGCAAGGCATGGTAAATGCTAAATTGACTACAAATGGAGAGCCTACTAAACCTGCAAGGTTGCTGATGAAGAAGATAAAGACTTATTTGAAGATCAGACTCAAGAACTTAGCTCCTCATGTATGAGGAGTTAAGTTAGGGGGAGATTGTTGGGTCTGAGATACCACTGCTAGTATGTGAAATACCACTGCTGGGCAACATTACTACTAAAGATCAACTTACCACTGCTGACACAAAGTTACCACTGCTGATGAAGATTACTGCTGATTTTGTGTTACCACTGCTGAAGAGTTGCGATAAGGAAAGGATTGTGCAGATTGAAGATATGGACAAGATACGATTCTGTTGGAGATTTTGTAGAGATTATCTTGTTTAGATTTACTTTCCTTATTGTAATCTTGTAATTCGTATAAGTAGATAACTGATAGAAGGTTAGAGTTACGAGTTCATAAGCTTTGTGTTTTAGAATTAGAAGCCTCAAGATTGTTCTTGAATCCCTACAATAGAGAAGTATTGTACGTCTGGTTTGAGCCTATTCAAATCAGATTGGGGCTTTGGTTGTAATCATTAAGCTTGTGATCAATATACAATATGTTCTTCAATTCATTGTTATTACATTCAAAGTGTTATTCCGCAAACTACTTTGATTTAGTTTTATGTTCTTGTTAAATTGATCCTGACATATATTTCAACCTATTACCCACCCACCCCTATTATCCCCCCTCTCTCTCTATCAATCAGATACACACACTTTCACACACAGACACACACTTTCACAAATGATAAACCACTCACCGGAGAAGAAAAAGAGAAGAGAAAAAAGAGACTTTTGATCTACTAAACTCTGATCTACTAACCCCAAAACTCCGATCACTTCACCATCCGAATCACCAACAATGACAAACCCAACTTCAAAATCACATGCCGGCCGCCTCTCCGGCGAGTTGCGGAATACTCACGGCGGCCAGTTTCATCTTGCACGGCGGTCCGGTCAAACACGGTCGCTGGCGATGAAGCAGAAGCCGGAGACGAAGGAGCAGCGACATTGGTGGTCGGAGACGTCCAGAGCAACAACATAGGGTTGGCGACGTCCAGAGCAGCAACGGCGGTGGTCAGCAACCTCTAGGAGCAGCATCGACGGTGGTCGGCGTCGTCCAAGAGCAATCGTACGCAGCGATGTGGTGGAAGAAGGAAGTGTGGCGTCATGGGATAAAATCGTAAAAAAATGACATTCCCACCCACCCCTTTTGGAATTTAGAATCCCACCACCTAAGCCTGATGGATTTCACATTCCATCAACTAATGGAATTTATTCCAAACAATAAGTTCCAATTCCATGCTCTTTAGTTTACCAAACAACCCCTTAGTTGCTAGTTATGAGTCGAGGTTAACTTAAGATCATCACTAAAAGTGTTGACCATAGGTCGGTCTAGATGTTTATATATGGTCTTTAAGATCTTATTTGAACATGTATTAGGTTGTAACTTGAGGATTTTTACCTAAACACTTTTTCTTGGAGAGATTTGAGAGCTTTATGTACTTTTGCCTAGTAATGTCAATATTGGATTGTGAGTCACGTGGAATCTCTAAATTCCGGAATTAAGTATTTTGGGTTCTATAAAAGTGGCCTTTTTGGGTCGACCCACATCCTTCTTGGTTTTGATATGCTTTTAGAAAAATTACATGCTTTTAAGAAATGAATTATCAAGCATATTGCTAATTTCTTTAAAACAAGATTCAACGCCGACAAAATTAAAAGGAATAGATTTGTCTTTCCATCTCATCGACTATCCATCTCTAAAGTTACCTCTCCTCTTCTCCGACTATCTAAGACTCTATCCTTCATCTCTGGCGTCGATTTTGACCTCCCTTCCTTCTTTTTGCTTGTGTACCTTGGATTAGTACTCCTACCTTAAGCCAAACTATTATTTTCTCAACCAAGAATTTCAAAAACCATGGTTTGATGCACGAAAACCATTTCCCCAACCCCTCCAACCTACACATCTTATTCTCATCCATAGAATCAAGACGTAAATACCCCGTAGGTATTTAAAATGTAATTTTCCCATCCATGGATGTTGCAAAGTTTCGTGAGATCGTTCAGGGTATGGTTGGCATTACCTTTCCCACTTGATTAGCAGCAACTTCACCATGTCCGCATTGTCTGGTGATGATAACTTTATATTTGGAATAAAACTGCAAGACAAACGATGTAGGTTCCAAATCAACACACACAAAGATTGAACAGACAATGTAACTCTCTCAATAGTTGATTAAGTAAGTGGAAAGTACAAATGAATTACAAGACATCTATTTATACTACTAACATAATGGACTTAGGCTTTGAAAGCATGGGCCTAAACAAATGGGCCAAATTGACAAAATTACAATTAAGGAAAGATACTTTAAGGAAATTACAGATTGACACAACTAACAAATATTTCTAACAATTTCCCCCTTTGTGTCAATTTCTTCGTCGCCGTTGATGCTTGCTCAAAGTCTTCCTCCTTGTAATGTTGGATCTCTTGGAGGGACCCTCATGTCTCCGTGGTGGTGGCGGTATCTCCTCACGCTTTCTAGCTGGACCCTCTATCTTCCTCAACCCATAAAAGGACTCGAGACGTCGTAGAACGATGCGGTGTTCTAGACGATGCTCGGTGATCCTGAACACCTTGTCAATAAGGAGTGAGGGGTTGATCCAATGCCCCGTCTTCTGTACCTCAAGTTCAAGTCTTTTCTTTTCTGTTGCCAATCCCAAGTTGATGTAGTGAAGAGTACCATCGCTGAACTTGTGGACCTCATCGCACCGCATGAATTTCTTTTCACCATTCTCATTCAGATAGACTACCCCAAAGGATGGTTTCTCAAGAACATCAAAGGGAGAATAGCGATCGATGTTGGGAAGATCCTGATTTGGCGGTGTAAGGTTGATGGTGTTCTGATGACTCTCCAACCCAATCTGAAAGTCTGATATCTCCGAGTTCCTCCGATTTCTCTCGATGAAGCGCTTTACAGCTTCAAGCCCTTTGAAGAAAGCTCGAGGTCGTCTAGTAAGCGTCTTCAGATCAGTATACAGTGACTCAATGTCGTCAATATGTACGTTGTCGAAGTCGGCTTCGGTGAACATATATGTTCCGGTACTCCTACGAATGACCGTGTAGACAGAGAACCATAACCCATGAAAGCGCACGGAGGAAACTTCTCTAAGAAGAACGATCGGGTTATTGTAAAAAAACACATCTTCTTGAGGTTTGGCTTGAGTCTTCATCCAATGAATGTGCTTGACTTGATCAGATTTTGACAACTTTGTAATCCCAAGGTACTTCTCCATGGGCAAGATAAATACCTTATCAGTAAATATGGATCTGTGAGAGTCCTCAAGGTATCGACCGCGTCTCCTTTCTCTATCCTATCAAACTGGTACCCGTGGTTCCACATACATACGCCGGTTAGAAAGAGCACCCTTCTCATTATGATAGATCACCTTGGGAGGTGATACCGATGGTTGCCTCCATTGACCATGAATCGGTCGCGAAGGGCCATGAGTCACCGGGTTGATTGGTGCACGGCTTTTGACTGAGGAGCGAGGAGGTGGCGATGGAGTGCCAAACGCGGAGAAGTCCGGTACAGTAGGTGATGCTCGAGGAGGAGAGACAGACGGAACCGGCGAAGGCGTGCGAGGTGGAGGTCTGTTCGAAGCATGACAAGTAGGTGACGGCGTAAGTGGAAGAGGAGACATGTAGGGCGGAGGTGTCCCAAAAGATAACGAAGGAGATGTCTGGCGAACCATCTCATCAACAGCAACGGTGCTCTGATCAGGCTTTGAGCGACGACGATCATCGGCACCGATGTCCGTATGAGTACCGGAGGTACGGACAGAAGTGGTGCCGGAAGATTTGCCTGCCAGAGCTAAAGTAATGCGCCGAGCCCTCTTGGGGTTTTCCCCCTCACGGTGTCCGGGATCCTCACGGTCGTGGTGCCCCCGTTTGGTTGGCTCGGCTGCGGCGCGGCAAGAGGTCGAAAGAGCTCTACGGATAGCTAGCAGGGAGCTCTTGACCTTTCCAATGTCGGACTTGACCTCCTCCCTGAGGTCACTGAACTTCCCTTCGAGCCACTGGGTGGAGGGGCCTACCGCATGAGAGAGTGCGGTAGCCGGCTCGGGACGGATCGCAGGAATGGATGGATCAGAAAACTGCTTCAAGGATCCAAGGAGATGAACCTCTTTGTCATTAAGATCCCCACGAGAAAGTAAGGATGCCATAAGTAGATCCCGCAACTCATCAGTAGAGGGAGCGGGTGTGGTAGATCTCGGAGGTGAGGAAGGAGGAGGAGGTGTAGTAGCACGCGCTGTCGACTTCCCTTTGCCCTTAACTTGGGCCTCAAGGGCGGCAATCTTGCCGGAGAACTCCGCTCAAACACTATCGATCTGAGCCTTTAGGGCGCTCTCGATCATTTCCCTGACAACAGATGCCGGGTAAATAACACCAGGCTCACATAGAGTACCCGTTTGCACAACCGCTGAATCAACGGTGTGGCCTACGCTCACGATTGGCGTGATGATAGCCGTGGTAGGTCTTCCCGTCGGTCCTCGTGAAACACCCGTCGGGGATGCCACTCTCAGGGTTCCAGTCACGTCACTCAGAATCGTGAGAGGTAGAGCAGAAACTGTGTCACTCAGACTAGCAGTATGTGTACCTAGATGTGTATCAATCGGCTCTAGACTCACGTGCTCATCAAGGAAGGTTGGGGATCGGGGCAGGGATCCTCCTGTTTCAATATCACTACCCTCCAAGTGAGGGCGCGATAGCCGTTGTGCTATATCCCCATGGAATGAAACACGCACCTGTTGAGAGGTGAGTGAGTGGCTAAGGGGGCGTGCAATTGCACCTCTAGGTGGGAGGTGTCTGCTTCAATACCCGCATCTAACGAATGCGTGCGGGTAGCGGATGTGGGTACCCGGCTCCTTCCTAAGGGTAGGGGAGGATCGGTTAAAACCTCTGATCCTGTCACACGCTCATCAATTCTTTTTCGTCCCACACTCAGCTCACTTTCTTCAACTAGAGTGTCTCCCTCAATCCTTATACCTCCCGCACCATCAACGTGGTGGTCATCATCGGAATCATCGGAGTCATCAGACTCTAGACCCAACATAGTAAGAAGAGTGAATCTATCAATATGTGTAGTAGCATCTCCGGAGCGATCAGAGTCACCATCTAGACTACCCCCGTCATGTCCCCCCGACACCTCAGCCTCAAGCCCTTGATCATCACCCCCAGGTGAATGACCACGCTCAATACCCTCACTCTCTCGTCTAAGGGGTACCTCCTGGGTGCCAGCCTCCGGCTCTGGAGGAACTGGTAGAGGTAGAAGTTCTAAGTAACGTATCACAATGGGTGAACTCTGATCGGCTCTAGCAAGAAGTGATGGAGTAATCACCGTGGGAGCTACGTGCTGGGACTCGGATGCTACATCAAGTAATCGAGTCATAGGAATGGCAATGCGCTTGGGCATGTTTGACATTGAAGAAGGACATTCGGCGTCTTTAAGGAAGTGCTCGAAAAGAAGCCCCAAGAATCTGGGGTAAGGAAGAAAGTTCGGGGCGCGCGATCTTATGTCCTTGTCCTTGATGACAGATGAAAATTCTTTCCACAAAAAGAATTTGTAGTCGGTTGTTGGATCATCGAGTGCACATCCAATAAATATCTGTCTAGATTCAGCATTGCTTTTATCAACGCCCCGTGTGCGAGAAGAAAGGCATTTGTTTAAAATGCCGAACAAAGTAGACCATTCACCCGGGAGGTCACGGCGTTTGATGTCGCTTAGTCTGGTGAGGGTCTTTGTGTATCCTAGAGCAATGAAGTAATTAAGTTGTTCGGCGTCGGTAAAGTGATCCTCATGCATGTCACCACCCGGAATATGAAGGATGCTTGCGAATAAGTCTGGGGTGATTTCCAGACCTTCATCATCAATTGAGCATTTGATGGATTCTTGAGAGATGGTTCGACCTTCAACAAATTTCATCGAGTGGTAGAATTGTTGTAGATAGACCTCGGCTACTTCGGTTTGTCGAGTGAGGAGTGGGGTAAGAGGATGATGTTTTAGAATCTCAAGTATGATGGGGTGATGGGTGACTATGGTTGCGAAGTCAAGGTAATGGTTGTTTGGTGTGTCTAGAAGATATTTGGAACGAGGAAAAACTTCATCAAGCTCGGCTTGGAAATCACTAGAAAGATCCTCGTATGTAGACGGTTTTTGGGGTTGAGGTTTCGTCTTGGTGGAGGTTGAGGTCTTGGTTTGGAGGGTTGTTGGGTTGGAGGTCTAGATGAAGATGGTTGAGGTGGTGGTATAGATGGTGGATGTGGGGGTTGTGAAGGTGGGTGAGATGAAGGCCTAGAAGGATTAGGTTGTTGGGATGTATGTGGGGGAGGTGGTTGTGAGGAGGGGTTAAGAGCTTCATGGAATGGACGTGGAGGCCACGTTCTTACCATGGTACCTGGGAAAGAAAAAACATTTAGTATGTAGATAGCATTGCTAGAAATGAGGTCCCTCACAGCATTGAAATGCATTTGCATGTACCAAGGCCAAGGTGTTGGTATAGAGAAATGCACTCCATTGGGTGAGGGACGATGATCCGATACGAGAGTAACCCAAGGTAACCTTACCAACAAGAAATACCATCCATGAAGTATGATGAGATGCATAGGTGTGGTGTTTAGTGATTGTGATTGTGTAGGTGAAGAAGTGGGTGAAGATGTGGGTGAAGGTGTATAACATGTGGGGAATTATCAGTAACGAAATCGGATATCTCTGAAAGGCGTGTAACACTTTCAGATTGAATCAATTCGGAGGTTCTTCCGAATTATTCAATCGGATACAATCCAGAGATCAAGAATGTTTGAATGTTGTATTTGAGAGAACTTTGAACCAGACAGAGTGCAAAATTATGACCAAAACCGTATATATCCAGGAAACTGCCAAAACGGCAGTTTATATGGTTAGGAACCGCCAAAGAAAGATTGTTTCGGGTCGGGTTTCAAATGGGTCAAATTAAATCACCAAAACAAAAGAGTTTTTAAGGGCCGAAGTTAATATGCTTTTAACATCGAAGGCATATTAACTTAACATGCTTTTACATTTCAGTTATGAGTTAATATGCTTTCAACGTCTGAAGCATATTAACTTAACATGCTTTTAACCAAGGTTAATATGCTTTCAACGTCTGAAGCATATTAACTTAAAATGCTTTTAACCAAGGTTAATATGCTTTCAACGTCTGAAGCATATTAACTTAACATGCGTACCACACACCGAACAACACTCACCCGAGCTCAAGGGAGAAGGATCATCCCAAGCTCGAGGGTGAGGTATCACACAAAATGTAAGCACACAATATCAACATGCAACCAATCGATCACACACATGACCTCTATAGATGAATAGACACTTCAAACGGCACACAAAACAGAATGTGAAGACCACAAGATTGTGGAGCAGTTACTGGACAAGCTTCGCGGCGCGAGGGTTGGTGCTCGCGGCGCGAAGGTGAAGTGCGAGGAGGACAGCAGCGCGGTGCAGAGTAGATGCAATGCGAGACACGGCGCGCGGCGCAAGGGCCTTCGCGGCGCGAGAAGTATGCTCGCGGCGCGAGGTGTGCAGGGCGCGGCGCGTGACGAGGCGTGGTGCAGAGGTGAGACGCGCGGCGCAAGCAGGTGCGGCGCAGAGGACCTTCGCGGCGCGAGGGTCATGCTCGCGGCGCGAAGTAGGAGCAGAGTGCGGCGCGTGACGCGGTACGAAAAAATGGTGCAGCGCAAGAGCCTTCGCAGCGCGAGGAGGCATGCTCGCGGCGCGAAGGGCGAACAGAGGGGTGGAGCAGCTTTTGAAAAAAACACACTGTTTTGAATGACACATTGCGAGAGCCGAAATGATTCAAACCATTCGGGCTGAACGGATCAACCACAAGGTCCGAATGGCTCAACCACGAGGGATGAACGGTTCAAACACAAGGGCCAACCTGTTCGAGCCACGAGGGTCGAATATTTCAACCGAACACAAGTTAATATCGCAACCTTTAACCTCCCCAAATAAAAACTTTGACTAAAGAACCGTTGAGATAACCCAAAAACTCAAAATTTATAAAACTTGACACATTTTTGGATCAAATCAAATAAGACAAAACTTCTTTGGGAAGAACTCTTATGGGTTCTTCAAGAACCTAACAATGGAGTTTTTTGGAGAAAACTTCAAAACACTACCAAAACTCACAAGATTTATATCAATAAAAAGCTCCAACTCCGATTTATACAAATAATAAAGACATTAAGCTTCAAAAAACAACACAAGAACTCAAAATCCAAAGATTTGAGTTTTGGGTTTTTGAAAAACCCTAGAAATTGTTCAAGAGGGTTTTCAAGAACAAACACAAATCCACACAAGAGATACATATTTAGAAAGCTCAAAGCAAGATGAACAAGTTTAATAAAGGCATTAAGTTCAAAAAACCAACCCAATAACTCAAAGTCCAAGGATTTGAGTTTTGGGGTTTTTGATAAACCCTTGAAATCAAAAATGGGTTTTCAAATCCAATCACCATTAATCAACAATGATATGCAATAATATGAGTAAGGTTGAAGAGGAAAACATTTATTACCTCGAAATCAAACTAAAGAGAAGAAGAAATCTTAAAAAAATGAAGAGTTGAAGAATTTTGGGATGGAAAAAGAATTTGGGGAAAAACTTGGAGAGTTAGGTAAATGAGGAGGAAGAAGAAGTGGGTGGAAGAAAAGGACAAAAAAAGGCTGATTTTCGGATTTTTTTTTGTTTTTTTATTTATATATATATATATATACTTACCTTGGTGTTTGAGTGACAACACCTTACCCGATGATGTTCCCCCTCGGAGCAAGCAACACTGAAAAACGTTCCCCCTAGATACGAGCACTAGCGGGGTGACGTCCCTTCTTGTATGATTCACTGGGTAACATGCACCTTATGGTGACGTGCACCTTAGGGTGACATGCACCTCATGGTGACATGCACATCAGGGAGACGTTCCCCCTTGAAATGACTACACTCACAATTGATTAGTGCTGCAAAGATATAAGGAAAGAAGAAAGAAACAAGAAGACAAACACCTAATCACTCAACATCATAGTCCAAGACAACGATGACACTGTGTTCAAGAAATAAGATTCTGACAACGGTGACATGATTATGAAGGATTGTATTGTTGAGAGATGATCACTCTTGAGGATCATACATGCCAAGCTTGGAGATTAGGAAATTAAACCGTGTCTCATCCAAGGGCTTGGTGAAGATATCCGCAAGTTGATACTCGGTATTTACAAAATAGAGTTCAATCGTACCTCTCTCGACATGATCCTTGATAAAATGGTACCTTATATCAATGTGTTTAGTGCGAGTGTGTTGAACCGGATTGCAGGAGATGGCAATAGCACTCTTGAAGTCGCAGTAGATGGGTATGTGGTTGAAGTTGTAGCCGTAGTCACGTAGTTGAGTCCGCATCCACAATACTTGAGAACAGCAGCTGGCAGCAGCGACATACTCTGCCTCCGCAGTGGATGTAGAGACACAATGTTGTTTCTTGGAGCCCCAACTCACCAGTTTGTCACCTAAGAACTGGACGTGTCCTGATGTGCTCTTCCGGTCCAATTGACAACCTCCATGGTCCGCATCCGAAAATGCGACGAGCTCAAATCCAGACTCCTTTGGATACCACAACCCACGGTTGGGTGTGCCTTTCAGGTACCGGAGGATGCGTTTGACCGCCATCATGTGTGATTCCTTTGGGTTTGCCTAAAAACGAGCACAAAAACAAGTAGCGAACATAATATCCGGTCTACTTGCCGTCAGATATAACAAAGAGCCAATGATAGCTCTATAAGACTTTTGATCTACCGGCTTCCCTTTTGGGTCAGCACCGATCAAAGTGCCCGAGGCCATGGGAGTTTTAGCAATGGAAGAAGTGTCCATGTGAAATCGTTTTAAAAGATCACCGATGTATTTCAATTGATTAATCAAAATGCCATCGGGTTTTTGTAGGACTTGAAGTCCTATAAAGAAGGACAACTCCCGGAGCATACTCATCTCAAACCTGGTGGTCATGAGATCACTGAACCAAGTGCACATATCTGAGTTAGTAGAACCAAATATGATATCATCAACATAGATTTGAACTAACAAGATATCATTACCTTCGGTCTTGATGAAAAGAGTAGGATCGATTTTACCTTTGTAGAAACCATTCTCTAGTAGCGCATTGGAGAGATGATCATACCAGGCACGGGGAGCTTGCTTCAACTCGTAGAGAGCCTTGTCTAGGATGTAGACATGAGTAGGCTTGGTACGATCAACAAAGCCTTCAGGTTAAGAGACATAAACTTCTTCTTTCAGTTCGCCGTTGAGAAAGGCAATTTTCACGTCCATCTGGTAGACAGTGAAGTTCTTGTGAGCGGCATAGGCTAAGAAGATCCGAATGGCTTCAATTCTGGCCACCGGTGCGAATGTCTCATCATAATCAATTCCCGCTTGTTGCTTAAATCTCTTGGCTACTAGACGAGCTTTGTTTCTAGTTACAATCCCATCTTCATCCTTCTTGTTCTTGAAGATCCACTTCAAATCGATGATGGTCTTGTTCTTTGGTCTAGGTACAAGTCTCCAGACACCCAAGCGTTCAAATTGATTCAACTCTTCTTGCATTGCAGTCACCCAGTCAGAGATATCAAGGGCTTCCGTCACGTTCGAGGGTTCATGTCTTGATAAGAAGGCTGCAAATAGGCACTCATTTTGAGTTGCAGACCTTGTCTTGACTGGTGCGGACGTGTTGCCAATCACTTGATGGAGTGGATGAGCTCGGGTCCACTTGGTTGTATGGGGTAAGGTTGGAGGGGGTAAAGGTTCTATCCTCAGATCGATATAGAACTCGGGTTCACGTCTGGTCGTTGCTAGAGTGGTAACAGTAGGTGGCACTTGAGATTGTACCACAATGGGACCAGGAGCTGCTGGTAAGTCTGCGGAGACATGAGAGGGGCCAGCAGCTTATGGAGCAGGTTGAGTAGTGCTTGTACTAGGACCTGCCACTTGTGGAGCAGATGAAGGAATGCCTTGATGTTGACTTGTAGTAAGCATAGTGGAGGAAGCACACTCTAAGGACTTGGAACATTCACCACCGGAGCCTGTTGCTGGAAGGTGTGGGAAGGTTCCCCCTCAGCAGATGCAGGAGATACTCTAGAACTTGGTGATGTTGTTGCAGACGATGATGATGAATTGCCTTGAAGGATGGATGCTGAAATGTCAGTGGTAGAGACCATGACTCGAGGTGCTGGTTGTACAACTGCAGGAATAGGAAGAGCAATATTAGCAGGTGCAGGCGAATCTTTATAAAAGAATTCAAACAATTCATCCAAATCACAAGTATTAGAGTTAGAAGAGGATGGTTTGTTCGCTGGTGAAGAAGAAGTCATTGGATTGCCATGAAGTTGATCAGAAACCAGAACACCAGAGATTCCTGGTGTAACTGGAGCTGGTGTAGAGTCTTCTTCAATGCCTTCTTCAAAATCCACATTTGTGCTCTCAACCACACATCTTGTTTTCTTGTTGTAGACACGATAGGACGGAGAGTCCTTGGCATATCCAATGAAAACACCCTCATCACCCCTTAGACTGAACTTGTCAAGATTGTCTTTATCATTTTTCACGTAGCATTCACAACCAAAAAATCTGAAGAATTTGATGCTGGGAGGTCGATTGTACACCAATTCATACGGAGTCTTCATGAACCTTATAGTAATAAGAGACCGGTTTTGGGTGAAACAGGCAGACGCAACGGCTTCAGCCCAGAAGTGTAGCGGAAGCTTAGAGAATGTCAACATGGTGCGTGCAGCTTCTACGAGGGTACGGTTCTTTCTCTCAACAACACCATTTTGTTGAGGTGTTCTGGCAGCCGAAAAGGTGTGAGTGATGCCGACAGAATCAAGAAACGAGTCAAGCTTGCGATTCTTGAATTCAGTCCCGTTGTCGGTGCGAATCACTTGAACAGGAAGTTGTAGTCTGACCTGCACATTTTTGATGAAAGAAATGATGATGTCTGAAGCACCATTACTTATGAGAAAGTTCACCCATGTATACCTTGAGAAGTCATCCACAATTACCAGAACATACTTCCTCCCGTTGATACTTTGTACACGCATTGGTCCGCACAAGTCCATATGGAGGAGCTGAAGTGGTTTAGAAGTGTTGTGTTCCACTTTCAGCTTGTGCGAAGATTTCTTGATCTTCCCCATCTCACATGCTGAGCACAATTGTTCTTTGGTGAACCTCAAGGAGGGGAGACCAATCACCAATCCTGCCTTAGCTAGTTGATTAATTGTAGCATAATTCAGGTGGGATAGTCTCCGGTGCCATAACACGTTCTGATTGAAAGTTGCTTTAGAGAGAAGACATACTTCTGTGAATGGGCGTTGTTTCTGGAAATTGACCGTGTAAAGATTCGACCTGCGAGTACCCTCAATGAGTTCCTGTCCCTCATATGTCCTAATACAACACCTTGTCTCCCGAAAGTTAACCTCAAGGCCTTTATCACAAAACTTTCCGATGCTGAGCAGATTGTGACTCAAGCCTTCCACATAGGCTACTTTATTGATGGTGATTTTATGATGAAGGATATCACCATATCCCATTATTGGTGCTGATAGCTTATTCCCAAACCGAACGTTCCCGCCATATTTTTGTTTGAAGTTAGCGAGAAGTTCCTTCCTTCCGGTCATGTGCTTGGAACACCCTGAATCCATGTACCACACATGACCGTCCTGCAAAATCACGGAGAAACATTTTTAGGTACCCATTTGGGAATAGGTCCTTTCTGATTAGGATTAGCAGGTTTGGATACAGGTTCTTGTTTGCCCTTAGGTGGAGATTTTTGTTTGGGTTTTGGATTAGGCTTCTTGTTATGAGTATGATGATAACCACGATTGTAGAAACCAGGATAGTTAGGAACAAAGTAATCATTCACGAAAGTATTTGCACAGTACCCAAATCTAAATTGATTTTGACAACGAAAATTGCTATGACATCCATAAACAATATGTTCACATTCATAACATTGAAATGGAGTTCGTGGTACATGCCTATTAGTTCTATGATATACAAAATTGGAAAAATTGTTTTTCATGAAACTAGGCTTTTGTGCAAATGGCTTCGGACGACTGCCTTCTTTTGATCCACTCTCCTTGTTCTTACGCCTACCATTTCTCATATTTTAATCTGTCACATTTTGAGAGCCACAGTTAGTACCTTTGACATTTGAAGAATGAGTATGTGAGGTGTTTTTCTTCGGAGTGAAGTTGTGTGAGTGTTCCTTTGATTTGGTAGCATTCTTTCGTTTTTGAAAACGTCTGTTTTTCCTAGGAACATTCACATTGGTACGAGATGAACTCGCAAATTCAGACTCAGGGGTGACCACTTTGTCCTTCCCTTTGTCTTTTCGAGATAGTTTAGGAGGAGCCTTGTTTCTTGGTTTAGACTGGTCTGATGATCTACCGTTCTCACCAACCCTATTGGTACAATCATCCGATATAATTTCAGAAATTTATACCGTTGATTTAGGTGCCATATACGCTAAGTCTTCCATGTATGAAATGATGGTGCAGATTGGAGACCTCAGTACCATGGATTTGGAGTTTGTGGAAGAGGTACTTGAAGGTCTAAAATCTAACGCATTCACATTCCATCTATGGTGATTATGACGTGAGTTATCACGAGTTCCAAAGGTGGATTGACTTGCTGTTGGTGTGCTTTTGGATTTGAGGGCTTTCTCCAATTCATTGATTTTACTCAAGAATAGGTCCTTTTCCCTAAGGCTCATGCGCCTCTCATCCTCTAGCTCAGTCTCCAGTTTAGCAATCCTTTTTTCATAAAAGGTTTGGTTACCTTTGTAAACTTTTTCAAGAATAGGAACTTCCTGATTCATCTCAGCCTCAGTATAGCTAGGCGTGTGGTCCTTAGACAAAGGAATCTCACGCGTTGCATAACTGGCATTGAGAGATGAATAGTTGAAGGGAAATGATTGTTTGTTTTTTCTAGCTTTTTCCTTCTTCTCAATTTCCTTCAACTGTTCAGGATCATCAGACTCTTTCATGAAAATGATTTTGTATCCAAGACTCATGTACCTAATATCATACAAGGTAGGGGTCTTGGATATGGCACGCTTAAGGTAGCATGGACATTTATATCCAATGCCTTCCTTTGGATTGTAATAATTGAACTCTTTGGGTTGATTCATGTGAATGGTTTGATCAGTTTGACCTCTCTTTATAAATTTGTCCTCCATATCTTTGATTTTTGCAAACAAGTTAATCCTTTGAGCAAAAATAAATTCATACTTCTTCACATTCTCACTACTCACTCTTTCATCCTCATGTAGTCTCTTTTGTAAATCAGTGACATTAGCATTTAATCTTGTGACTTTATCTTCAAGAGTTTTGTTTGCAAGGGTGAGCATGTTAACTTTGTCTTTTGAGTAGGCTAATTCTATGTTGAATTTCACAACTAAGGCATGTTCACTAGCTAATTTAGATTCAGCAATTGTGGTTTGTTTATTAGCTTGTTTAATCTTATTTTCATACTCAGAAACCTTTTGTGCAAGACCTTTTACTTGATTTTCAAGTTCAGTGTATGGGTCAGGGAGTACCTCAGAAGATGAATCAGAATGGTCTGAGTTGACATCATTGTAGTCACGATCATCATCCTCGGAATACTCTTCATCCACATCTGCCATCAAGTATAGTTGATCTTTTCCTTCATCACTATCCATATTCCACGCGTCATCTTGAGCTAGCATGCAGACAAGACCTCTTTCCTTATCATCACTTGACATTTGCAGCCAGGCTTCATCTTCAGCAAGCAGTGCTAATCCATCATCTTGCTTTTTCGCCAAGTTCATTTTGTTCTTGTAGTAGTCGTACTTGGAGACATGGTTGATGCAATTCTTAGCGAAGTGCCCAGGCTTCCCACACTTGAAGCATGTTGGACTCTCATCCTTCTTGGGCTCTTTGCCTTTGTCATCTGTCTTTGCTTTCTCTTCCGGCTTGTGGTAGACAGCTCTACTGCCTTGTTCAAGTCTCCTTGGCTCTTGATCAAACCTTTTAGGTTCCTCATACCTCGTTTCACTGTCATCATACCTTCTCTCTTGATCATCATAACGTCGATCTTGATACCTCCTCTCGTCATATCTACGCTCCCTAGGTTCTTCATACCTCCTAGTATCAAACTCAGTTGGCCTTTCGTACCTTCTCGCTTCACCTCTTGGTTTAGTTTCATATCTTTTACCGTTGTAGTACCTATGATTGTTGGAAGACATAGGTTTCCTCAAGTTCCTTTTAGACAAGGTCCTTGTGATTAGTGCAAGAGCCTTCTTCATGTCATTCATCTCCTCATCAGAGTCACTCCCTTTCTCTCCGTTATCAGACGGTACATCATATTCATCCTCGTAGCGGGGTGATCTCCCAGAAGTGAATTGTCTTCGGTCTACCACCAATGCAAGTGGGTCAGCATACTTTTCCACTTTCTTCATGTTGCTCATAGTCTCCAACACTTCATCCTGGTTGTGGTTAAGCAGCTCATACAGTTCATGGATGTCAATGTCCTCCAAGTTGCAATTCTGTTGGATGTTCGAGG
Organism: Centaurea solstitialis; assembly: GCA_030169165.1. NCBI lineage: Eukaryota > Viridiplantae > Streptophyta > Magnoliopsida > Asterales > Asteraceae > Centaurea > Centaurea solstitialis. Next base: position 64,618,636 of record CM058043.1, read on the forward strand.
CGAATCTCCTCCACTCAGAGCGCAGAGAGTTGATGAATTGGATGTTGATTTCCAATTGTGACTTCTTTAGCTTGTTCTTCCTCAGTTCGTTGATTATCGTGCAGAACCTATGGTAGGTGTCTTCAAGTAGCTCCCCCTCACGTCCCTTGAAGGTGGCAAACTTTGTTAGGAGGTTTGATCTCTTCATCTGAATACCCTTCTCCGTGCCATGCATCAAACTACATATTTCATCCCACATCCCCTTCCCCGTGTCGTTGCAATCGATGTTTGCATAGATGTCATTCAGAAGACTTTGGATGAGATATGACTTGGAGAGTTGATCTCCCTTCAAGCGGTTTGCTTCCTCAGGTGTGAGGTTGGTTGCATCCTTCTCAACCACACCACCTACGACAGGTGGGTTGCCATCAGGAACATCAGGGATAGTCATGTAGAACTTGACTGGACTATTTTTTAGAGATTCAAGTATGTCTTTGCCAAGAGGTTGTTTCTCAATAAAGTCTAGGAATCTTGATTTCCATTGTGAGAATTCACCACGGAAGAGGACGGGAGGTCGGGTATCGGACCCTATAGCAAGTGCATCGCGTGTGTTCATGATGATGTTGATTGTGGATCTTAAACCACAAAAATATGATCCAAGTGTGATGACACCGCAGGTGTGGTGTTATGACAAATGACACCGCAGGTGAGGTGTAGAAGCAGATGACACCACAGGTGAGGTGTACTATCAAATGACACCAATGGTGTGGTGTAGTGTCGAATGTAGAGAAAATGTGGGTATGGTGTCAATGCATGTATGGTGACCACACAATGGATCAAGAGGAGTGGTAGGCTCTGATACCAATTGTAGGTTCCAAATCAACACACACAAAGATTGAACACACAATGTAACTCTCTCAATAGTTGATTAAGTAAGTGGAAAGTACAAATGAATTACAAGACATCTATTTATACTACTAACATAATGGACTTAGGCTTTGAAAGCATGGGCCTAAACAAATGGGCCAAATTGACAAAATTACAATTAAGGAAAGATACTTTAAGTAAATTACAAATTGACACAACTAACAAATATTTCTAACAAACGGCCTTTTCTGTCGGCCAAAACCGCTAGAAAATCCACTAGAAACATGTATTTCCAGCAGATTTGGCCGCAATGTTTTGGGCCGCTAGAAACTCAAATTTCTAGTAGAATTTTGGGCGGATTTTGCCTTTCTGATGGATTCTGTCGTCTGAAATCCGTAATTTATTTTTAATAAAAATATTTTTTGTTAATTAGAAAGACCAATTAACTTTATGGTTACGACAGATTTTTGACATAAAAAAAAAAAAACATTTATTTATTTATTATTATTATTTTAATAGAATTAACAATTAACTTCAGTTTTCCGGGACAACCATGTTCTTTAGTGAGAGTATTCTTCGGTAAAGTTTAAGCAACATGATGAGGCGTTTAGACATGTTTAATTGGCATAATTAGAAATGGTATATATAGTAGAAGAATTGCAGTATCTTTAAAAGGAGTGAAACACACTTATAATAAGTCGTAATGTCATATGGTTGAATAAATAATACAAATTAGAAGCGCACACACTACTAAAATTACATATATAGCCAAATGATTAATCCATTTTACTTGTTTTATTTAGTTCTTTCTTATTTTACTTATTATGTAGACATATTTCAAGATCATACAACAATTCTTGATTTGGTTTGGAATAGTCTCAAATCTCTTGCTCATCTCCATCCCCTCTATTGCTCATCTGTGTTTCAGCCTTGTCTTTGCTTCCGTCTTCGCCGGAGATCTCTTCCAACGATCGGCCTTTTGTCTCCGTAACCAAAAACGTAAAGAAAAACCCTAACATATTCGTCACCGCCAATATGATCATCGCTTTCTTGATCTTGTTCCTATTACCATCAATTGTGTATGTCTGGATCCCAAACGCACTCACCATTGCCCCCGCCTTTCCGGCGGCCGCGCTAATTGCATGGCAAGTGGACCTCACCCTCGTCGGAAACAACTCCGCCGGTAAAACAAAAGTCGTGCTGTTAGGACCGAAGTTGGCGAAAAAGAACGTCAACCCATAAAGACCTGCGAATATCCATCGGTTTTCTCGTGTTGCGAGGTCGTCGTACTTGATTGCGATTATGAACATGAAAATCGACATCATGAAGAACCCCATTAGCTGGATGTTAAAACGGCCGAGTTTCTCGATGAACGCGACCGTGAACCAGTATCCGGGGAACGTCCCGAACATGGCGATCACGAACATGGCACGAGACGTCTCGTACATCTCTCTCAAAGCGTTCACTTCGTGGGCTTTATGTGTCAAACCCATCACGGGAAAGATGTCCTTTTGGGTCAAGTTTTGGCTGTAGAATGCAATGTCCAACAAGAACCAGGTGGTTGTCGTTCCGATCAAATGACGCCCGTGGCGCTCGACGAACTTCATTGACCACAAAGGATAGTCGTTGCTTGACTTAAACTTAGCCAATTTGTCTTGCTCCGCTTGGATCTCGATATCCAAGACCCGACCCATATCCGCCGCCGCTTGCTTTGCGTTTCCTTCGATCACGGCCGTGTACCTCCCGGTTTCGGGCATCTTGATTCGCCAATAGTACGTCAAGAGGGCCGGCAGAGCTCCGATCATGAGGACGATTCTCCAAGCGTAATCGGCGTTCTTCTGCACGGAAAGCACGTGGTCTTCATCGAAAGACGGTGCCTTATTCGCTTGTAGGAAAGCATGAGACACAATCATGGAAACGAGACCTGCGAAAATAATCCCCATTCCTTGCATCGCGAAAACAGCCGCAATGAACGCTCCACGCGTTGCCTTGTTGGCGTATTCCGACATAATGGTGGCCGATAGCGGATAGTCACCACCGATCCCAAACCCTAGCCAAAACCGAAAGAAACAAAGGGTGGTAATCACAGCTTTTGGGCTATACCCGAAAGACAGACCCGAGCAAATAGCACAAATCACCATGAGGATCAAAGTTATTCCGTAAACCTTCTTACGGCCAAGCTTGTCACCAAGCCAACCGAATACAAGCTGTCCCGATAGGGTCCCAACAAGGGCCACCCCGATCACGGCGTTGTTGATGTGGGTCGGGAGTTTTCCGGGAGCCGTTGCGGTGCCTGGGTAGTAAAGACGACCGAGGAGCTTCGAGACGGTCGAAATACAAAAGAGATCGTACGCATCGGTGAAGAAACCCATGCCCGCGATTACGATGGCTTTGGCATGGTACCATTGGGTTTTGGCGGTATCAAGTGCTTCAAGTACCGATAGGTTATTGGAAGCCATGGTTAATGTCTTCAAGATCTAAAGCAAAAAATGCTACTTCTAATTATTTTGGTCTTGATTGCATGATTATATAGATAAGGTTTTGGACAAAATATGTTGGTAACGAGGGCGTTTGAAACTAAGGTGTTATTGGATTTATGAAGAATATCCATCGTAATAATCCAAGATATATATTTGTTTGATACATGAAAGTGATTTATTTGAAACAAAATAAGCTTAATTGATACTTATAATTGATCTTGTATCCATATTTATATTGATTATTATGTTTTCTAGTTGTCAATTTGTCATGCATTGTTGGAATATGCGCTACCGATTGCAAGTCTTGTTGGCTTATTAATTGTCTAGCTAAAATTAAAATCAAGGAGCTAAAAGTTATGTTGTAGATATATATGTTTTGCAATTTTTGTTTTATTAATTAATATATTTTTGATCGATATAGGTTTGTATTAGAATATCTTCAGGGGGTCTAGATCTCAAGACTAGAAAAATGAAGTCTTCCGATAATTGGCTTCCAAGATATATATGATGATTTTTTCGTACTCATTCACTTGAAATAAATAGATATATTATTGGTTGAGTCGTCTAACATGCATGGATGCATAGAATTATTATTAGTTGCATGAATTTTAAGATTTAAGCTTTGAAATCTCAAATTACAAAAGTTATAGTATTTGGTTAAATATCGTTTAATATGTAATAATATAACATATCTAAAATAGTAAATAATAGCAATGAAGTAGCAGGAATAAGAAAAATACAATTATCATTTTAATATATATATATATATATAAGAAAGTTCAAATGTGAACCACTTTTTGGTTGTGAACGTGAGGACAGCCGAGAGCGCGACACGTGGCGACTTTGAGTGTGGTCCCCCTCTTTAATTCAATGTCCTCCCATGAATCGCGCCTACTCATCCGCCGTGGATTTGACGTGGCGCCTAGTCATCCGCCACATGTCGCACTCTCGATTGTCCTCACGTTCACAACCAAAAAGTGGTTCACATTTGAACCCACCCCTATATATATATATATATATATAATATAGAGAAAGAGAAAAGTTTAAATGAGAAACATAACTTTGTAAAAGAACGTGAGAAACAATCTTAGTCATTCATCCGATCAATAAAGGCGGCTTTAACCAGTCTCCCCCCCCCCCCCCCTTAATAATCTCTACCCTCCCATGAATTGCGTCAATCCTCCGTGACCACGTCCACCGTAACCGAAGATGAGTAGTTGAGATTGCTCCCCCCGTTCTCTTAAATTGATATGCTTCTCGCATGAACCTTTCTATATATATATATATATATATATATAACAAATCATATCTAGCTCACTTGCTCTTCCCAAAGGCTGTAACATCATGGGGGGATTGTGGATGGTATCGTAGTCTATCCGGGTTCGAATCCAAAGGGAGTCAAATTGAGGTCGTGAGGAGTACTCAGTCATTGGGTTGGTCCAATCATAGACTAGCCTGCCCCCAGCCTAGTCAAAGACTGTGGTTGGGCCGGACCGGAACAGCGGGGGATTAGTGGGCTGCCCTTGGATACCCGATACCGTCGGGAAAGCGTGTGTGTGTGTGTGTTCGTGGTAGTTGTTCGTTGGTTCGATGTCGTCAATGGCGGATCTATGCCTAAAGAAGCAGGGAGAAAGGCCCCGAGTAATTTTTAAACACTACATTAGTTAGTGAAAGAAAATTATTGTTTTTGTGTTTTTAGATTATTCGTTTCTTTAGTGCCCCCACCTTAAACAACCCCCTCCCCTCCTCCTCTAACTCACCTCCTCCACCATCTCTAACTCACCTCCACCTCAATTATCCATATATTTATTTACAACACTTTGAGAATTTATGAATTCTTTTGTATCAATCTTGTATGAATATATAGAAATATTATATAAAAAGGAATTTGTTATAAAATAGTTGTATTTAATATGTTATTTTATTATAAATTGGTTTTGTGTTGCTCATTATAATCATCTAATGGATTATAGATCACTCAAAATGTGTACTAATGTGTAATGTTTTATTTTCTTCGTCTAATTTATATAAAGTATAGTAATAGTATAACGGAATATTCGGTTTAACCAAAACAGTAAATTATATAAAATAATAATGTGTTATTGGGTCTAACTAAGTCCAAAACAATAAAAGATGACCAAAAATCCGAACCGGATAGGTTATCCTTATATGTTAATGGAACATTTTGGTATGATTAGGTTATTCTTTTTTACACCTTATGTGTGCCCCCAGTCTTGTAAGTTTATGGATCCGCCACTGGATGCCGCTATGCCTTCCAATATATATATATATATATATATAATATATGAGAAAAGTTCAAACAAGAACAAATTCAATTTGCAAGAACAAAGGGACAATTCTGGATCACATGTGATGTGGGTCCCACATAATAAAATATCATATATGATTCAGGTGGGTCTCACCACTAAATCATATATGATTTATTTAATGATGGGTCCCGCATAACATGTGGCTCAAAATGCATTCTTTTGTTCCTACAAATGAGGTTGTTCTTGTATGAACCTCCCTCATATATATATATATATATATATATATATATATATATATATATAAAGAGTTCAAACGAGAACGATAACGTTTAAGAAAAACTTTTTTTACGAAAAACTTTTTTCAAGTACAAAATCATATATGATTAATCACGCGAGTTAACGAGGACGCAAGCGACTTTCACGCGATTTAAAGTCGCGGGCAAGTCACATATGTTATTAATCATATATGATTTTGTTCACGAATCATATGTGATTCTGTGTTGTGAGTCTTATATGATTTTGTACATCAAAAAAGTTTTTCTTAAATTGATAGAGTTCTCGTATGAACCCACCTATATATATGCCATTAATAAAAAAAACAAAGCCAAAAATATGGATCATAAAGGACTAATCTTAATCATTTATAGGTTTTAATCAATTTTCCTTAAGAGTGCGTTTGGTTCGCTGGAATCCTTGGGAATTTGAGGGAATTGGCATCCAATTCCCAGGGATTCCCATGTTTGGTTGGCTTTTGAGGATGGAATTGGAATCTGCAGAAGGGAATGAAATCCCTCAGATAAGGGATTTTAGAATCCTTCAGCATATGGAAGGATTTCAAATTCCATAGATTTGGGAATTTGACAGATTACCTTTTTACCCCTCGAATCATTAATACCTTCTAAGCACATATATATATATATATCAGTATTTAATTTATATATTATATAATTTATATATATAACCTATATACAATACTTAATGTATAATATTATATATATACATATATATTAAATATTATTATAAATTATATATATAATATACATATATATATATATATTTAATATATATAATATATACCTTTATACATATATAATATTATATATATATTATAATTTATATATATATAACTTATATACAATATTTAATATATAATATTATATATACATATATAGTATATAACATATATTAAATATTATTATAAATTATATATATACATAATATAATAATATTTATAATACACACATATGTATATATAAAAATATTTAATTTATATATATAAACTATATACAATATTTAATATTATATATTCATATACATATATATTATATAAAATATATTAAATTTTATTATAAATTATATAAATAAAAAATTTATATATTATATATTTACTTATATATTATAATTTATATATAACCTTTATACAATATCTTATCTATATATGAAAAGGTATGGCCTTTAGAAGGCGCGTTCTATTCCATGCATAGGCGCGTCTTCAACATTCCTTTCCCACTCTCAACTCCACCTGGTATTCTTCCCTTTAGACACGCGTCCTCTTTTCGGTGACTCTATCACCACCGACTCACCTCCCATTCTTCTTCCTCCTCCATCACCCCCAACTCGATTTTTTTTAACAGCGTCAGGCGTTGTCTTCTTCGATTCACAGCTCCTCATCGATCATCACTCTTTATCGTTGTTTCACTGTCTGATCAGGTACGTTTTCGTTATAAGATTTCAAATTTTCAACCTTTCAACCTTTCTTATCGTTGTTTCACTGTCTAATCAGGTACGTTTTCGTCTTTATTTTCATTTGGGTTCTAGATTTACACCTCTATTCTAGCTCTCCAATTTCTTAGCCCAATTCTATTTTTTGTTTTTTAATCCTAGCTTTTTTGATCTTCCCTCTGCCAGTAAGTCACTCCACACCCTATTAACTCATTTTTTACTTCCAGATGTGTTTAATTGTTCATCAATTCCATGTTTATGCATGTTGAATTCTTCGATTTGACATCCATTCCGTTTGATGGATAATTTAATTTAATTGCATGTTATTGTTGTTTACCTGTTTGATAGAAGAATTTGGTGTATTATGATTTAGTTATTGTTTCAGCAAAAAACTGTTTACATGGATTTGCAAGATTCCGTACTTTTCTCTTAATAGTGTTTTTGTCAATTGACATAACGGCTGACATTGCTATATAATGGCAGTGGCATAATAGGGTGTATGACGAATCTTATGCAAACCAATCCTGTTGAGTTTGGTAATGACAGTTTTGCTATCGAAAACTTCAAAGGCAAGTCTTCTTCGCTTCCATTAATCAACGCAATGAGTGACTACCGAAGAGAGTGCCGGTACAGCCCTAGGGCTGGTGGTGGTGGTCATTTGGTGGAAATGTTGTTTCAAAAATAATGAAGGAAAGATAAAGGTATTATACTTGACCAATTTCTGTTCAAAAAACTGAATTAAATAGTCTGTACCCATTTTGTTTTCATCTCTTCGATTAGATACTCCTCCATTGCATAAAATGTGCAGTGGTTTTCATAGTAGGATAACTAACATTTCCTATTATCAAACTTGCATAATTTCCCATCGTCATCATTACATCATGTTTATATTAACTTGGTGGTTTTGGGTTCAAATTGAACAGATTTTGAAGGAATGGAGTTGAAAACGATTTCATTTACATTAAACCAATTGAAATCTGCTATTGGCAACTTCAATGGTACAAATAAAATAGGAGAGGAGGTTTTGGCCCTGTTTACAAGGTGAGAAAATGATGATGGTTTTTACTATTTCTGTGTGTATGGGCTGTGAAGTAAGTTATCTGGTGTGGTGGGGTGCAGGGAATGTTATCAGATAAAAACATTATTGTAGTGAAGCAGCTGTCATCAGAGTCGAGACAAGGGAACCGTAAGTTCTTGAATGAGGTTGGTGTGATATCATGTTTACAGCATCCAAATCTTGTGAAGCTTCATGGATGTTGCATTGAAGGAGATCAGCTGATGCTTGTATATGAGTACATGGAATAAAACCTTTCCAATGCTTTCTTTGGTGAGTGTTCCTTTTTTTTAACCTTTTGTGTTGTTTTTTCTTTATTTATTCATATGAGTTACATGTTGTAGGTTTGAAGAACGGTCGATTGATATTAGATTGGTCAACGAGGTTTAAGATCTGTGTTCGGATTGCTAGAGGCTTAGCTTTTCTTCATGAAGAATCAAGGCTCAAGATTGTACATAGAGACATCAAGCCTACTAATGTTTTGGTCGATAAAGATCTAAACCCGAAAATAGCAGACTTTGGGTTGGCCAGGCTACACGATGAAGGCCAAACTCATGCCAGCACTCGTGTTGCCGGAACAATGTAGTTTGGAATATCTCAAAAGATTTCAGCGTTTCTTGTTTACACACTCTCTCGTATGTAGCTTGCTCATAGTCTCTTTTTTGTGATTTATTTGCAGAGGATATATGGCACCTGAGTACACACTGTGGGGATTTTTTAAGTGACAAGGCCGATGTTTACAGCTTCGGGGTCTTGGCTTTGGAGATCGTGAGCAGCAAGCACAACACAAGCTACATTGCTCGTGACAATTATATATGTCTTCTACATTGGGTATGTTCCATATCTCTTTCTTTGAAGGATACATATTGTTCGCTTAGGAAAACCTTCCATTTTTGGCGCGTATCGGGAGCTGTAAGCTCCAATAAGCAAAGCTCGTGATCAGGGGCAAAATGGGCAGGTTGTCTAAAGAAAGAAGATGTATCCTGTAAACAAGTACACCATTTTTCATATACAAATTAGTAGCAACATCAATTCTAAGGGTCCGTTTATAAGCAATTCCAGCCTTCAATTACAAATCTAGAAGGCTGCTTCAAAACTTGCAAAGGGGATGTCAGGCTCTTCCCTTGTATGTATGTTATTTTTTCTCTTATAATTGAAGAAGTTAAACCTGTAGGTTGAACCATGTTTCACTTTAGACTTACTTCACTTCTTTAAAATGGTAAGTCTATCTAAGCATCTATCCACCAGCAGTAACATTATCAAGGACTTGTAGATTTCCTGATTCCAATTTTTTTAATAGACACGTTTCCTATCTTACTGAAACACCATGTGCTTGAGTTGATTGATGTGATCCACACTATCTTTTGCCAGTGAATTTAGTGATGTGAAAAAAGCACAAAGCTAATGCCATAGTTTCTCGGCAGCTCATATAATTAAATAGCTAGGCAACCACCGATAGAATACGCGTTGTACAATCTAGCTAGATTTCAGAAATCCACAGTTCTTTTGAGCACAACAAGTGCAAACATCAAATCACAACTTAAAACGAAGACAAACACCTGTTTAAGATCTTGTCGAGATCAATTGGACATAACAAAGAAATTCGTCGCATCACCGCCGGTGATACGTCCATCGCCATCTAGAATTAAAAGGTAGACATCACGATAAAAACAACTAAAAAAATAAGAAAGTGCATCCTAAAAAATAAGGATATATATATAGCATACTCACCTAGATTTTGATGCAGTTGTCGATTGAGTCGCTTCATCTGGTCAGCAAAAAAGTGAAGAGGATGAGCGAAAACAGAGGTGAATCAAAGATAAGCTAAGATTTTAAAAGCCATATATACTCACGCAATATAGAAAGTGAGGACGAAGGATAAAAAAAAGTGAACAACATGGTTTCTTTACCAACTCATACCTGCTGCAATTCAGATTCACCTCCATTTAATCTTGTGAAATATTTTGAGCGGTTACAAATATTCACTCGTCCTTTTCTGATACCAACTCATCAATTGTTGTTCTACTGCATAACATCAATAATACAATTAGACCAATGCCTAGCATAAAGGTGAAGCGCTTTGCGTATCAATTGAGAATACTCTTAAGTTCAAGGAGAGATCAAAGATTCCTGAATCTAAAGTGGTACCAGGAGATTAGGGTGTAGGATGGAGGTGGAGACGTAGGCTGGGAGTTGAAAAACTTTTGCATTTAAATGCTCTACAAATTTTGTAATCATCATTTCCACATTTTCCAGTTTTAAGTAGTTCTTTTATTGGTGGTAAAACGTATTATTGATTTGATACGTGAATGAGACTGACCGCAGATTTTCTCCCACCAAGAAAGGTGAGTCCAAATTCCAAACATTACTTTCATATCAGCTAAGATCCAACAAAATAAATAGGAGTCTCACCTGTCAAGTGAGCCCATATGAAATTTGGAAATTGAATTTCTGTTCCTCTTATCTATCATTTCACCATGAGCCAAATTCTCTGTCGCAGGTGCATGGAACTCTGAAGGTGGGAATCAACTTTATTTGATTTTACCATGACCAATAAGTATATTATCATCCATCACCTTACACATTTCACCCTTGGTAGAATGTTTCCCATCATCCTTGCCCTACACTTATTTTGTGCATTTACATATAAATAACTAATAATAACAACATTTATGTCATTAAAAATATGTTTAAATCGAAAATTGGAATAAAATTTGGGAGTCACACAGATAGAGATAGGGCTTACCACTTCTTGGGCATCTCCAAAGGACAAGAAATTGAGTAGAAACTTTTATGGTACCCATTCATCAATCATGTCACTGACTCTAGCTCGAGTTTAAAATGGTTTCAACCTGTGACATTGTTGCTGCAAAAAATAATAATAGATTTACAAATAGGAAGGATGAGGTTGACCAGAAAAATAAGATGTGTAACTTTGTAACTTGCATATCAGAAATACACCTTAAAGTTGGTGAAAGTGATAAGTGAAACATAAGTCTCTATCAATAGATACATACATGTGAAGGAGGTTGGCATGTTCCAAAACTTCTTGATAGACAATATTTTTTGTTTTACTTATCTCTGTAGAGGAAGAAGTCTGTTTGATAACGACTTTAACATCTTCAATTCTTTTGGCTCGGGATAGCGCTACATAGAGTTGGCCATGAGAAAAAACAGGTTCTTTTAGGTACACGCCAACAAAATCTAATGTTTGCCCTTGCGCTTTGTTAATGGTCATTGCAAAACATAGCCTGACTGGAAATTGAATTCTCTTAAATGGCACTGTGTATTGGTCACCAATGGTAGGTTGTAAAGGGATTCTATGTATGAAAACTTCCTTTCCAGCAAAATCTCCAAATGCTATTTCAGCACGTATCACGTTCTTGTTAAAATCTTTGCAGAGAAGCCTGGTGCCATTACATAATCCCTCGGTAGGATTCAAATTTCTCAAAAGAATGACCGGTGACTTACGCTTTAGAATAAGTTTATGTGGTGGCATGCCATTCGGAGTCAAGCTATGCAAAAGATCCTCATAATGAGCTTGGTCGTTCGGATCAAGAGTTTCATCAAAGCTATTATACTCTACCTCCTCTCCCGGAAATCTCTTTATTAAAACATCATTGATTTCATCAACAAATGTGTTTTTTGTTGTTAAAATTGCTCGATTTGATTTGGAAGAAATATATGGCGAATTTGCAAAAATATCAGGATAGACATGTTCTATAAGGACATTTAAAGCATCCACCCCATCATTGGTCTCAATCAGCATTTGTGATGGAATACTGACCACATCATTGCCCTCTAAATTCTCTTTGCCATTACCTACTCTCAAAAGAATTCAGTAAACATCGGATCAAGTAACGCTCTCATATTTTCTTTTAATCGTAACTGAGAAAGTGATCGCCATAACGGAGAGTTGGTAAGACAAGCGGCAATCGTTTCGGATCTTGTTCCTTTCTGAAGTACTGGAAGTGTCTGCCTAAAGTCTCCACCAAGAACTACTACCTTCCCTCCAAAAACCTCTGTTGAGTCCATGAGATCCCGAAGCACATCATCTAAAGCTTCAATTGCAGACCTTTTCGCCATAGGAGCTTCATCCCATATTATTAGCTTAGAGTTCTTGATCAAAGTCGCTAAAGAAGATTGTTTACTAATTCTACAATTTGGTGCCTCTGCTAAATCAAGTGGAATCTTAAATCTTGAATGAGCTGTCCTGCCTCCAGGAAGAAGTGATGCCGTGATACCTGTTGTGGCAGTAGCCAGAGCAATTTCACCTCGTGACCTAATCTTTGCCAGCAATGCTCTATACAGGAAAGTCTTTCCTGTGCCTCCTGGTCCGTCAATAAAAAATGCTCCACTTTTCATGGCGTCCACTCTGTCAATAATTTCATTGAAGGCAATTCTCTGTTTTTCATTCAAGCTTTGTATTGCTCTCAAATCAGCCTCACATACAACAATGTTTTTTTCCGCTCTAATATCTCTTGTTTCATCTTCCAAATCATTGTATGAAAAATCATGAGGTACTACATCAAATTCACGAAGCTGCCTTCCGATTGACTGTAAAAAGACATTAACCTGTTGGAGTGCACATCTCTTAGCTTCTCTCTGTGTGTATTTGTTGGATTTTAGAAGATCTTCCAACATCATGTCTTCAAAAGATGACCATAACTGGCGAGGATTATTCGGACATGTGTAAACAAGGATGGTTGCAAAAAGTCTTCGTAGTTCATATGGCATATGGAAAATAGCAGCCTCTTGTAAACACAACTGTTGGCTGTTGTCATCAATCAAATATCCACGCAACAATGCCGATTCTCGAAACGTGTCAACTTTAACTCCATTACATATCTTCAGATCATCATATGATTTAGGACAACGGATTTTTGACAAAAGAATCCTAAGGTAATATCTTTCACCTTCGCTAGGATGTGCAATCACTATTCGACCGATTGAATTTTCTGATTGTCTAGGCCACCAGAGTTTCTTGTCCACTTTCCAAGTAAAATGATCTGGATATTGCACATATGTTAGATTCAATTCCTGTGCATATGCGTCTGTTGCGTTGTTATGAAAAAACTCAGTAAGCATTGTTTTCCTATGAACATCATTCTCTACAATACTTCTCAATCTTTGTTTTTTTCTAAACGTTACTGGTTGATAATTTTCCAAGTGAAGAGCCAAATGAATGATAGCCGGTTTAATATCACCTAAAGGAAATCTGTAGATTCTCCACGCTCCTTCAGGAGCAGCAATCCACCTTCCAGCTTGAAATTGTTGGATTTCATCTACACATTCAGAATTGTAGTTAGAACTAACAGAAAAACTTATTTTATCACATCCTTTACAAATATATTTATATATATATTTCACAGCTTTTATTGTAGAGCATATTTCTATATTAACATGACAATCAAATTTACACAACAAATAAGCATTATATGGAACAACCCATCTATTATCAAGTTCAGCACGCCTAACTGTAACGGTAACTCCATTGGCTCGTCTACGGTATGTAGGATAAGCATCCTTACTCTGAGTTGTCTCGTTACAAAAATCTTTTGGATATGAGTTCTTGCAAGTTCCATTCTTCATACAAACATTATTTGGATTTAGCTTACCACAGGGACCATGAAGCATGTGTTTAACAACCATATTATATAGATGAGGATTAGAATTTGTATCTGGTATTTCAGCACATACAATCTCATCATATTCCTCAGGTTCATACATCTTAAAATCGCGCTCAAGTATAAGCAAAAAATGCGCATGCGGAAGACCTCTCTTCTGAAACTCTACAACATAAGTATATGCAGCCACCTTTCCAAAAATATTATTCTTGAAAAGTTCATTCTTAAATAACTCAAGTTTTGCATGAAAAACTCTCACAACCAGATCAGCTCTATTATGTGTCTCCTCATGAGCCATCATGTGTTCTTTAATTTCAGGCCAATTAGGATTACATGTTAAGGTCAAAAAAAAGGTCTGGTTTTCCAAATTTTTGCACTAAAGCCATAGCATCTATATATTTGCGTCTCATATTTCTTGGACCACCAATAAAATTTGCTATATATAATATTATATATACATACACATATATAATATATTAAATATTATTATAAATTATATAATATATAATATATAATATATAATATATATTAATATAATTTATATTCATAAATGTGTATATTAAATGGAATATATATATATATAATATATACTTTTACATATAACCTATAAAACAAACTAAAGTAAAACAAAAAAAACAAAAAGAGGGTAATTCTGTCATTTTACATATCTGAATTCCAATTTCATTAGACATTTCTACCAACCAAACAGATTATGGAATTGGATTCCAATTTCATTTCCTGCCAACCAAACAGAATATGGAATTGGATTCCAATTCCTTGAGGATTCCAATTCCCCCAGGATTCCAATTCCTCCAGGATTCCAATTCCTCCAGGATTCCAATTCCTTCAAAAACATTCCAGCGAACCAAACGCCACCTAAGGATAATGGCAATTTTGTGATTTTTTTAAAAAATTGAAATCATTTATTAACTTCATTTTTTTAAATCCCACATCCATTCAATTTCTTTTCTTCATGTCTAAACTCGAAATCAATCGATTAGTCGTGTCTTCATTTTTTCAGATCTCACATTCCTTTTCTCATGATCCCTCTTTTGCTTTTCATAGATTATGAACCCCTATTTCGCTTCATTTATTTCGCTTCAATCTAACTAAATCCACCTTAATCAATCAGTTTACCTTACTCTTTTCTCTTAATTTCAAATTTATCTTCGTTTCTAGAAATTTCCATTCATTTGGATTTGGATGTGTTCTTGTTTGCTGCTTAATCTCTTTATTGGGCTTCAATGGCATCGGCGATTGTTAATTGTTTTGCGGGAACTTTTTTACAGTAGCGCGCCGATGTGTCTATGGCTATGCATCACCCGACGATGATGTACTAGCAACCCTTGCCACCATAATCACTATTAGCAACAAGGGTAATAACCACAATATCAAACATGTAACACCCATAATTTCGGATGAACACGATTTTGTGTTGATGTCGAAACCGATCTTTTAAGATAAATATGGAAAATAGGATTTTGGATTAAATATGAGATTTATGGTCTTGTTGAATGGGAAATTGAAATAGGACTACGGTGGTTCTTTCGTGGACGAAAACGAAGAAGTTATAACCAAAATAGTATATTAGACTAAAAAAAGGACCGTGTCACTTAGAACGTGACTTAAAGCCACATACCTAAGTCATGCGAAGCTCTTGAGTTAACTTACGGGAAGCGTGTCACTTCTTCACGTGACTTGAAGTCGCAGGGTAAGTCAGGGTAAGTCACGTGACTTTAACCCATTTTGTCCATTTCTTCATAACTTTCTCTATACAACTCTGATTTTAGTGATTCAAGTTGCAATGGTTTCGAACTTGAGAGCTTTTCAACAATCTAGAGAGAGTATTTAAGTTTATTGGAAGACCCAAAAGTATTGGTATGGGTAACTCTTTCATCTCTCTCAATTTTAAGCTAGGTTTGGTGTGTTCTTCATCTATACTCCTTTTATCCCATATATGTCTTAGGTTTTGTGTTCATTGTGATAGATGATATGTTTTGGAAAGCGTTGGAACTAGGATTTGGATCATTGCTTGTAGATCTAAATATCTATTTAAAGGAAGCTCGCAAAAATCGAGATCTAGCTTAAATCTTGCCAGATGAGTTTAAATTGCTTTGTGATATGTACATGCCACAACATGTCTATTTTGTAGTAATAACAAGTTTTATGTGTTATTCATCATTTGTATGAGTATTTAGTGGATTATTCATATTGGGTATATTTGGATTTAAAAATCATGTGAAATGTTTGTACTTGGATTTTAGACATATAGATAAATGCAACACAAGTATGAGTTGTTTTGATGTCTGTATATCATAAACATATATTATTTAGTGCTATTTGCATTTTTGGTATATTTGGTTTTATACCCCGTTTGAGAAATGCATGTTATTATGTTAAGAGGCATTTTGAAATTATAAAGTGTAATTTCATTTGGAAAATGATTTGCTTCAACCAATGATAAGTTTTTGAGTTAATCATCTTTGAGATATGTACATTTATAAACATCGGTTGAATGTGTTTTGTTGTTTTGATGACCTTATCTAATGGTCAATTGAGTTTTAAAACTTTGACTCGGTTTTGACGTTAAAGGAGTCTTTGGAACATTTTGTCCAATTTTGATGGCTCAGTGTAGAGTCTTATTTATGGTTTGCGTTTATTGCAACTTATTGCA
The DNA here is from genome assembly GCA_030169165.1 of Centaurea solstitialis. Classification (NCBI taxonomy): domain Eukaryota; kingdom Viridiplantae; phylum Streptophyta; class Magnoliopsida; order Asterales; family Asteraceae; genus Centaurea; species Centaurea solstitialis. The sequence continues at coordinate 64,635,306 of CM058043.1, forward strand.
TTTTGTTGCATATTATTGATAATTACATGCTTAAGTGCTTTAGTCATTGCTGTGTAGTCAAGTAATTTTAGACCGTTTTGCATTAGATCCAAAGGCACGTAAGTCAGTCGTTATTGATGGTCTACTAGGTGTTGCGGTATTTGATCCGGTCCCATGTTTGATGATCTTTATCTTGCAAGGGTACACTAGGAGGGCTGAGTTCGGTTCTGATATCAATGATTGATAAGGGTTTATGACATCTGCAATGCCACGCAATGCCTTGATTGTAACCCCAACTTTGTTGGGCCTTTTGTTGGTGTTCATTATAACTCTACTAAGGTTAGTTGTCTCTTTGGGTGTGACTTGAAATGAGTCCTAGGGGAATTTGGGCTTTCATGCCATGAAATGTCATACGATTAGCATCGTATGAGTGGCATACTTTTGTGTTCCTTGACTCTCAAAGGATACAGGTCTCCCCTATTGTCGGCCAACATTATTTTGGATATTATAATGTCCTTGCATTATTATTGTTGGTCTTGTGTGAGTGACTACAATTAGTGACTTTAATATTGGGATTCTATCCATGTATATTAGAGTTTGAATGAAGCATGTCTCTTCCATATTTTGGTATTTAAATTTTATTTTAATTTATGTTCGTATGAGTATTAGATTACGTACCATGTTCTTGGTGGTGTATTAGATTATCTAGATCATTCTTCCATGATTCATGGGTAGAATATTAAGTCTCATCCGCATTTGAAAGCTTGCATAATATAGATTAATCGAAATTTGAGTAAGTTCAGTTTGGAATTCATTTTAAGAAACACTATATACATTTTGGGAACTTTTCTCATGGGTTCTGTATGTTAAAAAAGGAAAAGGTTTTGTGATTGAGAAAATTGTGTGGTCAATTAAAAGCCAACATCTTTTCCCACAATAGTTTCAATCAACGATTCCCCTCTTAATTTGACAGCTTGTATTTCCTTTTCTTTTGTAATTGTTTGCCTATTTAAGAGGCTCCTCTTCCTTCTTTGTAAATCATTATATAAGAAATACAATTAAAAGCCCTTTTGATTATCAGTGTTAAGATGGTATCAGAGCAGGTTTGCTCATCATATACCGTTTAATTTCTCCTTTCAGCCTTCTTATTGCTGCAACTCGGCTTCCCACCATGTCTGAAGACAGCAGCTCGGGTTCCGACTTATCGTTGCAACTCGCAAATCTGTTAAAAAATGGCCTCAATTCGCAGCCTCAAAACCCAAAACTATCCGATAATCTCCTCATCAATCTCAAACTCAACAGTCAAAATTATGCGCTATGGACTCGAATGATTCGAGTTGCCATAGGCGGTAAGTCCAAGGCCCTGTTACAACACCTGACTTCAGATCCACCCAATCAAAACAGTGAAGAATATGAGCAATGGGAACAAGAAGATTTAATTGTTTTCTCATGGCTCATCCAAAATATTGAACCCTCACTCGCAGGAAACCTAACCGAGTATCCCACCGCAAAAACATTGTGGGATGCTCTGGTGGTTACTTATAGCAGCGGGAGAGACAAATTGCAGACTTTCAATCTTCACGTCAAGGCCAACGACATCAAACAAAATGACCGCTCTCTTGAAGAATTCTGGATCACACTACAAGGAATATGGGGAGAAATCGATAGAATTGATCCAAATCCCATGAAATGTCCTGAAGACATCAAGACATACTCGAAACTCAGGTCAGAACAAAAACTTTTCCAATTTCTAAATGCAATAGATCGGAGATATGAACCCATTAAAAGGGAAATACTCCGGTTGGAACCTCTCCCTTCTGCGGAGGCAGCATACGCCACTGTTCGTAAAGAAGCCGCTCACCAGAATATTCTGGGAGCAACTAGCAATGAGACACAAGGCATAGCGGTGGGTCTTGTTGCCTCTGAAACAGAAGGATTAGGGCTAATCACAAAGGGGCATCGTCGGCTTGAAGGGAAAAGAAATGGACCGCCGGGCAAAGATGAAAAAGCACACCTAAAATGCGATCATTGCGGTATGACGAGACACACCAAAGAGCAGTGTTACCGGATCGTTGGCTACCCCGATTGGTGGACTGATGGGCACAAGAAGGGCACCAAGAATCTCGGATCAGAAAAAAGCAAATCATCTGCTGATCGAAAAAATCCCACCGGATTTGGAGGGATGGCGGCGGCGGTACATAATGAAGATGAAGATGAGTCCATGAACACAGGTACAGGGGGTGAGAGAGATGAAGTCTCGAAACCCCCTCCCCAAATTTATTTCACTCATAAAAACTCCTTTGATACTAGTGGTGAAATAAATATGGCAGCAAGTCATGAAGGAAATAATAATTCATGGATATTTGATTGTGGTGCTACTGACACCATGACTTTTGAAAAATCAGATTTATGTTCAATATCAAAACCTCCAAAATCTCAAATTCAAACAGCTAATGGGGGAATAATTCCTGTGAAAGGGGGAGGGACTATTGAAATTTCTCCAACCTTGAAATTATCAAATTGTCTCTACATTCCATCCTTAACACATAAATTATTATCCATCAGCCATGTTACAAAAGAACTAAATTGTACAGTTCTAATGAACCCTACCTTTTGTATCTTACAGGACATCAGGACGGGAACGATCATTGGACGTGGCACTGAACGCAATGGATTATATTATGTGGATGAAGTGGCTCGACAGGGTACTGTGATGTTGGCTCATGGAACTACGAATAGAGAAGCCTGGCTATGGCACAGAAGGTTGGGACACCCATCTAGCAGTTATTTACATCATGTTTTTCCCAAGTTATTTCCTTCGAATAAAGTTTTTAGTTGTGAAACTTGTATTTTGGCCAAAAGCCATAGACATGCTTTCAAATCAAATAATACAAAGGTGGATCTTCCTTTTTCGATGATTCATTCCGATGTGTGGGGTCCGGCAAAAATAAATGGTGGACAAATGTTTCGGTATTTTTTACTTTTTGTCGATGATTGCACCCGCATGACTTGGACTTATTTTTTGACGAACAAATCTGAAGTGTTTGATAAATTCTCCATGTTTTATAACATGATTAAAACTCAATTCAAAAGAGACATACAAATTTTACGATCGGATAACGGGGGAGAATTTGTTAACACCTCCATGAAAGTTTTTTGTCAAAAAAGGGGAATAATTCATCAAACCTCATGTTCTCATACTCCCGAACAAAACGGTGTTGCCGAACGAAAGAATCGCATTCTTTTAGAAATAACTCGCGCCCTCCTAATCGAATCCAAAGTCCCAAGATCTTTTTGGCCAGAAGCTCTTGCCACAGCAACCTACCTTATAAACCGACTCCCAACTAAAGCTCTTGACCTCAAAACTCCTCTCCAAATACTATCAGAATTCACGAAACTTCCGTCCACCCTTACCCTTCAACCTCGTATCTTTGGTTGCTCCGTTTTTGTCCATATACCTAAAACCGAACGCACTAAACTTGATCCATGTGCTGAGAAATGTGTCTTCGTGGGTTATGGAATCAACCAAAAAGGATATCGGTGTTATAGTCCAAAAAGGCGTCACATGTTCACCACCATGAACTGTGATTTTCTTGAAACCGAATACTTCTACAACACACAACAAACTGGTCAGGCGGAGAGCAAGTACAATGACACGTTGAGTTGGTTGGAAAGGATGCCATCATCAGCAGACGTTGATCACAGTACCCAAGCCGAGTCACCACTTCAAGCAGCAACTCCATCACAATCCATGACGCCGCTAATCAGTGTTACTGAAAATGATCTTCCCAACCTGGTGTCCGAGGTAAGTTCACCCCAAACCCAAACTCATGATACTGTTGATACTTCAGATTCATCTAATGATATTAATCATGAGATAGAACATGATAGTTCAGTACAGGATGAACAAGAACCTCAAACACAAAAGCCAACCGAAAAATATGCTCTTCCTCCTAGGGCTAATAGAGGAGTTCCTCCAAAAAGATATTCCCCTGGAAAAGAAGCTCAAAATTCTAGGTATCCTATGGCAAACATAGCCAAAGGAAACTTATCAAAAGAAGCAAAAACTTTTGCTGTCTCATTATGTTCCGAAGAAATCCCAACCACCGTCGAACAAGCGTTAGCATCGGAGGACTGGAGAAAGGCAATAAACACGGAGATGGAGGCACTAAAAAAGAACAATACGTGGGAAAAGTGTTCCCTTCCGATCGGAAAAAAACCAGTGGGGTGTCGTTGGGTTTTCACGGTAAAACACAAACCAGATGGAACCATTGAAAGATACAAAGCGCGTTTAGTAGCCAAAGGGTACACTCAGACATATGGGATTGATTACTCCGAGACTTTTTCTCCGGTGGCCAAAATTGATACGATCAGGGTCCTTTTTTCAATAGCGGCAAATAAAGGATGGCCACTCCATCAGTTCGATGTAAAAAATGCTTTTCTACACGGAGAGCTCAAAGAAGAAGTCTATATGGAAGCACCTCCTGGTTTCATAGGAAACTTTAAACCAGGTGAAGTTTGTCGTCTGAAGAAAACACTTTATGGATTGAAACAATCCCCTCGGGCTTGGTTTGGCAAATTCACTTTAGCCATGAAAAGGTATGGCTTTAGACAGAGTAACGCAGATCACACTTTGTTTCTCAAACGGCGAGGCAAACTCATAACCTGCTTAATTATCTATGTCGATGATATGATAATTACAGGGAATGATGAAGAAGAAATGTCAAAGATAAAAACAAACCTATTCACCGAGTTCGAGATGAAAGACTTGGGCAGACTCAAATATTTCCTTGGGATTGAAGTTCTAAGATCAAAACAAGGGATTTTTATTTGTCAAAAAAAATACATTCTTGACCTACTGGCAGAAACAGGAATGATCGATTGTAAACCATCGGATACCCCTATGGTTGCAAACCAAAAACTTTATATGGAAGAAGGAGCAGAGTTGGCAGACAAAGGAACATATCAACGAATTGTCGGAAAGTTGATTTATCTCTCACATACCCGTCCAGATATAGCATATGCTGTAGGGGTAGTAAGCCAATTTATGCATCAACCTCAAGTTACCCATATGCAGGCAGTATGGAGAATCATCAGATACCTTAAAGGAACATCCGGTCATGGAGTTTTATTCAAATCAAATGGGCACTTAAAAACTCAAGTATATACGGATGCAGATTGGGCAGGAGATAAAGGAAATCGAAGATCAACATCCGGTTACTTCACTCTCGTTGGCGGGAACCTTGTTACCTGGAGAAGTAAAAAACAAAAAGTGGTTGCTCTTTCAAGTGCTGAAGCTGAATTCAGAGGCATATCACGAGGGCTAGCGGAGGTTTTATGGATTCGTAAACTTCTGAGAGAAGTGGGTTTCCCTCCGAAGGAAACAAGCAGAATCATGTGTGATAATGAAGCCGCCATCAAAATATCAGAGAACCCGGTCCAACATGATCGAACAAAGCATGTTGAAGTGGACAGACACTTTATTAAAGAAAAATTGGAAACAAAGGTCATCGAAATACCATTTGTTCGATCAGAAGATCAACTCGCCGATATTCTGACAAAAGCAGTTAATGAAAGAATCTTCAATGATTGTTTGGTCAAGTTGAATTGTGGAGATCCCACTATTCAACCTGAGGGGGAGTGTTAAAAAAGGAAAAGGTTTTGTGATTGAGAAAATTGTGTGGTCAATTAAAAGCCAACATCTTTTCCCACAATAGTTTCAATCAACGATTCCCCTCTTAATTTGACAGCTTGTATTTCCTTTTCTTTTGTAATTGTTTGCCTATTTAAGAGGCTCCTCTTCCTTCTTTGTAAATCATTATATAAGAAATACAATTAAAAGCCCTTTTGATTATCAGTGTTAAGACTGTATGCATTGGAAAACGAATCGTTTATACCCTCATAATAAACTCTTATGGATATCATGATTTAAACTGAAATCTTTCATTTATCAAATTATTTCAATCATGATGTAAACTCTTGATTTCACTAGGCGTTAAACCTAACCCTTTTTATTTTGTCGGCATGTGCATCAGGTGCTTGGCGAATGGTTCTAGAGACACCGTTGCGAAGTGAATACCAATTAAAGGCATGGTTGAGATATGTTTGTTTGCTGACGTCTTTCACACTTTGGAGATAGCAACATTTATTGGGTTTATCAACACCCGACCTTTATGTAGTCTTTGTATAAGACTGAGTTATTATTTGTTGAGGTTAAATCTAGAAGTTCTCTTAAGGTAAAGACAAATGTTAACGTATAGAAAATGATGTATCCTTTATTTGATGTATTTCAACGAAATTGTAAAATTAGACGCTCATTCCAAATTTAAGGGTGTTAGAAAGCAAGCAATCAGATTCAAAGCTCGAATGAAGATAACAAGATGCTCTGGGTTGGCGATCTACAACGTTGGATGGACGAAACTTATCTCCAATCTTGCTTCTCGCAGATCAGCGAGTTTAGGGTTTTGACTTCCTTGTTTTCATTCCTTAATTTTAGAAGCTCTATTGGGTCTGTTTTTACTTTTGTTCAATGGATTTCTTCGATAATTTGGAGAAAGACTTGGGTTTTTTATTTCGCCTTGTTTTATTAATTTGGCCTTGTTTATTTTAATCATGAGCTTTAATAGTTTGCAAGTGTAATTGATTTTTAATGTACTTTTTTCTTGATCTAGACAATGTACTTTTGCTAACTGCACATTTTGCATCAATGGTGCTTCACTTGGCATCCACCAGTGCAGAATTAAACTATGGACACTTTGGTTATTCTATTATGAACAAATGTGATCATGGAAATAATTGTTTTAAACAAAGTTGTGTTTGATAGTTCACTAACGTGTACTAGTTATTGGTATTTTAAGTAAATTTTTACCTTTTAGGGTTAGGCTAATCTTAGACAATATTTTTAATCAACCTTGAATAACTAACTAAATGTTTTCTCTTTAAGAGGCCGTTTGTTTGGGTCTGGATGAAGCCATCCAGATCCCATACAGTGGCGAATCTAGAAACGGAAACCCCGTGGTTCCCTAATTAAGTTTAGCCGAAAAAAATAAAAGTGTCAACTATAACTTTGTCGGGTCGGGTCATTAAAATTAAAATTCAAACATATACCGAATAATAATAAATCTACGACTATCAAAATTCAAAATATCAAATACATCTCAATTGTTAAATAAAAAGAAGATTTAAAGTGTTGATTTTGAGTTTTAAACAAACCTGTTGGTATTTGGGTCAGACTTAAAGTTGTTGGGCCTTAAACAGAAGCTTTTAAAATAAATTATAATGCACCCAAGGAAATTTGAACCTACAACCTCCAACGCGCAAGAAAGGGTGATATCCACTACACCACCAAAGTTTTTGTTTTTTTTAAGCTGAGAAATAATTTTTTAAGGTAGTTCCTCTAAATTTTTTAAGGTAGGTCCCAAAGAAATTTCTATATAACTTTTAACATAAATTAAAAAATCAGGTAGGTCCCGGGACCTACCAAAGCATAGGGTAAATTCGCCCTTCATCCCATATATGAATCGCTCAGATGTTGGGCCTATTTGGCATCCATTTTTTCCAAATCCGAATGGTGCAAATAGGTCTGATTTGCTCCTTCTCAATTTCCTCTCCCATCCAATTCAGAGTGTCGGCTTTTCCCTCATTGCGCTTCTCTGAAAGACACTTCATCATCATCAGGTCCCACTGTCCCAGTTCTCTCCTTACAATGAGTCACAAGTATTGATTCTCTCCTCAAACAGCATAGAAGCTTCACCATCGATTATTACCATCTATTTCACACCTCCTTCACTCCTACCTTTGCCGATTGAAAGAAGGTAACCATCGATTTCTCCTCCTTCACCCTACGTGTGATTTTACTTTTCTTCACAATGTCTTGCGATTTTACTATTTTTGTGTTATACGAACACCATTCACCTTTGGACCATCGATATCTATCCATACCTTAAATTTTATTCACTTCTGGACCATCAATTTGCTATTTTATGGTTTTCCATATCTTAAAGTCCATTCCATGTTTATTGGTTTTCCACCATTTTTTCAAGTTAGTGGGTTTTATTTATAAGCCCAATTTTATATGCATTTGAAGCCTTTTGTTTCAATCTTTAATTTGAAATTTTGATTCATAAAAATATCAAGAATATTTAATCATCACGTTTAGTTTTTAGACAAAATGTTTTCAAGGTTTTTGGTTTTGGTTTTAAGCCCAAACTTTTGATTGAGAAACCTCTAAAATTGCTTTCGAGAATCATCGTTTTGTTATACAAAGACCATTCGCTATGTGAGTCACCTATTGTTATGGTTTTCCACCATAATGTATATGTATTATCTGATTTTTCTTTTTGAACTCCAACAACCATTTATTAACCAAGTCAAAACCACAACACGGTTATACCAAATACATATTAATAAAACCTGACATGAAACTAAAAACTCAGTAAACAAACCAAACATTAGAAATAAGAACGAGCAAAAAAGAAAAAATAACCTCAAGGCACAAAGGCTGGAAAAGTTAGCGAGAAATAAATGAAACTCGGCCCAAACCACCCCTGCTACTACACGAACACAAGATCAGAAATATTCAGACACCCTACGAGCCTTACCATTTATTTTGTTTTTCATTAAAAAAATTCATTTATAGCTTTTGTCAAACTTTGATTTAGCTTCCACACAGGACTGGAGTAAAATGGTAATTTGGTTTCATTCAAACAGTTGTTTTAGAACTCTTTCCTAACAATCATTTTACATATGCCTCCTAAATTCTATAGAGTATATTAACCTTAACCTTACCAGCCATTTAATCATTCAAACTAAATCATCCACTAACTGCCAAACAACACCAAAGTGTGGCTCATGTTATGTCTGGTATTATGAAACCAATTGATGCAACTTGGTGTAGCTATAATAACTCATCAAATTTTAAATCGTTTTCCCTACAAATTCTATACTATCAAAATAGGCAAATATGACCTAATCGCTAATAGTATAGCAAAAGTTAGTTACAGGTATCAGGAGAGTCTCTACAGTCTCTACAGGGAACGATTCAGCTACCTGCAAATTAATTAATTTGAAAATATTTGCAAAGAGGGGTTTTTGTTATAAATCACTAAAATACTAATAATAATAAAACAAAAACTTATATAAAAATCTTAACTAAACTGGAATCTTAGAAATTTATCTGATGGAAGAAAGAGTATTCATTATGAATAGAATTTCCCTAGACAATGGTTTGGTTTATTAAAATCCGCTGATTATAGAATCTCTAGGAGTCGATTAACTAGATTTCTCTTAATCTTTCTTAATACTAATCACATTGTTACTAGGGTTTTCACCTCTATTCCTATGTAATCAATACATTACAATTACCATTCAATTATGTGACCGATTATCACTAGATCCTTCAATCTAAAAACTTTCGTTACAAACATTGGATTTTATTCTAGTAAACAACTAGGTTATTGGACTCTAATCTTAGTATCCATTTCTGGTAAGCTGTCTGCTTGGTAACCCAAAGCGAAAAGTAGAAAAGAATGATTAACTAAACCATTCGGCGGATTAAAATAGCAAAAGTTAAAGCTAAAACTTTACTGAATTAAAACTGATAATTGCTCAAGAAAACATAATCAAACCAAAAAGTAAAACTAAACCTATCTAGGGTTCATCTAATCACAGCAAATACAAATAAATCTAGTACATACACATGCTTGGAATATTCAAACCAAAAACTAAACACATATCTATAATTAAACATAATGTCAAACCGTGCAGCAAATGATGATGACACACCCTGGATCTTTCTTCATGAATGAATCGCGATGATCTACCTTCGTTGATTACACTCTTCAAATGCTTCTACATAAAATTCATAATACCTCTTTCTTAAAAAATCAGATCATCCCCACTGATGCGGTAAATATTATATATAAAAAGCGAAACAAGTTTTAACCTCTAATGCCTAACCACAATTACCACATTCGCAGGCAAGCGTACTTGATCGTGAGTAATATAGTGTAGGAAAGTCCATGTATCGTTCTTACCACTGGGAACGGTCAAGTTATGTAGACTAATAATCCTAACTAGTTTAATTAATCTAGAGTTAAGGGGGGGGTTTTTAGGAAAATGATTTAATTAACTAAAAGACAACTAATTAAACAACTAAATAACTAAGAAGCAAAAAGAAGATGATTTAAACTTTAAAAGAAAACAGTAGTACTTATCATGGTAATATCGACTCCCCAAGTGGATGATTCCAACTTTGCCAAAGGTATGGTTGTACTGGTTATTGTAAGAATTTAAGTCTATGACACCCTAACATGCGATGATTATGGTTGTCAACTAGGTTGGTCTTCCTAGTCCTAATACATAAACTGATTGTCAGGCAGTCTAGTACCAGTCACCCAATTCTATCACTATTGCATGGAATTTTACTATCTAGCTGCTCTCGGTCTAAGCTAACCACCTAACACAACTCTCCGTGTTACCGAAGTGAAGGTCAAGAAAGGTTGATTAACCTATCGGAGTCTATCTATCTAGGTCAAACAGATACACCCAACCAACGAGTTCAAATAACCATATAATACGAATCAAACTGGAACCATAAAATCACACTCAATAAACCAATAACAAACCATTAATCAATTAAAATATCAAAACATCATCTACAAGGTTCATCTACCATAATAAGTACCACTAAAGAAAACTACTCATTAAACATAACGAAAACAGCAAACACAGTATAAAAGACAGACATTATACCGACCGTACAGCAACAGATGATCGAGAACCAATCTCCGTATCGTATCGTATCGTATCGGCACAACTCTCTCTCTCTCTCTCTCTCACGAAGGCTACACTGACTCTAAATGATTCGTAATTTAAGAATATAGAGCAAGATGATTTCTGGACTGAAGGAGGAGGCTAGTATTTAAAAGGCAATCGGAGGCTCGTTTCGCGATCGCGAGGCGGCAGTCTCGCGGCGCGAGACACTTAATCAACCCTATTTTTTCTTTTTTGGCAAGTTCTGGAATCTTCCGTCAAGGGTCTTTGCCTACTTCACGGCGCGAGAATCTTCAAAATCAACGCGAAGTCAGTGAAAAGCATGAACAATTTAGAATTGGCTCACTTCGCGGCGCCAAGCTTAAATCTTCACGAACGCTAAGAGCTCTCTGAGTTGACTTTGTCCAATTTCCACGTTTTTCCGCATTTTTTCGTACTTTTCCGTTCCAAGACCTCCAAAACCTATAAAAGTGTGAATCAGCCCAAAACATGAATAATCAGATTAGAAATGGGTGAGAAACGGGGTAAATTCAAGCAATTAAGTACGACCAAAACATGTAAAATTTTGGTGTTATCACCCATATTGGCTGAAGAAGTCAAACTTAAATAGTGCAGTTTATCCTTCCTCGCGACGCGAGGCACAGGATCACGGACCAATCCGTGATAATCCTATTATATTACAGGATTGTGCTTATCTTCTTCTTTTTTGGAAGTTTCCCGCAAAATCGTCTTCTCGCGACGTGAGGTTTCGTAGTGCGAAGTTTGACTGATTGATTTTCAGAACAAACAACCACCTTCTCGCAGCGCGAGTCAGGATCAAAGTTTGACTCGTTGCACTTTGCTTTGTTTTGACCTTTTTGTTTCTTTCGACTTTTAGAACTTGGATCCTAAAGAAACCACCAAATTAGCTCTAAACGCAACAAAATTAGATCAAACACTACAAAACAGACGGCCTTCAGCGACGGAAATATCCGTCGCTGATCCGTCGCTAAAACGCGGATCCGTCGCTGATCCGTCGCTGATGGTCTGTCACCGTTGGTCGCGTGGAAGATAGTTTCAGCGACGGGAATCCGTCGCAAATCTGCGACGGATCTGCGACGACAGCTTTTAGCGGCGGATCAGCGACGGATATGATTTGCGACGGCTTTTAGCGACGGACCAAAATAGCGACGGATTAGCGACGGCTTATCAGCGACGGATGCTTTTTAGCGACGGATTAGCGACGGATATTATATTAATTTTGTTTAATTTAAAATACCTTTAGCGACGGAATATCCGTCACTAATCCGTCGCTGATTTTTAGCGACGGATTAGCGACGGATACTATTTTAATTTTATTTCATTTAAATTACCTTTAGCGACGGAATTTTCGTCACTAATCCGTCGCTAATTATCAAGAAAATTAAAAAAAAATAAATGCAAAATTAGAAAAAAAAAACATAATTTCCTGTAAAAAGAGAATTCCAAAATTCCATTCACAATCCAAAATCCAACCACAAATTCCATTCACAATCCAAATTCCATATCCAAAAAAACGGTTTAATCAAGTGCACCACAAATTCTAAATCTTAGTATATTACCAAAAAAACAGTTTAATCAAATCCATAACGCATAATCTAGAGGGGTGGTGGACCCGAAGGAGGGGAAGGGGCAGAGGGAGTGGGAGTGGGAGTGGGAGAAGGAGGACGGAACCCCGACGAACGCAACCAGTCATACATGGCTTGATGACGCTCCTCCGCTTTTTGATGACGCTCCTCTGCTTCCTGATGACGCTGCTCCATCGTCTTCAACTGCTCTCTCAGATCAGCTATCTGTAACATATGACATTCGATACATAATCAACAACTTGTGTCAACAAAACATAAGTTACAAGTAAGACATATAAATAGTCGATCGTAGTTTAATTATACCTCAGATGACGACTCGCCAGTGGCGCCGCTGCTGCTACACCGCCCAGTAATGGCATAGCTGGATCACGGCTCGTGCCAAACCCGAAAAGACGGCCCTTTTTCCGTCCCCCAACACTCTGCTCCCACAGAGCGACATCGTCAATCGGTGGGTCGTCAGGAGTCTGGGTCGACTGCGCCACATCTCTAATCTCTCGAAAGTGCGACTACAACAAAAAATACATAAGTCATATTGCGGTTAGCAACCAACATTACCGACCATTGTAGCCGAGTAAGACCATACACATGATTTTGGTTATTGTAAGAATCCAACATCTACAGAAAAATTTTGTTATTATTTTTCCGGAAGATGTCGGGCTTGTGGCATTACAGACTTTTTGCTTGTTGGGTGCATGATAATTAGCTTGAAAACAATCTTATTAAAGTTGGCAGTGGGATAAATAGGATTCAGGAAGTAGACTACAAAAAATTAGTAGTTTGTTAATTGTTTGGTAAGGTAAAGTTGATTTTGGTTTAGTGTTTCAATTCGAATTTTGAGTTCCTTTTCATCCTATGAATATCGTGTTTTTCCTGGTTTAATTTCATTAGGTGAAATAGATTAAGAATGAAAATTTTGTTTTTTCCTCTATGATTCATGAGGTGATCAAATAGACTATATATGAAACTATGTTTTTATAAGGTGAAATAGTATATATACGAAATTATGTTGTATTTCATCCGGTGAAATTTTGTTTCAATTTTAGGAGGTTAAATAAGATATTTTATTTAATGGTGAAGATGAAGAAGCAATGAAGATGAATAAAGTTTGTTGATCAATCTCTTTATGAAAACAGTGTGAAGATCATTTTTTCGATATGAGGATGGTGTACGGCCGATAGTCGGTGATTATAGGCATATATTGTATTTGATTTCATGTGGTGAATTAACATGTACATAAACATTATGTTTGGATTTCATTAGATGAATTCATAAAAGTTGTATTTTATTTCATGAGGTTAAATAACATTGTGACTATTTATCTTTTCTAGTAGTCTGACTTTTATCTAGTGAATCTGAGTTTCACCTAATGAATGAATCTGTATATTTCATCTGGTGAATCTAGTGAATCTGAGTTTCATCCGCTGAAATTGAGTTTCACTTTGTGAATGAATCTGCATAGCCAGAAGGCAATCCCACGGGTGATACTGATAGCCAGGCCCGGCCATGGGGCCGTGCTGCCCGTGCGACCATACAGGGCATCAAAGTCCAAGGGGCAACAAAATTCTATATAATGTTATTAGTATAGGTAGTTAGTTTTAATAATTTATGAGTTGGGCTCTATATAATTCCCAAGTATGGTATTGTATTACATAATTAATTTAGTTGATTTTGATTTAGTGGAATTCTTCATTATTCCATCTAGGATTACTTGCTTTTGCATTAATTAAAGGATTTGAGGAATTGGCAAATAAAGGGTTTGAGAATTTGGCAGATTGCATATTTGCATCTCAACATCAATTAACTTGTTATGATGCCTATGCTTAGGTATTTAGGATTTAGTCATTTGTTGTTTTTTGCACCATTGCACTCACTATTTTTTTAATCAATTTTAATGATCTATTTTTATTAGTCTTGATATTTGTAGACTTGCTAAGTTGCAGATTTTTTTGATAACTTTAATCTAATTTTTTACCTTTTAGTTAAACTAATTATAGTTTTTCTTGTTTTTTATCCTTCTACGTATGGAGACATCGTTTTAGGTGACTTATATTTATATTTTGTAATTTGGGGTTTTGAGTCTTATGTTCCCCTTTGTACTATTTGTTTAGTTAATAAAAATCGGCGTAGGGGATGAGCCACGTAGCTTGGCTAGGTTTCAAACCCTTTAAAAATCGTATTGTATGTCGTTTCATTTGCTTAAAAGATAGACACAGGGGCATAATTTTACATTTTCGCACAAGGCATCCGAAACTCTAGGAACGGCCCTGCTGATAGCCTAACGAAATAAAAGAAAACATGAATTTTTGAAAACTAAAATTTTAGATTTGAATTTCAAAATAAAACATATGTGGTTTACAATGGACTAAAGAGGCAAGGGCCCAAGTAAAAATACATAACTACATAATGCATATATGTCTATGTCTAAGGCATCCCCTCCTAATAAAAAAATTCACGACAATTATTAGGCGTGTTCAAATAAACCATTGGATCGTTTACACTGGTCGAATCAAGTTAGATGGGACTGTTTTTGGCGATTTATCCGGTATGAAAAATTGCCAAACCCTTTAGTTTAGTCTGGTTTGCTGTTTGACTTTTTCTTTGAACGATCTAGACCAAATTGATTGCTAAAATTCGCATGTTAAGAAATGAATACAGTGCAAATATATAAGAAGTTAAATTGAAAAGAAGTAAAAGAAAAAACGACTTGTATTGGATTGACACTACATATATACTAAATTTTTAGTTTAGATGAAGAATAAATAAAAAAGAATTAGAGAAAATGATTTATGAACGAATAGTATATACAATCCATAAGTCGATATTATTTATATTTAATAATTATGTCGTTAACTTAACTTTTATCCACTGATTTACAAAAAAAAAAAAAAAAAAAAAAAGGTTGTCCGATCTACATTATGTTTTTAGTTTTCGTTTACATTGTTTATTACATTATCTAATTTGGCAAATTGCCGTAATCCTTAAAAAATCAAATCCAAAATTTTAAAACAATCTTTCAAATTGCTCAACGGACTTGTTTAACATTTTTTTAATGTTCTTCTTTGATTTTATATATATAAACATTTCTTCTATTGACCAAAGAAATGTTAGCCTAGTGGTAAGGCTTGGGCACTGCATAGTGGAGAACCCGAGTTCGAACCCTAGGGGACGCATTATGGAGGTACGGGGGCTTCGACCCTGGGCTGCATGCTTTAGCAGTCGGGCTTCGGCCCAAAATTGCCGAGGATTAGTTTGGACCCAATGTGGTCTGGGATATCTCTTCCAAAAAAAAAAACATTTCTTCTATTGTATTGGAAAAAAAAAATTATTTTAGATATAAATGTCATGTTTTCTAGTTTTAAAGCCCATATATAAGAAACCCAACCGGTTATATCGTACTACTTTAGTTACTTGTTACCAAACAGTTGGATCTAAAACTTTCCTAAACCACCATTGCTATTTGATTTTTTATTTGGGTTTAAACTATTTACACCAGATCGTGAATACAACTGAACATCCCTAAGGGCCATGGCCTCCTACCACCTCTCGTTATAGCATGCTATGACATTTTACCAAACAAGCACCATGGTGACCCATAATCCAAATCAGACACCATAAAGTATTTAAGAATGGTATAATTGCAATCTTAATGCTTTATTTAACATTAAGTGAAAAGTTTACATGATAATCATTTTAGTATGCCACCATTGGAAATATCATTAAACAAATTTTCTTTTGCTATAAAGTACGTATTTGAAAAAATCAAACGCTTGTATCATATGATTTTACATTAATGATTAATGAATGAAATACTTATTTGAACCTTGCATTATGTCATCATACAATCATAAATCATATATAAACATTTATATATAGATATAAGACGTTGACGTATTATTAAATCGTACAATAATAGATCATATATATAGAGATTTTGTTCTATTATATGATCGTACAACAGTAAATAATTAGAAAAGCAATCTATAGAGAATATGAAACGGGGCCTGCTTTGTCTGGGAAATTAATGGATTTGTTTTTGTATTCTTAAATGTTTAATCTAACGAATATAAATTGTTGCCTTCGTAGTTTCATAGGATTCTCATTATTAAGCACCATCAAGTAGTAATTAAAATATCTATATCAATTAGATATATATGCTTATCATAAACATATAAAAATAACCAATTATTAACTCATAATTTTGAATGATTAAGCATACTGTTTTATTATATGTTTGTGTTATTATGATTAAGGGTGTGTTTTGCAGAGTATATAAGCTAGCTTATAAAATGGATGAACCATAAACTATCTTTCTTCTTTTATGTAAAACTTGTTTTTGGACCAATAAGGCAATAACCCTGAGGCTTTGAGTAGTTGTTGCTTAGGGCTGGGTGGGCTTGGCTTGGGGTTGAGCGGGCTTAGCAGGCTAAGGGTACGAAATGGAGCGAGCTGAAAGCGGCGGTGTGGGAAGCCGAGTAATCTGCTCATCTTTCTCTCTTACACTCTTTTTTTAAATGAATTGGATATTTAGTTTGATAGGGTTCGGATATCAATAAAGAGGACTCTAAAGGACTTATACCGAATTTATGATAAAGATGATATAGCAATGATGTGACAGAGGATTTAAATATTAATGGCTTGAGAAACCAAGCGCTGAACCAAATGGACAACAATTAACATGGTTTGGTTCGATTCTTGGTTACATTTTATTTTCTTTGAAATTGTTTCTATCTGGCTGGTTTGGAGGTTTGCTAACCATATCCATTTCATAAATTTTTACCCCCTCTAATCACCTATTTCTTCTATCGTATCGATCAACTCTAATTATTTTTAATTTAAGTTACATTTTATGCTTTTATAATTAATTATTATTATCTTTTTAATTTTTCTTTTACATCCTTATAATATTAATATACATATATTATCTAATATGACTTAGGATCATGTGAGACCAAGCTGTTATCGTGAGACCGCGTGAGACCAATACCTAACGTATAAAATTTCACAAAAAAACACCGTGAATGTACATAAAACAAGAATATGCAGACCTAAAATTCACTTCCGATGCAAAAAAATATCGAAAACAAGCTAAAAATCGTAACCTTCACAGCTCAAGTTCTGTGAAGGTTACATATATATAATGCAAACCTTCACAAAAAAAACTGCTGTGAAGGTTTCGTTTTTTAACCTTTTTTTGGAATTTTTTTTCCCAATAGTGTTTTTTAATATGTTTTAACGATGAATGTTCAATTTTTTTTACCTTCACAAATGTTTTGATGTGAAGTTTCAAGTAAAATATGTTGGTCTCACCGGTCTCACCAAAAAAGCTTGGTCTCACCGGAACTTAACTCTATCTAATATATACAATCAGCAGGCGCACCGACCCGCCTGCACCCGACCCGACCCATAACCCAGCTTTCCCTCTCTACTTTTGACCCAGACCCGTCAAAGACCCGCCCTCCTGACCCGGCTTCATGACCCGCGCGCGGGTTCCTTCCCAATTCCAATCTCCAATTTTCATATTTGGCCCCTGAAACTATAAAGCTTATTCACTTTATACCTTTAACTTTTCAATATTTCATTTTATGTTTTAGTCATATATCGTGTATTGGCTAAAATACGTTAAAAAATACGTTTTAATTTTAAAAAATTACGCCATTAAATTCGTATCGTCGATACGATCGAAATGAGTCTAATATTGAAGATTTTTTGACGTAGTTATTTTATTATATACTATATATACGCTCCAACCAATCCGAAATTTATACCATTTCCAAGTTTACATATTAGCCCCCTAAACTTAATACTTATAAGATTTATTCACTTTATACCTTTTACTTTTTAATATTTCATTTTACGTTTTAGTCATATATCGTGTATTGGCAAAAAGATGTTAAAAAAATATGTTTTAATTTTAACAAGTTACGCCATTATATTCGTATCGTCGATACGATCGAAATGAGTCTAATATTGAATATTTTTTGATGTAGTTATTTTATTATATACTATATATACGCTCCAATCGACCCGAATCCTATACTCATTTTCAAATCTACTTATTAGCCTCCTAAATTTATAATCTTTATTCACTTTATACCTTACTTTTCTATATTTCATTTTACGTTTTACTCATATATCGTGTATTGGTTGGAACATGTAAGAAAATACGTTTTAATTTTAACAAATTACGCTATTATAATCGTATCGTAGATACGATCTAAAATATGTAAAAAAACACGTTTTAATGTTAATGAAGTACGCATTATAATCTTATGGTCGATAAGATCGAAGAACATATTAACTGAAATATGTTAAAGTGTCGGTAGCTACTCTTCATATCATATACAAGAGGCAGGCGCACCGGCTCCGACCCGCCAGTGCGACCCAACCAAACTGTTGGTCCCAATAAGGTGACCTTCAAGCAAGGATAGTGTTTGGGATTATAGAAGGGGGGGGGGGGGGTTGAATATAATCACACAAAATCTCACTTTTAAATTCTTGTTGTATTAACAATATGAATTTACAGATTGTTGCGGAAATAGAAAAGACAATAAGTCTAAACTAAACAATCTAAGCTTTCTTTCACTATGCACTCAAGTGAGAAGATAAAGAAAAGAAAGAAGATAGAGGGAATAAAGGAAGAAAGGATTAGGGTATTTTTAGGATGAAGAAGAAGTATGGAGAACATCTCTTCAAGTCCTATTTATACCCAATGCATTAAATGCATGCAGACTCACTTTTGTGTACGTGTCACAATGTAAGTGGTCATTTGTACTATTTACTATAAACAATTACTCTTAGCATGGTGTGCAAAAGAGGAAGTGTGTAAACAGTTGCCTTGAGGTCTGATAAGTACGAAGGGAACAGTAAAGAGACTGTCCTTATGTACTTTTGTGTCAGTAAAGGCGGATAATCCTTTTGTGCATTAGACTAAGACATTACACTAATCCTTCAGGATCAGGATACTGATCAGTGAGTAGAGTCCTGAAACTGATGCTGTTCAGGGTCACTTGTATCCTGATGAATCTTCAGGATGTCATACGATATTGAGCAGCCTGCTATCACTGAGTTCCGTCTTCAGATCACGAGCATGCTGTTCCTGTCATCAGCTAATTCTTCGACGTCGCTGATGGTTCTTTGAGTATGATCTTGATGTCTTCAGGAGGTCTTCACTTCAGTGGACAGGATCAGTAGACTGCAGAACAGACTCGTTCGTCTCCTGATCCTGATCCTGATTACTATAAAAATAAGTTACAGCATAAGTAACATGGAATAACACTGAACAGACTCAGTGATAATTCCTCAAGCTATAACAGAAGTAAAACCTATTCACTAAGTAAAGATTCAGGATCATTATCATTTCATCAGGTCTTAGGAGAGTTGGATCAACAATCTCCCCCTAAATGATAATGATAAGACAATGGAGAAATTGTCTAAGTCTAGAAAGAAAAAAAATTTCTAAGTCTAGATAAAACAGTAGGAAATAGAACTCATAAAGGTACATGTCCCATTTACTGTTTTGAGGGATCTTTTTCAGTACTGTGATGGAGTAAAGTACAATGCACTGAATTGCATTTTCATTAATCTCAATAAGGTTACAAGAGTAAAGAAAATACAAGAGTACATAAATGAAGTACTGAAAGAAAAATTACAAAAATTCTAACTATCAGAGTCTTCGCTAACTACTTCAGTTTTGACTTGAATTGGAATAGGAGTATCACTGAAGGCGATTCTATGATCGAGTATAGCTCTGACAGTGCGAATGATCTCTTTATTATCTTGGTTTTTCTTATCTTTCTGAGCAGTGAAGAGAACTGAAACCAAGTGTTCATATGGTGCTTTGTGTAGCTCGCTGAAACGCTGAAAGCGTAGGATCTTGGAGTTGTCGCTCACACAAATACCATGAACAGGTTCTCTGATGACTTGTCCTTCAGAGAGAGAGACTCCTGGAGGGAGGGAAAGATCAAGCATCGAGAGGTCCAGTGGCTTGATAACCATCCTGGGCATGCAAGGAGTTGGTCTCCTTGTTGAAGCACCCGCTGATCTTCGAACAGGAGGCTGAGGCAGTGCTGAAGAAGGTTGGAGAAGGTCATCAGGAATTTCGGTTGTTCTTCTGATGCGTGCAATAAGTCCATTTATGACTTCTTCTACTTCAGCCCTGTAATTTCTATTGGCTTTAGGAAGTAGGCTTCTGATCTCGTTCCACTCTGACAAGTTGTATCTTTCCAACTTGTCGAGAGTGTGTTGCACATCCTTGACTCCTGAGCGTTTGACGGTGATCCATGTTTTTGCTCTTTTGCCGTGTGTTCGGCTGAGATGGATTCCAGAGATAGCAGCACCATGTTTCCTGAGGTGTAGGCGGTCTCGGCACCAGTCAAGCTCTGAGTTCACTTCTTCAGTCTGTTCCTCAGCGTTTCTGTTGAAGACCTTCAGCGCGGCCTTCTGTGCTAGAACAGGATCAGCACTTATTTCAGCATCTTCATCAACAAAATCAGATGCAAGCCTTCGAGCGGCTTGAGCGGAGAGGAAAGCTTCCTTCTGCTTTTTATTGTGGTCCTCCTGAGCCTGTACAGCATTGTTGTACTCCTCTTGTGATAGATAGGCGAACTCGGAGTCCCAAGAGGTACGAAGAGGAATTTTTACTCTTGTACTCTCGAGTCGCTCTATCACGGCGTCTAAACGCCCATCCCTGTTGATAGTAACAGAAGTGTCAGGGTAATTCTCACCTTCAGATCTAGGAGAATTAGAGGGAGGAGATCTGGGGGAAGAAGCAGGGGTGGAGAAGTCATCAGAGATGAATTCATCATCTGATGATAGGCAAATGGTTTCAGGAGGGGCTCTGATTTCAGGGGTTCTAGAGGAAGATGCTTCGGGGTTAAAGCGGGTTGGTTTAGAAGGAATGGATTCAGGGTTTAGAGGAGTTACTCTGAAAGTCATTTTGCTTAGTTCGGCTCGTGTCTGTTCTGATGGACTATTCTCCATGAGGCGAACAATCTCACCAGTGACAGAACCGAAGTTCACATCATAACATTCAGAGTTGTCTTGGTTTTCAGGTTCAGAGGTTTGTTTAGGAGTAGATTGAGGTGTTGGTTCAGGGGTAGGTTGTTTGGGTGGTTGGTAGATAACCATTTGTAGGTTATTTGTGGGTGAGTCTTCAGAGGAGGTGTCGAGGGTGATGGTTTCGGGGGTAGGTTTAGATTTAAGGAGAGTGGAGATGGGTTGGTTATCAGAAGATGAGGGAGAAGATGGTAGTAGTAACGTACCAGGTGCACCGGGGTTCTCCCCCTGAGAGTGTGCAGGCCCTGGAGTGGGCGTTGACGCAGGAACCTTCTCAACGAAGAAGGTGTCGTCGTCTTCATCATCATCATCTTCATCATCCTCATCCTCGTTCGTTCCCCCTTGTTCATCAGTTCTCCAGTTGGTGGAGGGGGAATAAACGGAATGGTCTCGATGGGGCTGTCTCTCCCCTCAACAGGTGCCTGTGCCAGCTGTTGAAATATTCCTTTGAAGGAGAGAGGCCATGTCGTTTAGGAGCTTTCGAGAGATGAAGGAAGAGGAGATCAGGGATTGCAGAATATCCCTGTCTGCGTTGGTGAATGATGGAGGAGGTGGAGGAGCAGAGGTGATGGCGTTGACAGCAGTGGTGAGGCCAGTCACCTGCTCCTGAAGTGCGCGGAGGCCGGCTTCTTGAGCATCCAACCTCTGAACCACTGTTGATTGGAAAGTGGTGAGAGAGTTGGTGCTGTTGTTGATGGTGGGGGAGAGAGCAGGCAGAACCGTTGCCTTCAGGTCATCAACAGACGCCTGAAGGTTGTTGGAGGAGGTGGCCACTTGGGAGACCTTGTCATGGATGGTATCCAGACAAGGAATCGTGAGAGATACGGCAGTGGGTGGCGGAGTGGCGGCGGCAGCAGCAGCAGTGGCAGTGGCGGCGGCGGCTTCAGCAGCAATGGTGGCTGCCTTGGCTGAGGCAAGCTCCAGCTCCAAAGCCTGGAGACGTGCCTGGTGCGCTTCCTCCTTTTGCTGGAGTGCTGTGCGCGCCTCCTGTAGCTGTCTTTCAGCGGATTGCCGACGAAGTTCAGCGGCACTGAGCTGTCGTTCGGGATCCGTGAAGATGAAATCGTTGAAGGGGTCATCCTGGTGGAGTTGAGGATGCCCTTCAACAGCTGCTCCTAAAGAACCTGTAAAAAGAGTAGCTAAGTGAGCACTAGAAGACTCAATAGCTTTCATAGAAGAAGAAACGGCAATAATTTGCTTAAAAGTATTACCTGAGGCTAGGAGGGTATCAGAACGATTACCCTCCACATTCTCTGAGTGTTCGAGATGAACAACCTCAGGTTCTTGTTGGACAGGAGCAGTAACAGGAGTATCTGCAGGTGTAGAAGTTTTAGATAAAGGGGAAGGTTTATTAAAAAGTTGAGGCAGGGTAATATAATATTTCTTACCAGCTGGTGCCTTCTTTTTCTTTTGCGCCTTAGATTTGGCGCGTTTGGGCTGTGGTGGAGGAGAGGAGCCAGAGGGAGGAGGGCGCTTCAGAGGCGCCGAAGAAGTATTTGCAGCTGGGGAAGTCAGTATAGGGTTAGCTACTGACATAGCATGCATAGAAGTAGAAGAAGATGGTTTGGATGAGAAAAGAGAAGACATACCTTGAGCAGGAGCAGAGATGGGTTGCTCTTCTGCGTCTGGTTGTGGTTCAGGGACAACCAGGACATCAGAGAGAGGAACATCGTCAGGTTTGGGAGATACCTGATCCAGGAACTTTACGCCTAAGGCGTAGTTGTTGAAGTTTCCCTCTGTTGGGTAGTTGGTACCCATGTGTAGTGCCAGGACGGCAGAGAAGAACCTTGTGTAGGGGACGTTGACCACCCTGGTTCTGGTCTTGATCTTCTTGACCATGTCGTCCCAGATGCAGCGGACATAGTCAAACTTGCGATTTTTGATCGCAGAGTAGACCATGTTCTGAATCACCGTGGGGAATTGCTCCATGCTCCCCGTCTTCCCTGTCAGACAGAGGCCGAACGTGTTCCATATGTAATAGAACGTGGCGTTCAGCCCTATCTTGTGGACAGTGGCAGCAGTCTTGGCGAGAGGGACACCTTCCTTCTCAGGCCATTTGTAGCCGATTGCGTCTAGCAGTGAGATGACGTCGTCAGAGGAAGGAGAAGGAGGAAATTTCTCCTTCTTGGGGAAGTTGAGGACGTTCCTCAGGGTCCCTATGCCGAACGAAATGATGCCGTCCTTGATTTGGAACTTGATCACTTCGTGCATCTTGCCCTTAGAGTTCCTTTCTTGGGGAGTGGTAGCAGTGGACCACAGTTGCAGGAGTAGAGGTTTGTTGGGCGCAGGGTTGAGAGTGAAAGCCGTCTTCAGGGGACTGGAGAGGAGAAAGTCCCTGGCAGGCTTCAGATACGCCTTGTTTGCTGGTAGGTCGAATTGCCCAATGAGATTGTTGGGTTTGAACTACAGATCGTGTTGGGGAATGACGCTTGGAAGGTTTCCGGTGGCCGTCATGAGTGTGGTTGCCTCAGAGGAGAGCTGGGCGTCTAAGATGTAGAAGTAGTAGCAGCCATTCTGTTAAACACAAAAACAACATATGTGGATGATTAATGATCCAAAATATGCATTTTTCTTCACTTTTCAATGAACACAGAATATGTTCATAAAAGTGGTGAAATCCTTTATACTTGGAATGGATTAGATACCAAAATACACAAAAGGAATGTGTTTTGGTATTAAAAAGAACTTCTATTTTGATGAATAGATATCAAAATAGGAGTTTATGATTGTTCTTAAAAGAAATAAGAAGAATCATTTTAAACAGTTTTAACAAAAATCTTAGAAGATTTTGGGAAAACTAAAATCAAACGAAGTGATCTTAGGGTTTTTGGAAAAACGTTTATCAAAATAAGTTGTTTTTGGAGAAGAATGTCAACTTAGATTGTGGAAAGAACAAAGAACATATGAATACTTACGTTGATCTTGTTAGAAAAGTGGTAAGTGTGTGTTCTTGGTGTTCTTGAGAATGCAGATTGCTTTTTCTTGCTATGAATTCTTTGAGAGAGAATAGTGAGCGTAAAGAGTGAAATGGGTTACGAGTGAGGTTTTTATACCTCGTGGTAGGAGAGAGAAAATGGATGAGAGAGAAAAGGGCGGCTAAATTCAAACGTAATGATGAAAAAAGGAAGTTCTACGCGCGTTCACGCGCCTGACACACGTCGTGGGGAACAGGAAACGTCCCATTACGTGTCAGTGCAGATGAAAAGTTTGTTTTATTTGAAAAGATAAAAACCACCTTTTCAGGGGATAATTCCATTTTTATGAAAGAATTGTTTTCTTGGAATTGGAGTACTTATCAGATAAGTACTGTTTTGGGAAAATCCTCTTATCACATTTAATGCGATAAGGTTTCAGGAGCAGAGGTACTTACCTGAGAATCATCAGTATTCGGATATTGAACAAAGATTTTGTAAGTACTGAATAGAGTCATCCTCTGATGAGAGTTTGTTCAGGAGTTGTTAAGGAAAGAGTCCTGAGAATAGTTATTCTATAGGATTTAACAACTGTTTGTCCTGATAAACTTCAATCATCAGGATTTAACATCCCAAGTTCACTGATGAGCATATTAAAACGCGTCACATCCAGTGGTTTGGTAAAGAGGTCAGCAAGCTGATATTCAGTAGGGACAAAATGGAGTTCAATATCACCATTCATCACATGATCCCTGATGAAGTGATATCTCACTTCAATGTGCTTTGTCTTGGAGTGTAAGACAGGATTGTTGGCGATGGCTATCGCTGAAGTGTTGTCACAGTAGATAGGAATTTTAGAAAGTTGTATGTCATAGTCCTGAAGTTGATTTCTCAGCCACAGGACTTGAGCACAACAGATTCCTGCTGCAACATATTCAGCTTCAGCAGTTGATGTGGACACAGAGTTCTGTTTCTTGCTAGTCCAACTCACCAACTTGCCACCAAGTAGGTGACACCCACCAGTGGTGCTTTTCCTGTCGATCTTACATCCTGCAAAGTCACTATCAGAATACGCTGTTAGATCGAACCCTGAGTCCTTGGAGTACCAAAGACCCAGATTAGGAGTTCCCTTCAGATATCTGAAGATCCGCTTTACAGCGGTCAGATGGGATTCTTTGGGTTCAGACTGATAACGAGCACATAAACATGTAGAGTACATGATATCAGGGCGACTAGCTGTGAGATACAGCAGAGAGCCGATCATTCCTCTGTAGAGAGTCACATCAACAGGTTTCCCTTTGGAATCCTTGTCAAGTGACAGAGGAGGAGCCATTGGAGTCTTCATCGGTGTACAGGATGTGAGATCAAATTTCTTCAGCATCTCATGTACATATTTGCCTTGATTGATAAAGATTCCCTTTTCAGATTGCTTGATCTGAAGTCCTAAAAAGAATGTAAGTTCACCCATCATAGACATTTTATATTCAGATTTCATGAGCAACTCAAACTTTTCGCAGAGTTTGGGATTTGTGGATCCAAAGATAATGTCATCGACATATATCTGGACAAGAAGGATATGCTTAGGATATTTCTTTAGAAATAAAGTGCTATCGATCTTACCACGAACAAAACCTTTAGAGAGAAGAAAGGTTGAGAGGGTATCATACCAGGCACGAGGAGCCTGTTTTAACCCATAGAGAGCCTTGTTTAACTTGTAGACGTGATCAGGGAACTTAGGATCTACAAAGCCAGGAGGCTGAGCCACATAGACTTCTTCATTAAGTTTTCCATTCAGAAAGGCATTTTTGATGTCCATCTGATAAACCTTGAAGTTCATATGTGCTGCGAAGGCTAGGAAAAGTCGAATTGCTTCGAGCCTAGCAACAGAAGCAAAGGTTTCATCGTAATCAATGCCCTCTTCCTGCCTGTATCCCTGAGCCACAAGGCGAGCCTTGTTTCGAATAATCGTACCAATCTCATCAAGTTTATTTCGAAAAATCCACTTGGAACCAATGATAGTACGTTTTCGAGGCCTAGGGACGAGAAGCCAGACATTGTTTCTGATGAACTCTGCTAGCTCTTCCTGCATGGCTGAGACCCAGGCAGGATCACGCAAAGCATCATCTATTTCTTTTGGTTCATTTTCAGAGATGAAATTAACGTAAAGATAGATGTTACCAGATTGGCGTCGAGTCTTAATGCCAGAGGAGGGATTACCAAGAACTTGATCAATAGGATGATCCTTGGTCCATCGAAGAGCAGGTGGCTGATACACCTGTCCTGAAGTGGAAGCTTCATTTACTGATGGATCAGGGAGAAGGTTAGTAGGCGTAGGTTCACTAACAGTGGTTTGAGAGAAGTCTTCACTGTTAGTAGGTTGATCAGGTTCAGTTGGTGCGATTTGGGTAATTGGAGTGGCATTTATCAGAGGTGGAGTAGATATTTCAGTGGGTGGTGTATGAGGATCTTCTTCAAAACCATCAGGAAGGTCTTGAGGAGATGGATCAGCAATGGGAGTTTCAGGGATTTGAAAGAAAGAATCAGCCCATTGATTTATTTCAGAATTTTCATGAGGGTGAGGAAAAGTAGGACCCGATTCATCAAACTTGACATGAATCATTTCCTCTATGGCTTGTCTTCGTTTATTGAACACACGGTAGGTTTTAGAGATAGAGGAGTATCCAAGGAAGATTCCATCATCAGACTTGGAATCGAACTTTCCAAGGTTATCTTTGTTGTTCAGGATGTAGCAGACACAACCAAAGATATGGGAGATGTTCGATAGAGGGTTTCCTGTTACGAAAGAGTTCGTAAGGAGTTCTTCTGAAGCGCTTTACTATCAGGGATCTATTCTGAGTATAGCAAGTTGTGTTAACAGCTTCAGCCCAGAATTGAGTGGCAAGGTTGGCTTCACTCAACATAGATCGTGCAGCTTCAATCAGGGTTCTGTTTCGTCTTTCAGCAACACCATTTTGCTGAGGAGTTCTCACAGATGAGAAGTTCTGTGAGATACCTTTCTGATCGAAGAAGGTTTCCAGGGTACTGTTTTTGAATTCAGTTTCGTGGTCACTCCTGATTGATCGAACAGTAAGGTTGTTGAGTCTTTCCATCTTCCTGACGAACAGAATGATTTCTTCAGGAGCATCACTCTTGGATCGAAGAAAGAATACCCAAGTATATCTGGAATATTCATCAACGATTACCAGAGTATATTTCTTTCCAGTAATGGATTGGACGTTGACAGGTCCAAAGAGATCCATGTGGAGAAGTTGTAGAGGAGAGCTGATAGAGGAAATCTGCTTGGACTTGAAGCTAGCCCTGGTCTGTTTTCCTTTCTCACATGCTGAACAAAGAGATACCTTTGTGTAGCGAAAGTCAGGAAGACCAATGACAAGATTGTTGATGCAGAGTTGATTCAGCGTCTTGAAGTTGAGATGAGAAAGACGCTTGTGCCAAAGCCAATTTGTATCAGAGGAAGCACGAGATACAAAGCAGAAGTTGTCAGTGGAAGTATTCATGTTGATGATGTAGATATCAGCATGTCTCACTCCAGTGAGAATAACTTCCTTTCTTCTGTTTTTGACTTTGCACTTCTTCTTTGAGAAGGAGACTTTGTGATTCTTATCACACAGTTGACTGATGCTCAGAAGATTATGCATCAGGCTTTCAACATAAGCAACTCTCTTAAACGTAGTTACTCCGTTGGTCAGTGTGCCATACCCTCGGGTTTGGCCTTTACCGTTTCCACCAAAGGTCACAGCAGGACCTCTTTCTTCACGGTAGTTAGAGAGGACAGATTTAGAACCAGTCATATGTCGTGAGCATCCACTGTCCAGATACCAGATGCCCTTATCCTGTAAAATTTAGAGTTTAAGTTTTTCTTGGTACCCATAGAACTATGGATCCAGAAGTATCAGTAGGACTGGTGGAGTCAGTGGCAGCCTTAACTGATTTATCAGTTCTTGAGGCTGGAGTCTTGACTGAAGAGATAGTCTTGACAACCTTCTTTCCTTTGACTGACTTATCAGCCTTAGGATTTTTCTTTACCTTAGCTGATTTTTCAGCTTTGGTAGCATCAGGACACTTACTCGCAATATGGTCATTTAATCCACAGAGATAACATTTGCGATATTGAAAGCGTTTAGTGGAGTCCAGGAAGTCTTTGAACTTCAGATGAGCAGGACCAGCACCAAGTATGCCTTTAGCATTGGACAGAGGAGGAATTGGTTTCTTCTCCTGAGTCTTTTGCTTCAGGTCAATCTTCAGTCTGGGAACAGGATTTTGGGAAAAAGATTTTGATCCTGAGACTGAAGGACCACCACCCAGAACTTTGTTTTGGGTTTAGGACTCTTGGTCTTTGAAGGTGTTACAGTTTTGGATTTTTCCTTGACTGTTTTCTTTTTGCTCTCAGGAGCACCTTCAGAGTGTGTGTTAGAAGAAGAAGAAGGGATGTTTTCAGGAGCATTAGGATCAGGGATAGAAGAAACAAATCTTCCAAATTTAAGCATGGAACAATCAGATTTAGTTCCTCCACGAGTGTATCCAAGACCCTTTTTATTTTTAACATTTCTTCCTGAGGCTAATATTTCATCAACCTTTTCAGAGGCGTCACTCCATCCTTTGATGGTGACTTTTTCAGCGTTTAACTCAGCCAGGGCTCTTTCTTTGGCAGCAAGAGCCACTTCTCTTTCAATACAAAGAGTTTTATTAACAATGACCTGGTCTTTATAGTTTTCTTCCATAATGGTAAGTTGTTTTATTTTTTCTTGGCATTCTCTGAGTTGATCACGAAGATCAATGTTCATTTTCTCAGCAGAGGTTTTACCATTTAGGGCTTTGTAAAGATCAAGAGTAACCAGGTCCAGCTGAGTTAAGCTTTCAAGAGGGACAAGAGGAATAGATACCTGACTGGGAGAATCAGTCGCAGAGGTGGAAGCTTCAGGAGTCGTAGAGGAAGAAGCTTCAGGAGCCTGAGTAGGAATTTCTTCAGGGACCTCTTCTATCTTAGCCATGAGAGCTAAGGTAGGTTCCTCAATAATGGCCATCAGTGCCACTTGAGTGTCTTCCTCATCAGATGAGTCATCAGAGGAGACATCATCCCAATCGCAGTCTTCTGCGATAAGACCTTTACCCTTGCGCTGAATTTTCATCTTTTTGTACTTTTCTTTCAGGCGCTGGTATTTGGGGTTTTTAGAGGAAGATTTGGCAGAGGAGGGAGCAAACTGACTTTTTCGGTACCTGCAATCATTAGCAAAGTGTCCTTTGCCCTGACAGTTGTAGCAGATAGCAGTAGCCTTATCAACAGGGTCTGATTTAGGCTTGTCAGTAATAGCAAGATGTTTCTTTTTATGGAAGTTTCCCTTTTTGGCAAACTTCTTAAAGGATTTAGTTAATAATGCAAGAGATTCATTGAATTCAGGATCTTCTGACATGTCAGAGTCAGAGGATTCCAATTCAGTAATAGTTACTGAGGAAGGAGTGGCAATAGTAGGAACTGAATCAGAGACCAGTGCAACAGAGTTGCTTTTGGTATCTTTAGTATCTCTTATGAGATTCTTTTTCAGTTTCTTCTGTTGTTCACGGTTCAGAAGAATACCGTACAACTCACTTAGTGTGAGTGTCTTTATGTCTTTTGACATAGTTAAGCAGGAGGTGTAGATTTCCCAATGTTCAGGAAGAGCTTCCATGAACTTGGTAACTACCTCAGAGTTAGGATAGATAGTACCGATGGTCTTCAGATCAATCAGAAGACAATTGAATCTCTGATGTAGCTGGGAGAGAGTTTCATCCTTCTGATGAATAAAGCTTTCATACTAACGAACCAAGAAAATCTTTCTTGATTCCATGAGAACAACAGTACCTTCATATTGAACACAGAGGGTGTTCCAAATCTCTTTGGCAAAGCGAAGGTGACAGACAGAGTGGAATACATCATCAGGGAGTGACATGGCGATGAGAGACCTAGCCTTAGTGTCAATGTTGACCAGGTGTCTGTCTTCATCATTCCAGTCAGTCACAGGCTTTACCAGTTCCCTTTCAGGTACAGCTGGTTGGTTGCCTGCAGCAGGAATGGCATGAACGGTTTGTGTGGGCACATGTGGTCCATTTTCCAGAAAGTAAGGAATCTGGGGATCAGAACCAGAGAGAAAGAGTTCCATCCTGGTTTTCCAAAGAGAGAAGTTATCTTTGTTAAACCTAGGCGGTTTTCCAGAGGAGCCGGTATCAAAGTAGTTATCCTTAGCTTGAAGAGCCGTGAATAAAAGAAGAGAGGATCACAAGATTTTTCTTAGAGAAGAAAATGAGAGCTTGTATCTGCTCTGATACCACTTGTTGGTCCCAATAAGGTTACCTTCAAGCAAGGATAGTGTTTGGGATTATAGAAGGGGGGGGGGGGGTTGAATATAATCACACAAAATCTCACTTTTAAATTCTTGTTGTATTAACAATATGAATTTACAGATTGTTGCGGAAATAGAAAAGACAATAAGTCTAAACTAAACAATCTAAGCTTTCTTTCACTATGCACTCAAGTGAGAAGATAAAGAAAAGAAAGAAGATAGAGGGAATAAAGGAAGAAAGGATTAGGGTATTTTTAGGATGAAGAAGAAGTATGGAGAACATCTCTTCAAGTCCTATTTATACCCAATGCATTAAATGCATGCAGACTCACTTTTGTGTACGTGTCACAATGTAAGTGGTCATTTGTACTATTTACTATAAACAATTACTCTTAGCATGGTGTGCAAAAGAGGAAGTGTGTAAACAGTTGCCTTGAGGTCTGATAAGTACGGAGGGAACAGTAAAGAGACTGTCCTTATGTACTTTTGTGTCAGTAAAGGCGGATAATCCTTTTGTGCATTAGACTAAGACATTACACTAATCCTTCAGGATCAGGATACTGATCAGTGAGTAGAGTCCTGAAACTGATGCTGTTCAGGGTCACTTGTATCCTGATGAATCTTCAGGATGTCATACGATATTGAGCAGCCTGCTATCACTGAGTTCCGTCTTCAGATCACGAGCATGCTGTTCCTGTCATCAGCTAATTCTTCGACGTCGCTGATGGTTCTTTGAGTATGATCTTGATGTCTTCAGGAGGTCTTCACTTCAGTGGACAGGATCAGTAGACTGCAGAACAGACTCGTTCGTCTCCTGATCCTGATCCTGATTACTATAAAAATAAGTTACAGCATAAGTAACATGGAATAACACTGAACAGACTCAGTGATAATTCCTCAAGCTATAACAGAAGTAAAACCTATTCACTAAGTAAAGATTCAGGATCATTATCATTTCATCAGGTCTTAGGAGAGCTGGATTAACACAAACCCAAACTCCAAATCCATATTCATTTTTAGTTTTACACATTAGCCCCTCAACTATAATACTTATTCATTTTATACTTTTTACTTTTCAATAATTCATTTTACGTTTTAATCATATATCGTATATTGACTAAAATATGTTAAAAAAATACATTTTAATTTTAACAAATTACGTCATTATAATAGTATCGTTGATGCGATCCAAATGAGTCTAATATTGAATATTTTTTGATATAACTGTTTTATTATATACTATATATACGCTCCAACCGACCCAAATCTTATACCCATTTTCAAATTTACATATTAGCCCCATAAAATTATAATATTTATTCGCTTTATATCTTTTGTTTTTCAATATTTCATTTTATGTTTTACTCATATATCGTATATTTGCTAAAATATGTTGAAAAAATACGTTTTGATTTTAACAAATTACGCCATTATAATCGTATCATTATATACGATCGAAATGAGCCTAATATTGAATATCTTTTGATGTAATTATTTTATTATATACTATATGTAGTACGATTATATGAACCCAAAACACTGTTCATAATAAACAGCTACCGACATTTGGAGAAATTGCATTTTACCCCCTTAAAATTATAATATTTATTCACTTTATACCTATTAGTTTTCTATATTCCATTTTGCATTTTAATAATATATCGTATATATTGGTGAAATATGTTAAAGTGTCTATACCTACTCTTCATGAACACTCTTTTGGCTTCTTGCTAATTGTTAGTATTATTAAAATCTTCTAAAATTAAATTTTTTGATTTTTTATTTCTTAAATATTTTATTTATTTTTTTAAACCTTTCGTACGACAACATTTGTACAAACTTTATGTTTCAAATAAATTAATGTTACTACTTACGATCAAATCTACCACAGTTTATAACACGGCGTGAAGCGCAGACACTTAGTAGGTAACTTCCTTTAAAATATTAACATAAAGTTCATGTTACTACTTACGATCAAATCTACCACAGTTTATAACCCAGCGTGAAACCCGAGCTCTTAATAGGTAAGTTCATCTAAAATATTGTTCACAACAACAGACCTTTACAATATTAACAAAACTCCCCGCAGCAAAGCGCGGACAAACTCCCTCGTTATTATACATATACTAAAATCCATTGAAAATATGTTATATGTTAGGCTATCAGTACCCTAACCCTCCCAATCTAACTGTCACATCAGCTTTTCTCCAACCCTCTTTTAACCCTCTGCAATCCTCTACAACCCGTACCTCAACCTTCCCAACCCTCTCACTTTTTAATTTATTTAATACAAATAAATAATAAAATTAAATAAACAATTAAAAATAAACTTCATAATTAATTAAAAATAAAACATTACATAATTAACTAAAATTACAAAAACAACATAAAAAAATTACGAAATTAAATAAACTAAAAATCAAAGTTATGTTTTGCTTTGATCCTTACTTTTTTGGGTTAAGTTCTCCAAAATGTATCAAACTATACCAAAAATGTTATTGTGTGTATCCACCTTTTAAAAGTGTTTTTTGATGTATCAAACTTTTTTTTGTTATTGTGTGTATCGTGACTGGTTCAACCGGTCAACAATCGGTCACCTACAGTTAGACGGTGGCCGGAGGTGCTGGGGGCGGCGCTGGCGGTTCTAGGTGATGGTTTTGGGTCGGAGATGGACGATTGTGGTGGTGGTGGTGGTTGGAGATGGAC
This sequence comes from Centaurea solstitialis, assembly GCA_030169165.1. Lineage (NCBI taxonomy): Eukaryota > Viridiplantae > Streptophyta > Magnoliopsida > Asterales > Asteraceae > Centaurea > Centaurea solstitialis. The sequence continues at coordinate 64,668,675 of CM058043.1, forward strand.
AATGGTGGTAGTTATAGGTCGGCGATGGTGGTTTCCGGTGGCGGCAGCGGTGGTTCTGTTGGAGGCGGCGATGGTTGATGGTTCGATGGTGATGGTGGTGGTTCGATGGTGATGGTGGTGGGATGGGCGGCGGTTCGATGGTGATGGTGATGGCGACGGTGATGGTGATGGTGATGGTGATGGCGACGGTGGAGGTGTGAAGTCGGGTTATTCCCGGTGGCGGCAGTGGTGGAGGTGGGTGATGGTGGAGGTGGATGGCGGTGGGTGATGGTAGAGGTGGGTGGCAGACTGGCAGTGGGTGATGGTGGAGGTCGCCGGTGGAGGTGGGTGAAGGTGGAGATAGGTGGCGGAGGGTGATGGTGGAGGTGCGTGTGGCGGTGGTTCTCGGTAACGGTGGTTCCCGACAGCAACGTTGGTTCCCGGCGGCGACGATGGTTCCCGGCGGCGACGGTGGTTCCCGGCGGCGACGGTGGTTCCCGGCGGCGGCAGCGGTGGAGGTGACCTGCTCAGCAGGTTACAAGTCACTTGATACACATAGTAGAAGAAAAAATAAAGTTTGATACATCAAAAAGCATTTTTGAAAGGTGGATACATACAATAACATTTTGGGTATAGTTTGATACATTTTGTAGAACTTAACCCTACTTTTTTCGCCAAAACACGTTGCAACCAGGCACCCCGAAGATGGCCATGCGGGTTGTGTAATACCTCAGGTCGAGCTCAAACTTGGTTTGTTGGGATGAGGAGCTTGTGAAGAGTTCCTGGGATGTGGACCGTGTGAAGAGTTCCCGGGATGAGGAGCTTATGAAAAGTTCCCGGGATGAGAAACTTTGATACTAAACCCATTAGGAGAAACTTCGACAACATAATAGGGTGGAGCTTGTGGATCGAACCCGGTATGCGAAACTTCAAGACCAAAAACGGGGTGTTGTTGCGATTGAGCCGGACGTTTGCCTCGTGACCGAAGAGATGAAGATTCAACGTTTGGATCCATGAAGAGTTGAAGGTGTGAAAAAATTTGGTTTAGAAAGTGTATTTGAGAGAGAAAGTTAGAGATGCTGTGAAAAAATAAGTTGTGTAGAATAGATATTTATATAGGGGTAAAAAATTTGAAGAAAAAAGTAAAAAAAGAAAGAAAAATTACCGTTTGAAAACGGCTATTTCCAACGGCTACCCGAGCCCTCTCATCACCCAACCCGCCGAGCTCCATGGCTGCATACCGCAGCCCGTTGAATGGCTCGCGATACGGATAGCCTTAAGCAAATTATTTTATTATAAATGTCTTTTGAATGACTTTAAAATGAACCAAACAAATTCTTCTTAAGTTAATTATTATACATGGTAAATACTATAAAACTATTTTTAATGTTTATATATTATATTTTATTGTTATTTATTTAATTTCTTTTATATCTTTTGACTCTCTTTTGTCATTTTATTTATTTATCGTATTAACATATATAACTTTATATAAACAAAATAAATCACAAATACATTATCACATGATTATAATCGCCTTATAAATATTTTGGGAATGAGTTTAGTATTCAATATTTTTGAATTTAAGTATATTATTTAATATTATAAGTTCATACAACTTTTACTAAATTATTTTTAATACCTACACTTATCGTTATAATTTATTTTATATCCTTACTTTTTTATATTTTCATTTTAACTAAAATAAACTTTAATCATATCAAGATAGATGATCATATTATCTAAAATACACTATAAATATGATTTTCTTGCAAATTTCACTATTAAACTTGTTTCATCAGTACCTTCGATTTTCGAAATAAGTCAAATGTATATTGAATATTTTTTGATTTGGTTATATTATTAAATGCAAAACTCCCAAATTACCCAAATGAACTTCCCATTTTGAATGTGGCTATTGCAGTTGGGATTAGAGGTGGACATCTTCACCAGTTTTGGAGCACTGTATCCGCCGATTAACCGGGATTGTGTCCAACTAAGGACCCGTTATGACCAACCCGGTGAAGGATCGGTAAAACGACCAAAATTAGGGACTAGTTTAGGTTTTTGGCGTTTTTCAAAGACCGATTAAGCTTGGGCCTGGTCAAAGGGCCGGTTATAGCCAGCCCGATGATATTTCCATAGAAATTCAAAGTTTTTTAAATTGTGTGACCATTAGATGAACGTTTTTTTCCTCACAAATTTGACCCTTTTTTTTCACCTTCTAATGGTCTTCCACTGCTATAAATAAGATGTTTGATATTTTTGGCTAGATACCAACTTTCAAAACACAAAAAACACAAAAAATGTTCACAATTCTCGCGTTCTCGTTATCATATCAGGTTATTCCTACACAAAAGTTACTGTACTTAGGTTATTTTTAGACGAAAATTATTATTAGTTTTAATAGTTTTATGTTTAATTTATTAACAAAAGTTACCGATCAAACTGTCAAAGGCCCGACCCGGACCGGCTACAAAGGAACGGTTACTAGCAACTTAAGTCGGTTAACGATTTTTATGGATAATTTTTGTTGATTTATAAAAAGGACCGGATAATTGCCAGGACTGGTCAAAGGCCTGAACCAGACCGGTTACAAAGGACAGATTACTAGCAACCTAAGCCGGTTAAGGATTTTTATAGTTGAACCAGGACTGATCACACCGTTTACTATTTAGGACCGGTTATCGCCAGGACCGTTAAGGACCGACGTAGGTAGATTTTTGCCCGTTTCTAATTGGGACATTATTAGTACTGATTTCGTAAAAGTGGTATTAAAAGGAAAGTAGCCAGTGCCCAAAATTACTTCACAATACAAACATTGTAGATTTCTAATTCAACTATATTAACTATCCGTGTCAATATCGATTAAACATATACAAATACTATTTAGATTGTTATCATACTCGTAAATATATAGATTAATTGATTGATTGATAACATCCAAAAATTATTTTTTCATTAATAATGTCTTTGATTTAACATATAATGGATAATTAATTTTTTTTAAACTTTAAAACTTTAATAAAACAATACTTGTAAAGTTTATTTTCTATTAGCTTTAAAGTTAAAATATAATTAAATCTATAGCTTTAAAAATTGTTAATACATTATTAACTAATTAATTTGATTGAAGTATAAAATAGAAAATAGAAAATAAAAATAAAAAAGGAATAACAAAGAATATCAGAAGGGTTAAGAAAAATAAATTAAGAATATGAGGGTCAAAATTAAGATTATGAGAATGGTTAAGGCCATTCGCGGTCAGGAAATGGTAGAAGGCTGGTACCAACCGGTACCGGCGGGAACACCAAAAAGGATGACCGGTATGGGGAGAGATTGGCATGGTGGTGCGGTTGCCTACCCTACCCCACCCCACCCCACCTTTTTCTATATCTCTCTCTTCTTTTTTTTTTAATTAATTAATTAGATTGATATGAAATTGATATGGGTAAGGATGGTATGGTATGGTGTTGGTAAGGTGGTGGTAAGATAGTGGAAAGTTGATGTGGCGCTGAGGTGACAGCTGGTAAGGTGTTTCTCTATATTATGTCATAAATAATGGTGTAGATTTAAAAATAGATTAGTTGGATATGTGTAATATGTTGTTTAAAAAAAATAAAAATGGTTAAAACTGAAAATTTAATGCAATGATTTCCATTATTATTTTTTTGGTTTCTTTTACCCGGAGGAGAGGAATGTAAAAAATTTATTATCGTGGGAGTGGTATTAATAGAATTTTTCATGGTTTTTTTGTTTGAGTTGGTCATATTAAAAGAAAAATGAAAAATTTTCAGACTTGAAACAATGTTAATTTTACTATAGCATAATTTATAGCATATACTAATAAAGCGTGAATTACCTCCAAGCCTCTATGGTTTGTCTCAAATTTGGATATAAATGCATCATCTCTCCAACATACTATTATATACATTGGACGTCATTAACTTTTAATTTTCATAATCCTTAGCGGCCGTTTGGTTCGCGGAATTGAATGGAATTCAAAGGAATTGAAATGACAAATTCAATTGACCAAATCCCATGTTGTTATTTGATTTGCGAAATGAAAGTTAAGGAATCCTTTGAATTCCTTTAAATAAACTGATTTTTTTTTAACCGGTTGAGAAAAAAACCGGATCGATATTAACCGGTTCAATAACCGGTTTTTACCCGAACCGGTTTTTTAACCGGTTTTAAACCGGTTTTTTAAAAGGCAAGTTCTTTCAAAATATTTCAGACCGTTGGGTTCTAGGAAGGAATGTAGCAAAAACCGGTAATGAACCGGTAATAAACCGAACCGGTTTTTTAAAAAACCGGTTAAGAAAAAACCGATTAATAAAAAAACCGATTTTTAAAAAACCGGTTCGATTAAAAAACCGGTTTTGTGCACCTCTAATTCCATGTCATAACCCATGGAATTCATTGGAATCATCCCTCCTCCCTTTTGTTTTCTCCATCTATATCTTTCCTATCTCCATCCATCGTTCTCCCATTCCAAATCCTTTTTCTCGATTCGGTTCGGTCTCGGTTATTTTATTTACTAAATAATTAAATTATATATAATTAGATAATCAAATTATATATATATATATATATATCGATTTTTTCCGATCGAGATGGAAATCAAAACCGAACCGTTTTCGGTTCGATTCGAATCGGTGTTTTCCCGGCCGAGATGGAAACTAAAACCAAAATTGAACCGATTACGGTTTACGGCTCAACTCGGCTCGACTTTTCCCGGACGAGATGCAAACCAAAAATGAAATCGAACCGATTTCGGTTTTTGACTCGGTTCGGTTTTCTCAATCGAGATGGAAACCAAAAACGAAATAGAACCGATTTTGGTTTTCGGCCCGGTTCGGTTTTTCCCGGTCGAGATGGAAACCATAACCCATATCGAACCGATATCGGTTTTTCGACTCGGTTCGGTTTTTTTCAATCAAGATGGAAACCAAAACTGAAACCGAATCGTTTTCGATGCCGGATTTGTTTTTTTTTTTTTTGGATTCGGTTTTTCAGTTTTTGTTTTTCTTTTCTTTTTCTTTCAGTTCGGTTCAATTTTGGTTTTAGCTCACCTTACTTTTTACATTTTTATTCCAATTCCAATTCCATCCAACCAAACACGACCAAAATGTGTGGTCAAATTCCATCAAATTTCAATTCCAATTCCTTCAAAGTCAAATTCCTTGACGAATTCCAATTCCACCGAATTCCATTCCCCGGACCAAACACTACCTTAATGTCTCGCAATTTAACACCTTTTCATTCCATATGCCCCTTATGTGAGGGGAAATTTCCTCTTTTTTTACTTGATCAACTTTATAGGACCGATCTTGATATTTCGGATGCCCATCACGAAAGGCTAAAATGATGCTCTTTTATTATGTAAAAAAAAAACGAGGACAAACCAAAATCACTATGTCTCATCCCAATTAAAAGAAAAAGTATACAACCCAGGGGGGTTTAAAAGCAAAACCCCATGTAATAAAACATAAAATGCATCATCTAAAATGATGCATTCGTGCAATTTTTTGAAGCAAAAATATCTATCAGTGTTCAATCGCTCAAGCGTGGGTGGGTCTAAAATTGAAATCGAAGGTAGGCACGTGAGTCAAAATCGTTCAAACCGTTGAATTGTTGACGTTCTGTATGATCGATATGACGATTTCCTTTAATCGTTTGGATTTTCGCGGTAGCCTTAAGACGTTTCATATGCCGATTAACTGATTAAGCGATTAATCGAGGGTGGACTTATTCATCGGGAAAGAAAGCAGGCCGAGAAAATATAATTGTGTGTGAGTAGATGAAAGGGCAATTAAATGATGCATAACGGTAAAAAGTTGGTCCAAAAAGTCTAAAAAGTGAAACCTTTGAGCTGAATTTGATGAGGTCCCTTGACTTGATGATGTCCTGGACGATCGCCCTCTTGGCCGTTCCCAAGGCCACCCCTGCAACTTTATAAATTTATGAGAAAAACATTCATCAGGATCATTTGAATTCCCAAGCATCATCATCGATAAAAAGAAAAGAAACATTAAAATCAAATATCTTAAATCAAAGACTAACATCAAAACAATGGATTAAATACAAATACAAATTCAAATTCAAACACAAAAAATAAATATCAATACCATAAAAAACATTAGATCTTTAGCCGTCAAAATGCATACGATTGTTATTCTTTATTATTTTATAATTAAAATTTATATAAAATAATTATTTAATAATTGTTGCAAGAGGTGAAGTGGCTCATAAAATGATGGGGAAGGGATGATAAATAGGGATGGCAAAAATACCCGATCCCGACGGGAATCCCCAAACCCGAAACTTTTGGGACGGGATTGGGCCGGGTAAATGGTTATGGGACTGGGTATGGGATTTTTTCAAAAAAATTTCGCGGGATTGGGACGGTTATGGTTTTAGTCAATACCCGCCCATTTACCCGATCCTATACCCAATCCCATTTACCCGGCCCCGAACCATATATATTTGTTAATTCAATAATTTTATTATTAATATAATATATTATATACATTAAAAATTTATTAATATATATATATATATATATATTTTTTGGGCTTGGTTTAAGTTGCCAAATAAAAATTATTGACGTATCTTATATTTTTTAATGAACCATGAAAGTTTAAAAAGAATTCAACTCATTGTTTGACGTGATTTGCATATAATTCTAATAAATGAAATTTTGTTTACTAAATTTTAATCCACTAAAAATATAAATGGGATACCCGATACCCCGGGAATACCCGTAACCCCGATGGTTATTTGATAATGGGATACCCGACGGGACGGGACCGGGTATGGGACATGATTTCATAATGTTGGGGAACCGTAGGCACTAACGGTGCGCAGCGGATAACAAAAACGATTCCCAAACCCGGACCCATCTTAAACCATAACAGATACAATCAAGCGGGTATGTCGGTTTACCTTTTGCGAATAAACTTCCGGAAAGCTGGCAGGGGGTACACCGCTACTGACACCACGTGAGAGGGTTGCTAGACCACCGTAACTGATCGGAAAAAGTTCCGACCGATGTGAGAGAGAGAGAGATCGACGGTTATGGGAGAAAGAGAGAGCGAGGGTTTTTCGTGGGATTAATCAACTGATTTTTTCAAAGCCTTAACCCTTTTATTTATAGGATAAAATAAGGCAGTGATTTAACCTGATTATAATTCCCTTTATGGTTATCCAGAATTAATTCCTTAAATAATTAATTAATTCTTCAATTAATTAATCCTTTAATTAATTCACTGATTAACTAGTAAATAATTATTTAACTAATAATTATTTAATTCTCTTTCTTTTTCTCATCTCTTTCACAAATTCTCTTTTAGGCGTACAGCGGTGTGACCTACTAGTGTCTTATAACATTGGACACGGTAACCTGTTACTGTCTCGCACATAATCCTAACAGACTCCCACTTGTGCTAGACATGTAACTATGTCTGTTACCATTAGCCTAAGGAGGTCCCTAGCCAGACACTTAGGTTAACCAGGTTATAAGATCTTGTTAGGAATTATGTGCAGAGTTGACAAACCAAGTGATTATACAATCCAATGTTACAAGACACTTGAGGGTCACACCTGTGAGAACCTATAAGTCGAACAAGTTAGATGAAATCCCGAAATGGAGAGTTAAGATTTATAATAGTGTATTATAAATCAGTTGGGTAATTTCAGTCAGATTTACCAAAGTTGGAGGGTTATTAATTAATTAGGATATTATATATTTATTAAGATAAATAAATATATAATAGTTAATTAATAAAGATTTTATATATTAGATAAATATATAAATCATAATTATCATAGGCAAATTCTTTTCCAATTTATAAAAGGAATGAATTTGAGATAATTATAATATGGAAGCTGAATCTCATTCAAACTGTTGTATTTATCCATATAAATAAAGGTCTATGGGTTGAGAAACATTAAGCCTTTCAGTTGAGAAAATCAGTTTTCTGTCTCTCTCCTCCTCTCTCCCAAAACCGGCGCACACAAACCCCCCCTGGGTCGTTTTGTTATTCGGGTTTCACGGTTCTGCTAGAGGAACGTTCGTTGGTTGATTACGGGTGGACTAAGTTTCAAGCAATCCAGGTAAATTAATCTAACCTAATCCTTTAGGTTTAGAGCTACAAACGATTAAGATCATTAGGCTTTAATGGGTTTTTAGCTTTTATCGCTTCCGCATATTTAGATCCGAAACAGCGAGTTTCTGATCACGTGGGTTTTAACAGTTTGTTTCAAACCTATGAGTTATATCAAACCAGCGAGGTTTGATAGATCTGAGATAATCCTCGAGTCAGTTTGATCCGAGGATACCCACAAAAACCCAACAGTGGTATCAGAGCCATTGTTTAAAATCGTTTAGTTTTTTATCAGTTTGTCTGTATATGCGTGATCCGTTAAAATAAAATTGTTTCTTGCAAAAATCTAATCTTTATTGAGTTTAATCTTTACATAAAATCTTAATTTTTGTATCAAATTGTTGTTCGTGTAAAACCCGGAAAAACACCGAGCCAAACCACCAGATTGGTGGTAGTGGCGTCGGCCGCTGCCACAAACCGCCAAGCCGCACCACCAGATTGGTGGTGGCGGCGTTAAACGTCGAATGAAAACCACAGGACCGCAACCACCAGCGTGGTGGTAGCGCTGCCTGTTGGCAACCACGGCGGCGATCGAGGCCGTTTGCCTCTTCTAATTAAAACGTGATGGTGGCGGCGGCTATGACCGTCGTTGCCGGACGAACCACAAACCACCAAGCCATCCACCGGCTGCCTTGCGGCCTTGCCGGGCGGCAGCGATGGTTGTTTTTTTGTCACCGGCCAAACCGCAGTTAGCGGTGGCGGCAGACGCCTGGGCAAACCACCAATTTGATGGTGGCAGGCGGAAATTGATGGTAGCAGGCGGCAGTTGGTGGTGGCCACAACCGCACTTAGCGGCGCCGACTGTCACCCAAACCACCAGGCCGCATCACACGGTGGTGATTGCGGCGAATGACGGTGGCCAGATTGAGACCGCACCACCAGGTTGGTGGTGACGGGTGCTTCACGATCACACATAACGGTGGCGGCGGCAGCACCGTTTTTGCTGCCGTTGTTGCCGACCAAGAGCGACGGTGGCCATGGTCGTGTGGTGGCGGTGTTGATTGGTTGTACGGACCACCGATCGAAAGCCACACCACCGTTTGTGGTGGTGGCAATCGGCGGATTTGATGGTGGCAGCGGTGTTCTCGACCACCGGAAACACTTTGGTGGTGGTGGTGCGTAGCGTTGTTGAAAGAAAACATCCAACCACCGCCGGCTGCCCTAAGGCCAAGCCAAGGCGGTGGCGTTAATCGCCGCCAGACCAACCGCCACTGGCTGCCTCACGGCCACGCCTAGTGGTGGTGGTACCGCATTCGATCAAGACCCGCACCTCGGTCGGCCATAGCCGGATCGCGGCTAGACCGCAGCTACACCACCAGCGTGGTGGTGGCGGCGTCTCACGATGACCAAAACCACCGTATTCGGTGGTGGTGAACATTGGTTATTGGTCATGGGTCAAACCTAGGGTTTTTCCGTCTTGGGCCAAATTTCCCTTATTAGGCCCAAAAGCCCAGTTTTTGGACCAAGTTATGGCCCAAAAGAACTCGTTTGGTTTTTAAGATATTTTATCCAAAATAAGTTTACTTAGAATTTTTATCAAGTAAATTTTTGTTTTTCCAAATTAATAAACTTTTATAGAATCAGTTCAAAACACTAAGGTCAGTATTATAAAGTTGGATCGTTAAAACCAGTTTAATATTTTTTTTTGGGTAAGAGAATTAAATGGTTTTTAAGATTTATTATAAATCTCAGTTATAAGTTAAAACCATTCTTCAGTCTAAAGTTTTTCTTTTAAGATTCATAAAACAGCTTGTTTTTCGAATCAGTTATAAAACCAAGTTTTTGCGATAATTTAATTTTAACGGATCCAAGTTCTTTTTCTCGTAATTATAATATTGCTTTTGTTGCATATATATACATAATTGCGTGATTGCTTGTGAATTATATATGAATTTCAGTTTGATTTTACATATATATATATATATACGTTATAGTTTTGCCAACCTAGACCCTTGACATATTTGCGGGGAGGCCTGCGTGCCATTTACATCCCCTTATGTAATAATGACCCTAGGATAGAATTTTTCTTTCTTTTGGAATGACGAGGCTAGTGGGAGCTATTAAAATTCTTCATCTTACCGGAATACTAACAAGCATGGCGAAGCCAGTGGGAGCTACGCGAAGTTTTGAAGTTGTAGAAAAACTAGGTCATTATTGGTCCCTAGGAACGAAATTGGCAAATCCTATAATTATATGTTTTACAATTGCGTAGTTGTTATTATCTGTGTGCATGATTAACTACGTAGTTGATGCTAATAACTGTTAGTTTATTAGATATGTTTTAAAAATATTCTTTTTTAAAACAAGAAGGAATTAGGTTTTATTAATTTTTCAATCGAAAACCTTTAAAGTGAAGTTTTTAATAAAACCTAGTGTATTGTTATAAAAGAGCAAACTTGACAGAACAGTTAGCTTTTGTCAAGACAGAAAAGGTTATTGAAACAGGTAGTTTCAATCAACCAGTACACTTTAAACTCAGTTGATTTCAATTAGCCGATATTTTAAACAGTTGGTTTAAAATAACCTCTAAAACAGTAAGTTTAGAATATCAATTGCTCTTTATAACAATCAGTGGATGATTATTTCATAAAAAGGCAAAGTTGACAAAAACAGTTAGTTTTAATCAACTAGGTATGCTATTAAAACAGTTAGTTTTAATTAGCGAGTAATTTTTAGAACAGTTAGTTTTAAAATTACATGTATGTTTCAAACAGTTAGTTTAAAACATAAGTAGCCTTTATAAACAATCAGTTTTTCAAAATCCTGGAAATAAAGTTTTCAAAACCCCGAAAATCATAGATCAGTAGTGCAACCCATCTAGGGGCACCTTCGGCGTAAAGTACATAGGTGTTGTAAGTGATCACACATTCAACGTCTGTGTTCAAACTGAAGCTGGAGGGGTTACATAACTCTGCGAATTATCTCCGGGTGGTACCGGCCAGAGTATAGTAATCAGGTCCCCAAAATGGTAAGATCTGTTTTGGTTCTATAATGTTCACCGGGTGGTACCGGGCCAAAAAGCACTAAGAGGGACTAAAACATGCACAGGTAGTTGCCATGGTCCCGAAAAGATCTAGGAGTCATGTCAGTTAGATATGATTGGTAAAAGTCCTTACCTACCGAAATAAATACGGGTCTGGTGGAGCAAGAACATTACGCACATCAGGACGTATGAAATAAGGATCCTAGTCCAATAAATTGATCATTTAAGGGTTTATTGATATTTTATTGGAAATTAGTCTATTTACAGTTGCTAAGACCAAAAAATTTTATTTTGTGTAGATGGCAAGCACTGTTACCAGCACTAACAATCTTTCCCTCCGCTCTATCCTAGAGAAGGATAAGTTGACCGGCTCTAACTTTCTTGACTGGGAGCGCAATCTGATGATTGTGCTCAAACATGAAAGAAAGTGGTATGTGCTTGAAGAACCACTTGGGGAGGCACCTCCGGCAAACGCTCCGGCCGCTGCCAGAAATGCCCACAAAAAGCACTCAGATGATCTCCTTGATGTTGCCTGTCTGATGTTAGCAACTATGAGCCCAGATCTGCAAACAGGGCTCATAAATACAAATGCTTACGACATGATCCGCCAGCTGAGGGACATGTTTCAGACTCAGGCTCGTACAGAGTGCTACGATGCCACCAAAGCATTCAATGAGTGCAAGATGGTAAAAGGAACATCAGTAAGTGACCATGTCATGAAAATGAAACGGCACTTAGATCATCTGGAGAGGCTGGGTCATCCTGTTCCGTTGCAGCTAGCAACTGACACCATACTCAATTCACTGTCGGAAGACTACAGGCCCTTTGTAGTCAACTACAACATGAACAACATGGAGAAAACAATAGCAGAATTGCACTCCATGCTCAAGACAGCTGAATTAAATATGGGGAACAAAAACAAGACAAAGGATGTCTTGATGGTAAAAGACGGAGGGGTTAAAAAGAAAAATGGGCATGCTAGCACCAGCAAGGGAAAAGGACCAGTTCAGGCCATCCAGAGTGCACCCAAGAAAGGCAAGGGCAAGGGCAAGGGCAAGAAGGTTAAGCCAAACAAAGCTAGGACCGAGAATCGCTGCTTCATATGCAATGAGATCGGTCATTGGAGGCAAAACTGCCCTAAGCGTCATGAAGCAGGTATGTAAACCTCAGAAAATTTATGATTGCTTTGATTTGTCACTTCTTACTTGTTAGCTTACAAGTATACTGATACCTAGAGCAAATGATTATTGCAGGAAGTCAGAAATGAAGTGAAGTGCCCAGGAGTTGCCGAGGATCTTAAGTACTAGATGATTTAAAGTCAAGACATTTTTGAATTTATAGTTTTAAAACAGTTATTTTGGGGGTTTATGTTTTAAAACGTTTGGATAATTATATTTTATAATTCAATGGTTTTAATTTTCAAAAGTTATTGTCTTGACAATTGAAATATCTGATTGTGCTTAGTGTTTGTATGATCCTAGTTGTTGATGCCTGTTATAATTACTTTAATGAAATTGAAGTAATTTGTATAAAAACTATCAAAACACACGAGATTCGATAGGAATGTGTTTTGAGAATAAAACATTTATGAATAATAGTTTTGTGATCAAAAGGAAGAATTTAAGATATTAACTCAGATAGCGTTAATAACAGCATTTATAAAACTAGAAAGATTCCAAGTTCTGGAATTAGGATTTGACCAAATCCAGTTAAGTTTTATAAAAGAAATTCTCAAAAATTAACTAATCAAGTTTGATCAAGTTTTTATTCAAATGTTTTAAAAGGAGAATTTAGGATATTAACTCAGATAGCGTTAATAACAGTATTTATGAAACTAGAAGGATTCCAAGGTTTGGAATTAGGATTTGACCAAATCCAGTTGAGATTCATAAAAAGAGAAAATTCTCAAAGTCCATTACTTGAAATTAGGATTGACTAAATCAAAGTTTTGACTAAGTCAATAGTAAATTTTGAGTAATAGTTAGTTTTTATGCAAGTAAGTGGGAGCCCAATTCATTCTCTATCTAATCTGAGATAAAAGAATAACAGATATAATTATTGATATATCCCGGAATTCATCCAGGTAGGATAAGAATTCATAAGATATAATTTACCCTTTTTAGTTAAAAGGACAAAAGTTTCAAGACCCATGAAACAAAGGTCGTAACTGACTTAAAAATCAATAATTATAGTGTTGGATTAATATATATAGCATTCCAGTAGATTTGCCAGGATTGCAAATGGAATCGGATTTCAGGTAGAAATCATTCATCTACACAGCAACTAAGGAAAGTTGCAGTTTTACATATTCAGGAACTGGAAGTTAGTCCAGGTCTCCAAGTTCATAGAATATGATAAAAGTCTAATTATTGTTTTAAGAGGTGTTTGCAAAACAATAATTAGCAGACACAAGTAAACAAACTCGTGTTTTTGGTTATCACTTTGATTAAAATGGTAAACTTTAATCAAAGGGTTTAAAATTGAAGGTAGGTGATACTTCATTTTAGATCAGTATTTAACAAATGTTAAATAGATAAAATGAAAGTTACTAAAGAAAAGACATTCAAACTTGTTATTATTACAGCGTGTAATATGGACTATACAAGATTGATTTCTTTATCACTTTCACATTTTGCATGTTTTAATTAATCCAGGAATGAAACTAGTTTCCAGTTTTCATTCAAAATCTGTCCGTGACAACTTATCATTGTGGGAACATGATAAGGCGTTAAAGTCATTGTGAACTTTTAGGTAGTTATGATCAATAACAGCTACAAGTGTTGTAGACTAAAAGTTGCACAGATATTTGATAGAGTAGCAAATATCGGACGTGATCCGCGGTTGAGATTACTTCTTGGAAAAAGTCATAAGTAAATCTCACAGTGGTTGTCCCTATCACCTGAGGTATCTGATTTGATATCATGAGGACTACTGAATTCTTAGTGCACTCAACCGCTACGCCGTAATAGGGTGGCTATAAAGGGTGTAACTAGATTCAGCGGAAGCCGTGGTGTCAAAGGCAGATATGCAAGATGGGATTTGCACCTCTTCTCAGAAGAGAGATATTTCTGGGCCCATCTTGACTGACTAAGTATACTGATGAAGTGCATGGCCATGCCCAAACGAACTGATTAGTTCTTTGTCGTTTACCTATCAGTGAAAGTCAGATAATCAAGAGAACAGAATCTTGAGTATTTAGAGTTGACACTTTCCAAGCTCATACTCATAGATGAAATATCGCGATGCAAAGGGAAAAGCCAAGATATACCCAATCAATGAACAGTAGTTTCATAGATACCAATTCCTCACGGAATGTTTATATCACCAAATCTGGGTATAAGAGTTCTTGTAACCTGGTCAACCTAAGTGCCTGTCTAGGGGCCTCCTTAGGTCCGTATAATCAAAGGTGGTATTGCCAACTTGCACAAGTGGGAGTCTGTTAGGAATTATGTGCAGAGTTGACAAACCAAGTGATTATACAATCCAATGTTACAAGACACTTGAGGGTCACACCTGTGAGAACCTATAAGTCGAACAAGTTAGATGAAATCCCGAAATGGAGAGTTAAGATTTATAATAGTGTATTATAAATCAGTTGGGTAATTTCAGTCAGATTTACCAAAGTTGGAGGGTTATTAATTAATTAGGATATTATATATTTATTAAGATAAATAAATATATAATAGTTAATTAATAAAGATTTTATATATTAGATAAATATATAAATCATAATTATCATAGGCAAATTCTTTTCCAATTTATAAAAGGAATGAATTTGAGATAATTATAATATGGAAGCTGAATCTCATTCAAACTGTTGTATTTATCCATATAAATAAAGGTCTATGGGTTGAGAAACATTAAGCCTTTCAGTTGAGAAAATCAGTTTTCTGTCTCTCTCCTCCTCTCTCCCAAAACCGGCGCACACAAACCCCCCCCCCCCCCGGGTCGTTTTGTTATTCGGGTTTCACGGTTCTGCTAGAGGAACGTTCGTTGGTTGATTACGGGTGGACTAAGTTTCAAGCAATCCAGGTAAATTAATCTAACCTAATCCTTTAGGTTTAGAGCTACAAACGATTAAGATCATTAGGCTTTAATGGGTTTTTAGCTTTTATCGCTTCCGCATATTTAGATCCGAAACAGCGAGTTTCTGATCACGTGGGTTTTAACAGTTTGTTTCAAACCTATGAGTTATATCAAACCAGCGAGGTTTGATAGATCTGAGATAATCCTCGAGTCAGTTTGATCCGAGGATACCCACAAAAACCCAACAGATCTCTTATATCCAGAGATACAATTCTCAATTGAATTCGTACACAGGTTCATTCCTTTTGCACACGATATTTCTAAAGTGACTTAAGACATGGAGTGGAGGATTCATTTCTTAAGATCAAGTATTTCTTGACTCTGATTTCGATTGCCTGCAGTAACGAATATTACTAAATAACCCCTGTTATTCTATCCGAGCGTGGCCACGCGTTTTCTGCCAATCTTAATCGTCAAGGGGCCCGGAAATATCTCTCTTTTGAAAGAGGTGCAAATCCCTTCTTGACTACTTGCATTTGGATCCACGGCTTCCGCTGCATCTAGTCACGTCCCGTATGGCCACCCTGTTACGGTGCAGCGTTAGTACGTGCTAAGAGTACAGTAGTCCTCGTGTTCCCAAACCAAGTATCTCAGGTCTAAGGACAACCTATCAAGTCAGTGCCTATGACTGAGGCTCCATGAAGCAGACTTGATTACTGGTCACTTCCAATACCCAAACACTCTGATGAGTATCTATAAATACTTGGTCACATCACTTGTGCTTTTATTCTTTACTTTGAATAAATCATCAAGTATTTATAATAGCGTTAAACTCCCTATTGAAATTCCCATTTCAATAAGTGGCTACGGAAATTTAGATTTCATACAAAACTTTGTAAAATCATGGATATGTTAAATATGCAAAAAAATAGTTAATTTAGAACAATCATGAAAATAAAACCTCCATTTATTTCCAACACACTGTGAAATAAAAACTTTACATGATTACATTGTTTCTAAATTATACTATAGTAATAATTAAAAACTAAGCAGTAGCTACTGGCTTCCAGGTACTGCATCCCAATGGAATTCGCATGTGCCTCATGCTTTACCCTTGCTAGTGGCTTTGTCAGCGGATCTGCGACATTGTCCTCTGTTGGAATCTTGCATATTCTCACATCTCCTCTTCCAATGATTTATCGAATGAGGTGATACTTTCTGAGTACATGTCTTGACTTGTGATGCTCTCTGGGTTCCTTTGCTTGCGCCACGGCTCCCGAGTTATCACAGAATATATCGATCGGTCTCGAGATACTGGCAACCACTCTGAAATCCGATAGAAAATTCCTTAGCCAGACAGCTTCCTTTGCCGCATCAGATGCTGCAATGTACTCTGCTTCTGTAGTTGAGTCTGCAATCGTGTCCTGCTTCGAGCTCTTCCATGAGATCGCACCTCCGTTTAGGGTAAAGACATACCCCGACTGTGACCTGAAGTCATCTCTGTCGGTCTGGAAACTAGCGTCAGAGTATCCTGTGACACTAATTTCATCCTCAGAACCTCCAAAGACCAAGAACATTTCTTTCGTTCTTCTTAGATATTTAAGAATGTTCTTGACAGCTACCCAATGGGGCTCACCCGGATTCTGTTGGTATCTGCTCGTAACACTTACTGAGTAAGCAACATCGGGCCTAGTACATAGCATGGCATACATAATCGATCCAATTGCAGAAGCATATGGGACCGATTTCATCTTGTCCTGATCTTCACTAGAAACAGGACACTGTGTTTTACTTAACACTATGCCATGTTGCATTGGAATGAATCCTTTCTTGGATTCATCCATCCTGAATCTCTTCAGTACTTTGTCAATGTATGTACTCTGACTAAGTCCGATAAGCCGCTTAGATCTGTTTCTGTAGATCTTTATACCTAGTATATAAGCGGCTTCTCCAAGGTCTTTCATCTGGAAACATTTACTTAACCATTCCTTAACACTCTGTAAAGTTGGTACATCGTTTCCTATGAGTAGTATGTCATCTACATACAAGACCAGGAAGGTTACTATGCTCCCACTGAACTTAGTGTAAACCCATGGCTCGAACTCACTTTTAGCGAAGCCAAACTCTTTGATTCGCTCATCAAAGTGTAAGTTCCAGCTTCGAGATGCTTGCTTCAATCCATAAATAGATTTTAGCAGCTTACACACCTTATTAGGATTCTTAGGATCTTCAAACCCCTCTGGTTGTTCCATATAGACGTCTTCTGTTAACTTTCCATTTAGAAAGGCTGTCTTGACGTCCATCTGCCAAATCTCGTAGTTAAAGTACGCTGAGATGGCCATAAGAATCCTAATTGATTTTAACATAGCCACTGGTGAAAAGGTTTCATCATAGTCAATGCCATGAGTTTGCGTGAATCCTTTTGCAACCAGTCTGGCTTTGAAGGTGTGTACGTTCCCATCCATGTCGGTTTTCTTCTTGAAAACCCATTTGCGTCCAACAGCCTTACAGTGTTGTGGCAAATCAGTCAACTCCCAAACTTGGTTGTCGTACATGGATTGCATCTCGGCCCTCATGGCTTCCTGCCATTGCTCAGACTCACTGCCTGATACAGCTTCTCCATAGGATGTTGGTTCATTTAAGTCTCCACTGTCTTGAGAGACTAGGAACCCAAGATACCTATCTGGTTCTTGTCTTACCCTACTGGATCTGCGAAGGTCCTGTGTTTGCACTTCCTCAACCGGCTCTGATTGAGGTTCAACATTGTTATGTTGAATATCTGGCTCAACAACTGGTGTAGTGCTTTCTTCGTCTACTATCTGTAGATCTACATCCTTTCTGGTGTTCTCTAAACTGAGAAACTTTTCTTCCAGAAATTTTCCATTTCGAGCAACAAACACTTTGTTCTCTTCAGGGTTGTAGAAATAATATCCCACGGTGGTCTTGGGATATCCAACGAAGAAACACTTGTCGGATTTGGGTTTGAGTTTTTCTGAGGTAGGTCGTTTGACGTAAACCTCACAACCCCAAATTTTCAGAAAAGATATGTTGGGTTTCTTACCCTTCCATAACTCGTATGGAGTCTTTTCTACCGACTTTGTTGGCGCTCTGTTCAGTATGTGTGCTGCTGTTTCGAGCGCGTGTCCCCAGAATGATACTGGCAGCGAAGAATGACACATCATCGTTCGTACCATGTCAAGCAATGTACGATTTCTCCTTTCTGATACACCGTTCATCTGAGGTGTATACGGAGGTGTAAGTTGGGATACAATCCCACACTCCATCAGATGATTGTCAAACTCATCACTGAGATATTCACCACCACGATCTGACCGTAAGAACTTGATCCTCTTGTCAAGTAGATTCTGTACTTCATTCTGATATTCCTTGAATTTCTCAAAGGTTTCAGATTTATGTCTCATCAAGTAGACATAACCATACCTACTGAAGTCGTCAGTGAAGGTAATGAAGTACCGGTATCCTCCTCTTGCTACATGACTGAAAGGTCCACAAACATCTGTGTGGATTATTTCAAGCAAGTCAGTAGCCCTTTCATTTTCACTGTTGAAAGGTTGCTTTGTCATTTTGCCAGATAAACAAGATTCGCAATTATCAAAAGGTTTATAGTCGAAATTGCCAAGAAAACCTCCTTTTAGGAGTAGTTCAACGCGTTTCTTGTTTATATGGCCTAAACGACAATGCCAGAGGTAAGTCTGATCCTCAATATCCTTGGATCGCTTACTTATATGATAGATTTCACTATTGTTGTCTTTAAGATTTACAGTGTATAGACCATCTACGGGTGTAGCTTTAAAATAGAAAATATTATCTTTAAAGACTGAAATCATTTTATAAGAATATTTATAATAAAAGCCTTGGTCTACCAATAAATCAAAAGACAATACATTCTTAATCATATTTGGAATATAATAACAATTATCCAGTTCCAAAACTAGACCCGAGGGTAAACTAAGACTATAAGATCCCACGGCTTCAGCAATCAACGGAGTGCCTTCGCCAACTCGTAGGTTCGAACGGTCCTTCCTCAGAGTCTTTCTTCTAGTGAATCCCTGTAAATGATTACAAATGTGGTTACCACTGCCTGTATCAATTACCCATGATTCATAAGAAGTGATTAAGCAATCTATCATAAAGATACCTGGAGTATCGGGTAAACCGATATCCATCTGGTCGATGTTCATCGAGTGCTCGCAAATATCCTCGCTGCCGCATTCTGGGCAACTCAGATCTCCCAGCTCATCAATTATATCAGTGTCCATGAGATTCGCAGGTTCGGGTACTGGCTCTAGACTGGCCAGTATGTCTTCATGAACTTTATCTACGTCGTTCTTTGGTTCCTTCATGTAGGCACTAGCTGTGTCCTGAACTTCCTTTGTGAGGGAGAACCACATGAGGTACACTAACTCTTCCTGAGTCATCTTGTACCCCAGACGTGATAAACATTTAAAAAGCCTTCTCATTTCAATAAGATGGTTTTTAACTGACTGACCCTTCTGTAGCTTCAGGGAGAGAATCTCTTGCATGATCAAAAGCTTGCCCGTGTGCTTGTAGAAACCTAACTGGTTTTCTACATTCCTTATGACCTCGTGACAGAATTTCACTCTTAAGTCTCCCGTGAACTCGGGTGACATAGAGAAAACTAGAATGGACATTACATCCGATTCATCTGCCATGAATCTGAAATATTCAGCAAATTCCTCTTCTGGGGCATTGCTTTTGGGTCGTGACATGGGCTTATTGATCACATAAAGCTTACCCTGGGCACTCAAAACATTCTGTAAATGCAACTTCCAAACTGGAAAGTTCTGGCCCGTAAGCTTCCACTTGCCCGTAATAAGGCGAAGTGATTCCTCAGGTGAATAAAACGGAATGCTAATTGGAGACATCTACAGAAGAATATAAATTCCAATTTAGTTCATAATTATATAATTCTAATAAATTATTACCCTTAAAATAAATGTATTCGACTAGAATCCATATTTCACATGTGTCGGGAAGCATGTGATCATGTCAAACCGACTCATGCGATCTATGGTAGGTATATCCTATACCAATCGTATTCCTGTCTGAAAATACGACTTCTAGATCGTCGGGACATCGGATATTAAAAATCCGTGCATATTTAGTCCCTCTAGTGCATTTTGGCCTGGTACCACCCAGTGAATAAATAATTACCAAAATAGATTGCACCACCCGGGACCTGGACAAACTCTGGCCGGTACCACCCGGAGATAATTCGCAGAGTTTTATCTCCCTCTAGTTTCGGTTTGAACACGGACGTTCATAGTGTGTGCACTTACAACGCCCTATGTACCTTACACCGGAGGTGTCCCTAAAGTGGGTTGCACTTACTAATCTATGATTTTAACAAGGGTCAAAAATGCCAGTTTTTCAAAAACTTTGGACTTAAACACAAACTGTATTTTATCCAATTTAAAAACTTTTATATTTAATTTAAAAGACGTGACTACGTAATACAATTAAATATAAACAACCACGCAGACTGAATAATCATAAACAACCACGCAGTTTAAATAACATGTCATAGTCAAAAACCCTTAACTATTGTCGTTTTGTGAGCCAACGCAAAACGACGGTCCAATTCCTAAGGGACAAAAACTTCTCGGTGCTCCCACTGGCTCCAAGCTCCATGTTTGTCTCCTTGGCTCCGTCTTCAGTTCTTATTTACTAATTTTAAGATTACATATGATCGGGTTGTAAATGGCACGCAGGCCTCCCGTACCAAAAAAAAAAGTACAATAACAACGATATAAAGACGAAACACAAACACTGGTCTAGGGCTTGGCTATGACATTCGCAACTAACAGTTTAAACAAAACAGTTAAACCAAAAAAAATACAGTTACGATAAACCAGAATTATAAAACCTAACTGATTTTATAATTACTTAATATTAATTTTAATTTTATAGGATAAAAAGTAAAATTAATTTTATCTGGGGTTTTAGCCTATCGGGCAAAAACGACCCTATCCACACGAAATACTTATCCGATATCATTACTGATAGCAACAAAATAACAAACGGTTACCATTGTTACTACCGGTGATCAACGACAACGCAGCCGAAGCTACCATTGCCGCCGATCGTCGGCAATCTTCCCGAAACCGCCACCGGTGGCAGCAGCGATAACCAATGTCACCACCACCACCACCGCTAGGCCGATCGACGACAACAGCAGCCGAGGCTGCCATCGCCGCCGTGGCCGACGGCTCCATCACCAACAACAAACGCCGTTACCACCGTTTGGTGGTGCGGCTTGCGATCGCGGAAACAATCAGCCACCGCCACCGCCTTGGCTCGGCCTTAGGGCAGCCGGCGTGTGGCCTGGTGGTTCGTGGCTTGTCCGGCGACAAAACGGCCAAAGCCGTTGCTACCACTACGCTGCCGTCGCCACCGCTGGGCAACAACAGCGCCACCACCATTCGGTGGTTTGGCGATTCTTGTAACCGATCACCGCCGCCGCCCTGGCGTGGCCGTAAGGCAGCCGGCGGCTTGGCGGGACAAACAACCACGCTACCGCCATCGATCCGCCACTAGGGGCTGTCGACCGGCGTCTGATCTCGTCGGCGACAGCAGCGGCTTTTAACGCCACCACCATCGCCTTGTGCGATCGAAAGACACGACCACCGCCGCCGCCTAGCGAGGCAGCCGGCGGTCTTGGTGGTTTTGTGGTGCAACCGCCGGCGGACAGCGGTATTAAAACCACCATCGCCACCACCATGGCCTTTAATCGATCTGGTGGTTCGATTCGGCTAACTGCCGTCGTTCCACCGTCGATTAATACGGTTCGTGTGATAAAACGATAAAAATCCAACTTTTAATATAAACAGGTAAAAATCGAATTTTTAACAAAACCATAATCCAAAAAACAGTTTATCGCAAACAACAGTTTAATCCTGATCTGTAGGTTTAAGAAGTGGCTCTGATACCACTGTTGGGGAACCGTAGGCACTAACGGTGCGCAGCGGATAACAAAAACGATTCCCAAACCCGGACCCATCTTAAACCATAACAGATACAATCAAGCGGGTATGTCGGTTTACCTTTTGCGAATAAACTTCCGGAAAGCTGGCAGGGGGTACACCGCTACTGACACCACGTGAGAGGGTTGCTAGACCACCGTAACTGATCGGAAAAAGTTCCGACCGATGTGAGAGAGAGAGAGAGATCGACGGTTATGGGAGAAAGAGAGAGCGAGGGTTTTTCGGTGGATTAATCAACTGATTTTTTCAAAGCCTTAACCCTTTTATTTATAGGATAAAATAAGGCAGTGATTTAACCTGATTATAATTCCCTTTATGGTTATCCAGAATTAATTCCTTAAATAATTAATTAATTCTTCAATTAATTAATCCTTTAATTAATTCACTGATTAACTAGTAAATAATTATTTAACTAATAATTATTTAATTCTCTTTCTTTTTCTCATCTCTTTCACAAATTCTCTTTTAGGCGTGCAGCGGTGTGACCTACTAGTGTCTTATAACATTGGACACGGTAACCTGTTACTGTCTCGCACATAATCCTAACACATAATAGGGTATGGGACTGGGATTATCAATACCCGTCCCATACCCGTCCCATTGCCATTCCTAATGATAAAGCGGTGACTAAAGTTGAGTCACAACGTCAAAAAATTTTAAGCTCTTTCCAGAATCTTCACTTTTTTCCAAAAATTTTAGAATTCATAATATATGGATTTCAAATGTAGCATGGATCTTAAAATCCATTCATTCCAAACCTCTTGCTTTACCGAACACGATAATGGAAAGGATTTGAAATCCAAATGCTCCAAATGCACTCCATTTCCACAAAACGGAAGCTCAGTAAATGTAGCATAGAAGGAAAATTCTCTTGCTATTCAACATACTTTAACACAATAATAGTAGATTTTGTTTGAAATGGGACTAGAGTCGTTATCCACAAATGGAGCCGAGAATGTGGTGGATGAAGAACCATAAGTGAGAGGAACCTAGGTTTTTATGTGTATATACTTTAACCCGTCGAAAAGCCGTCAGTAAATGAAACAATCGGAAAAACAATCGGTAAAAGTCGACGGTATATGAAACAAAAAGCAGCCAGTAAAAGTCGTCGGAAAAACCGTCAGTAGGTTTTACCGACCATATTTTTAGTGACACTTAGTTTCGTCGGAAAACCGTCGATAAAGCCGATTTCCAACTATTTCGGCCGTCGGTAATACGCTTTTTCTAATAGTGAATTTATACAAAGTTGCTTATGTTCAAAATTTAAGAATAGTTGTAAATGACTAAAATATTTCTCACGTTACCTGAGTTAACATAAAACCTAAACGGTTGTTAGTGTAAAGGACTAAACACAAGAAGTATTGCAAATGTCAAGGATATACCGAATAAATGAAGTAAAGGGACTACAACTGTATAGACAAACATAAGTCCATATTTTACCCTGTTTGGCAAGAACAAGATCCGCCTTTTAATGGTTCCAAAACCATCTGAATGATTTAGCATCATGAGTGTCCCTTAACCATTTAGAGCCTACATTTCATTTTCAACAATTACCGAACAACCCTATTTCATTTTGCATTATATTATATGAGCCTCTTAATCATTCTGGCCACTTAATCATCCATCACCAAATCATTCAACAACTACCAAACAGCCCCTTAGTGCTGGATGAGTAAGTGGTCACAATGATTAAGAGACTCTTATGATATAATGCAAAATGAAATATGATGGTTTGGTAATTGTTGACAATGAAATTAGGGCGTTAAATGGTTAAGAGAGGCTTAGAATATAGAAACCATTCCAAGGGTTTTCGAACCATTAAAAGACAAACAATTATTTTGCCAAATAAAATTTACCTCTTATCAATTCGGTTATTGCCTCTTAATAAAACTGTTAGGAGGTAAACAAACACTCACTAGCATAATCGGTTTTAGAGGGGTAAGGTGAGGCCCACCACGTAAAAAGGTCCAATTCCAAATAGACCGAGTTACCCTTTCGGCTAAATAGTGGGCCCAATTTGTAGCCCACCACAAAAGGCACAATCATGGTCTGGATTTTCAGTGGTCCATTTCATAAAACCATCTCTATTCCTATTCCCTACATGAAATCACAAAATTTAAATTTCTTTAACTTAAAATTTATATTTCATAGATTTCAACATTAAAATGCAAACCACTTTGTCTTTTGTCTTGTTCCATATGTATAAAGAGAGAGGAAATTAAATGATGTTGCAGAGTGGTATGGTGAAAAGAATCTACATCATCAAAGTTTACCTTCATATCTGAAATTCCTCACCAATTAATGTTTTGAGTGAATTACACTTTTGGTCCATGTGGTTGTCACCTTTTTTTCAACTGTGGTCTCTAAAACAAACTAATATCAACAATAGTCCTCGAGGTTGTCACTTTGTTTCAATTTTGGTCCCTCAAACTAATTCTGTTAAATAGGTCAGTTAACTCAAGGGAATTTTCGTCATTTCAGTATTTTTATTTACTTTAACCTAATACATTATGTAATGGGCTGACCATCGCTCTCTCTCAATCATTTATCTCTCTCTGTCTCTCTATCTATCTCTTCTTCATCATCTTCAAACCACCACCACACCCTACCACCACCATCACCACCATCTCCACCACATACCCCCACCACACCACCACCACCATCACCATCTCCACAACAGCCACACCACCACCACCACCACCACTACCATCTCCACCATACACACCTACCACACCACCACCACCACAGCCACTCAACCACAGCCACACCCCCACCACCACACCATCAATTTCATCTCTCATCTTCCCCACATCAGCCACCCACCACACCACCACCACACCATCAATTTCATCTCCCATCTTTCCCAAATCAGCCACCCACCACACCACCACCACAAATCTGCAATTTCATCTCCCTTCCTAGATCTGCAACTTGTCGACGAACTCATTTCCCAGATCTGCAACTTGCCGACGAACTCATTTCCCAGATCTGCAACTCGCCTCCATTGCGGGCCTCCTGCACCGTCGCTTGCCTCCTGCACCGTCGCTTGCCTCCACCGCCGCTCACCTACACCACCGCTCGTCTTCACTACTGTTAACACCACCACTCGTGCACAGAAACAATCAAACCACCGTCGATCCGCTGTCCACGGCGACCGCTGTCTCAACCAAGAACCTCGTCATGGGACAGGTTAATCCGTTCCACCAGCGTACACCCTCCCAACGTCGTCGCCAAGAAACTTTATTCTTTTTCTGGTTCGGATTTATTTATGATTTTGGTGAATAGTGTTTAGATTTGGATTGATTTGCTGTGTATGACTGTGTCTGGATTTGGGTTCATTTTGATTTTACTGTTTTCCCCCATTTTGGGATTTTTAGAGGTGGTATTGGGTTGAAGAAGGTGGTGGTGGTGGTGGTATTGAGTTGAAGAAGGTGGTGGTTTGGTGATGGTAGTTGTGGCTATGATGGTGGTGGGTGTTGGTGGTGAATGTGATGGTGGGTCACATCTAATATTTTTAATAATATACATTTGTTTTATTTTTAATTGAAAACAAATAAATATGAAAAATACGAAAATACCCTTGGAGTTAACGGAGTCTTTTAACAGAAGTTAGTTCGAGGGACCAAAACTGAAACAAAGTGGCAACCTCGAGGACTATTCCTGATATTAGTTTGTTTTAGGGACCAAAGTTGAAAAAAGGTGACAACCACAGGGACCAAAAGTGTAATTCACTCTTGATATTAACTTTGGAGCAATAATCTACTTAAACATCATAAGAACTTGAGTGAATTACAGTTTTGGTCCCTGTGGTTGTTACCTTTTTTCAACTTTGGTCCCTCAAATGAATTAATATCAACAATAGTCACCGAGGTTGCCACTTTGTTTCAACTTTGGTCCCTCAAACTAACTTCTGTTAAATAGGTCAGTTAACTCAAGGGGTATTTTTGTCTTTTTAAGATTTGTTTAATTTTCAATTAGCAAAATAAATAACTAAACAAAAATATTATTATTATGTATTAAATTATTAATAAACATATATATATATATATATTTTATTCTCACACTCTCTAAAACTACCCTCTCTCTCTCTCTCTCTTCATCGGCCCACCTTCACCAAATCGTTGACAACCATGTGACCATGTCCCTTGACTTCTCTGTCGATCCCTCCCTTGCCGCCATCGAACTCGCGATGACGTTTAGAAAGGCCTTGTGGAATTCCTTTCCACCGTCGTCATCAAACGTATAGAGGATAAGGCCTTCACCACCGCCTCCGTCGCATACGTCCTTGCTAATGATGAGACATCAAAATCCTTCAAGTTTTTTCGAAGGAAATCAGTAAACGAATGCTTGATTACATGAAGTCCAAATCCAATTCGCCAGAAACAACCACTAGGTCGGATGATTTCCAGATCTAATATCAAATTTCGTCGCCCACCAACCACCAGCCACTGCTACTTCTAGTTCCCTACCGTCTCCAACCACCAGCCACTGCTACTTCTAGTTCCCTACCGTCTCCAACCACCATTCACCATCAAACCTCACCCTACCATTTCAACCTACAAACTGGTGGAGAAATAGTCAAGTTTCTACTTTGAAGCTTTGCTATTTGGGGTTCAAAATTGGGGCAACACCATCGTAATGATTTTGAACCATATCCCAACACAGGTGCAATGTTAAAAAAAGAGGTGTAACTCTTGATAACCAAAGGGGTGTGACTCCATAAGGAAAAGCCAAAGAGGGGAAGACCCTAGATTCAAGAAAATATCGCAGTAAAAAAAGAAAAAGAAAAATAAAGGAGAGAATAGCGGGTGTTAGTTTTTTTAATTTGAGTTTCGTTCAGGGTCTCAACTTATTTTGGTTTCAAGTTCTATAAGTTGTTGGTCGGAAAAGATGATCGAAGGGAGTCATCTTGCAAGAGAACACGACCGGAGTGGTGGTGGTTGTGGTGATATTTTGATTTGCAGTGGTGGTGGTTTGGTGACGATGGTCGGTGGTGCTGGTGGTAGGTGTTGGTGGGGGTGGGGGTGGTGATGGTGGTGGTAGGTGTTGGTGGTGGTGGTGGTGGTAGAATTAAAGATGAAGATAAAGATAAGAGAGAGATAGAGAGAGAAATAGAGTGATGGTGGGTCCCATTTATTTATGACGAAAATAACCCTTGAGTTAACTGACCTATTTAACAGAAGTTAGTTCAAGGAACCAAAATTGAAACAAAGTGACAACCTCGGTGACTATTCTTGATATTAATTCATTTGAGGGACCAAAGTTGAAAAGAGGTGACAACCACAGGGACCAAAAGTGTAATTCACTCTAATATCAATGATTTGGATGAAAATGACCCATATGCCCTGCAATCTAATTTCATTTATAGTATTAAATTAAATATTAATATTTATTTTCTAATTTAATCTAATTTCATCTAAGCCATTGATTTTACTAATCAACAGTACTAATGATATGGGTTGCAAAGTTTATAATACAAGAGTGGTTTACAATGAAACCACACACACATGATAAAAGCTGAGAATGCAACATGTGTCACATTTAGTATGAGTGAATTTTATGTTATTCATATCATTCATCAAGAATAATGCATAAACGTGCACCTTCTTTATTTATACTGAATATGACATGTGTCGTCCTCTTCTTTGTTCTTATGTTCGCAATGAAAAATAAGTTTTCATTTGAACTCGTCTATATAAGAAAAATCCAAAACAAAATGCAAAACTTAAGAGTCTTCTATAATATATGAAGTTTAGGGACAATAATGAAACTTTTATCAAACCACAAGACCTAATCTAATATTAAGAAGACAAATCAAAAATAAATTGAAAAAAGTTAGGGTTCTTCTCTAGTATATGAAGTTTAGGGACAATATTGTAGTTCACCCATTATATAACTCTACAAAACCCAGGAAAGGGTTTTTAATCATAAAATATTAGATAAATTTCATTTTAACCCTGTAGTTTTATATTTATATACTTTTTAGCCTTTATCTTTAAAAAATGTTTTTTTTTTCATTCTTATAACTTTTATTTTTATCTCATTTTCATTTATTCATCCAACTTTATTAAATTGAGTGGTTAACTCATCCAAAAAATACTAGGTTAAATTATATTTTGGTTTTTATAGTACACCATTCTTTATTTTCTCTATTCTCAGATTAATAATTCACATTATGTTACTTTTTTTTTATCAACACATTTTTTTTACCGGTTAATTATAAATTATTATAACTTCGATAAAAAATAACCAAATAATTTTATTAGATTATTGATAAGTACATGATATCTTTTCCAAAAATTTAGGTTAAAATCTCTTAAAACTAATATTTTTTTTCATTGATTTATTAATTTTTTTATTTATTTTAAATAACCTTTGAGATACACACACACACACACACACATATATATATATATATATAATGTTGTTGCTATTTATGTGATCGTGATTCTGTATATTAACAAAGTAATATGAATCTGCGTTATGTTGATGGATAGTGGATGAACATGAGTGTGAAAGATAATATAAAATACAATAATATATATTTCCTTCTAACAATAGAGAAAAAAGAAGAAAATTTTCTAAACTTGCAAGAAAATGGAAATAGAATCATGATAATTTCATGTGTATATGTAAATTCAGAAAAAATAATATCTGATGTGGCATCTATTGTATGTAAGGGTATATAAGAACATCTCCAAAAAGTGCATTTGATTTAATTAAACTAAATTCATAATAAAGAAAACTAAGGAAAGTGGAGAATGGAGATTTGCATAGGCTAAACACCCAATACAATGCATATAGCTAAACACCCAACGCAAATACGCAATGCATGAACTCTGTCATACTAAGCTTTCGTATGACAACATATGTAAAAATTTATGTTTCATATAAATCTATCTTACTACTTATGATAAATTCATCACACTTTGTAACCCGGCGCAAAGCGCGGGCATTTGATAACTAGTTAAAATAACATTTATCAAACCACCAGATAGACATAATCTGTAGTTCACCCAATAAAAAATATTTAAATTATAGTATTGAATTCCAAAAGGATGACACCATTGATTGTTGAGATCATGAGATGTTACAAGTCATATGTATCGGCTATTCATGAATATTGTAACAATTAATAGACATACAATTAAATTTTGCAATTAAATTTACATGCTCTTCTAATCAATGTATGGATCATCCAAAAACATTATAAAAATATATAGATATCAACTAGTCAATTAATATATATATATATTATCCATTTATGTTATTTTGTATTCTCCATCAATCAAGTTTCTCAAACAAACACATGTTTCTCGATTCATGGGGTGAGCATGTTGCAATAGGACCATCAGTTGGCTTTAGGCAGGGGCGGACATAATTTGTTTGGGAAAATTTCATCTATGTCCTTCAAACCTTGCTATATTACGCATATCTCCTTGTAAACTTTAATATTATGTCTATATCCTTCTAAACTTCAGTAACTCACACATATATCCTTCTCCTTTTTTTAATTATATTTTAAACATTTAAAAATAAAAACAATTATCTATAAATTTAATTTAATTTGTAAATGACCCAACTACCCTTTTCCAAAATCAAATTGGATCTATGTAATCATCTGACTTCCCAAAATCGACTTCACATAGTCGACTTCAGAAAATCAACATCCCCAAAATCAAATCAACATCTCCAAAATCGGATTTCTCTATAATCGACTTTGTAATCGATCGATTTCTAATCTGATTTCTCCATTGATTTCTAATCGATCGATCGATTCCTATCGATTTATGTTCTGGATCGATTTCTAATCTGATTCTGGTTTGATCGATTTCTAATCGGTCGATCTGGGTCGATCGATTTCTAATCGATTCCAAAATCGAATTTCTCTATTTGCTATTGATGTTTGCTAAATTCGCCATTGATTTATGTTTTGTGATCGATTTTCTTTGATCAATGCTAAATTCGCCATTGATTGTTTCAATTTCACACAAGAAGATATTCATGTTTTTTAGGAGGCTGAAGTGGGGGGTTTGGGAATGTGAGGAACCCTAATCTGATTTCTATATAGTAACCTTACCTGTGACCAATAGCAATCAGTAACTATTCAACAAGATCTCACAGTAACACTTTGAAATTGAATTGGAAGGAAATAGAATTAACACATTGAAATCGAATGGGAAGGAAATCAAATTGGAAGGAATTCGAATTGGTAGGAAATTGAATTGGAAGGAATCGCATTGGAGAATATGAAACGATTTTGGAGTTAGTAATGTCTATTTTGTGAAGTCCAATTTGAGATTTTGTTGTTTGGAAGGAAATAAAAAAGGATAGTAATGTCATTTACAAATTAAATTCAAGTTATAGATAATTTTTTGGTATTTTAAAATGTTTAAAATATAATTAAATTAAGGAGAATGATATATATGTGAGTTATTGAAGTTTAGAAGGATATAGATGTAATATTAAAGTTTACAAAGATATATGCGTAATATAGCAAGTTTTTAAGGACATAGATGAAATTTTCCCAATTTGGATTTTCAAATGGTGGGACCATTTAACTATAAGAAATATGTATAGATATATTTTTTTACATAGTATATGTTGGTTTAGTGGTTGGTCCTTTGTTTTTTAAATGAAAGGTCATATGAGTTCAAATCTTCTTAATTACAACTTTTTTGAAAACATAAAAAATATGATATTAAAAGCTAAAAAGTAGGAAAATGCCTCTAACAAGATTAGATACCTAGACCTCACATTTGAAAAGCAAGAAACTAACCAACACTACCAAATGAATTTTGTGTCTTTATTGCAATTTGTGTCTTTATTGCAGTTTCAAAATATATATGGTGGTACATTAACAAATTAATACAGTGGCACTTTTCACATCCTATATTTTTTACACTGCGAAAGAGGAATGACCCTGTGGTACGTGCCACCGTTGGCGCGAAGCTAGGTCTGTTCATGATCGTCGAGGATTAGTTGGATGCCCATATGGATCCTGGATACCTCGTCGACTTCGTATCGGAACATGTGCGAGAGTTAATTATCTACCGAATACTAAACTTAAAAAGTCTATAATAATTAGGATTTTGAACAATAAAAAAAATGTCTGATATTACGTGAAGGCTAGCAATATAGGCACAAAATGATGTTTTGAGGACCAATGCTACGAAAAGGTACATATGTCGATCTAATTTTTAAACAGAGATCATTAATTGAGGTTGATGCATACATACATATATGGTGAAAGAAAGAATGATGTCGGAAAATAGTGAAGCTAGGTATAGCTATAGGGACCATTTAATTAATTAATTGAGATTTAATAGAATGTATGAATTAAATAGTACGTGGTAATAGATGCATGCATGAAAAACATACGAACTGAATCATATCTGTGTGACACTGTCTCTAGCTACCATGTAGCCAAGGACAAATGTATATGATTTTAGGAAGAATAAAACATATAAATTGAAAAATGAAATTAGTGTATATATATATATATATAGGTTAAAATGAGAACGATAACTTTTTAAGAAAACGCGAGAACGATTCTTAACCACTTTTCCGGTCAATAAAGGCGGTTTTGACTGGGTCACCCTCCATGAATCGCGTCAATCCTCCGTGATCGCGTCCACCTAACCGAAAATGTTTGGCTGAGAATTATCCTCTCGTTTTCTAAAATTGACATCATTCTCGTATAAACCCACCTATATATATATATATGTGTGTATGTGTGTGTGTGTGTGTAAAGGTAGGTTCATATAAGAATCAACCTCATTTGCAAGAACAAAGAAACCCATTTTGAGCCATACAATGATGTGGGCCCATGTGGGTCTCACATTATATGTGATTGTGGTTGGTTCCTTTATTCTTATAAAATGAATTAGTTCTTGTTTGAACCTAATTTCATATATGTATATATATGAATGAAGTTCATTTGTACACCTAAAAATGATATAAACTTTATAAACTCATAGTTGCATATGTTAAATCAATGAAATGGTTCATGAAGTTATTTAATATGATGAAAATGTTTCATATACTTCAATTTTTGATGAAATTGTTTCATATTTCGATGTTTTTTACGTAAAAATGATATTGTTTACAAATGACCTTATTCATATGAAACATTTACATATCAAAAATATTGAAATATGAAACAATTTCATAAAAAAAATGAAGTATATGAAACATTTTCATCAAATTAAACAAGTTCACAAAAGATTTTTCATTGATATACTTATGCAACAATGAATTTACATGGTTTATACCCCTTTTGGGTTTACAAGTGAACTTGACTCTCTCTCTCTCTCTCTCTCTCTCTCTCTCTCTCTTATATATATATATATATATATATATATATATATATATATAGAGAGAGAGAGAGAGAAAGGTTTAAACAAGAACAAAGTCAATCTGCAAGAACAAAGGAACAATTCTAGATTACATATGATGTGGGCCCATGTGGGTCCCACTTATTAAAAAATCATATATGATTCAGATGGGTCCCACCACTAAATCATATATGATTTTTTTAATATGTGGGACCCACATGGGCTCACATCAATGTGTGGCTCAAAATGCTTCCTTTATTCTTGCAAATGGAGTTGTTCTTGTATAGGGGTGGGTTCAAATACAAACCACTTTTTGGTTGTGAACGTGAGGACAACCCAGAGAGCACCACGTGTTAGGGGTGAGCATGGTCCGGTTCGGTTTTTGGCCGGAACCGAACCGAAAACCGCTCCCGTTCGGTTCTCGGTTTTTCGGTTTTTCGGTTTTCGGTTTTTTTCCGGTTTTTCGGGTTTTTTTTTTTCGGTTCTCGTTTTTTTTGTTTTTTTTTGTTTTTTTTTTCGTTTTTTCGGTTTTTCCCTTGGTTTTCGTTTTTTCGTCCGGTTTTCGGTCTATAACTCTGTATTTCCTTTATTCCATGTTTCAACTTTATAATTTGCATTTAATTTGTTGAAAAATTATGTTTAGTTGTTTACAACTTTACATATAAGATTTGAATATAAATAGAAACTCCTTTAGTTAAAAATTATGTTTACATACTTTAGTTATTGAGTATAAATAAAATTTAGAATTATAGAAGCCAAACAAAGAATGTTTTGAGGAAAAAAGTAGCAACATGTTAAAAGATAAGGGGTTAATTTATTAATTATTATATATAATTATATATAATTTAAAAAAATATAGTATATATATCGGTTCGGTTCTCGGTTCTCGGTTCTCGGTTCGGTTTTTAATTCGGTTCCAAGTTCGGTTCGGTTCGGTTTTTTCGGTTCGGTTTTGGAGCCAAAACCGAAACCGGACCATTTGGTTTTTCGGTTTTCGGTTTCGGTTCGGTTTTTTCGGTTTTTTTTCGGTTTTCGGTTTTTTCGGTTTCGGTTTTTCGGTTTTTTTTTTTCGGTTTTTTCGGTTTTCGGTCCGGTTTTTGCTCACCCCTACCACGTGTCAATCCGAATTTTCTGCGACTAAACTTTATTCATACTGAATAACACTATTATTTAGATTGAATAAGCGTTATTCAGTATGAATAAAGCTTAGTCGCAGAAAATTCACACTGACACGCGCGACTTGTCTGCATAAAGCCCGCGACTTAGCCTTATTCAGTATTAATATAACGTTATTCAGTATGAATAACACTAAGTCGCGTAAGTTAAATTCCCACGTGTCGCGCTCTGGGTTGCCTTCATGTTCACAACCAAAAAGTGGTTTGTATTTGAATTTTTTTTTCTTTCTCTCTCTCTCTCTATATATATATATATAGGGTTAGGTTCAAATGTGAACTCAATTTTTGTTGTGAACGTTAGTACCACTAAAATCATGTCACGTGACAATATTGACTCTAAATATGATTCATCATTCAGAGTGAATATTACCATATTTTCACAAACTTAATAATCTCCACGTTTACAATAAAAAAAAGTTTTCATTTGAAATTTATTATATATATATATATATGTAATAGTATAATAATAGTATTGAATGAAGGAAGCACGGAGATGCCGTGGTCTGAATTGGCATTAAAACACATGAAGTTAAGGTGGGTCCTGCCATCATTGAATTTGAAAAACAGAAGGGTGCTGGGGGTGGCAGAGACAAGTTGCAATGCATTGTCATCACCGGCAATCATTTAATATGTCTTCTTCATCTCCGATGGCCATATGCATCATATTCCGAGCCAACTATGTACACATGCATTGCTTCCCCCCCTTAACAACTACTACTACAACTCACACTTTATTTCTATGCATCCATTAACATATGCCCCCACTTCTATTTGTAGCCAGCCTTAGGTTGTGGCTAGTGGCCTAAATTATTGTGAGAAAGGTAAAAAGGGATTTCCACCTCTATATGTATATTAAAATGAGATGCATTTACCTAGTTGCATTCGAATTCATTATCAAGCATAAATGCACAAGTATTCGAATTCGTTATCAATAAACCAAATCCCTTCTTACTCTTCTCATCTTAATTGTTTTTCTCACCCTTTTTTTCAATATATATAGGATCAGGTTCAAATAGAAACTCAAATTTGATTGTGAACTTGAAAACCGCTAAGATTTCGTCATGTCATGTTCACTATGCAATTATTAACTTAATCTAAACTAATAGTGGCATTCTGGGTCTTTAGGGGCAACTGTTGTCACGCCTAATACCCTTATTTTTTGTAGTGTAGCTTCATCTACCTTCATTACTTCCTTCCACTCTCACTTTCAATTACTTACGTATATATATTTTTAGTCTATCATTTTATTGATTAATTTTATTTATAGTTTCAATATTGGTGATACAAGTAGATATATAAAGGTAGGTAGTTGTTAGGTCTAAATTAATATAGACTAAACAATCAGCGTATTGTAAAATGGGGTTGAATATAATACTTAAAAATTTATACACAGTAATATACTTTTTAATATCTTTTATTGAAATACTTCAACAAGATTTACACTTAGAGAAGATAGTTGGCCGGGGACAACAAACAACTAACAACTATTTGAAACTATCTAAACACTGAGAGAGAATAAAGAACACAACTTAAACACTAAGAAAAGTATAAACTTTGAAAGTTGAGAGAACTTTGTTGATTTCAACTTCTGTAGGAGAAAAAACTTGAAAGTGTGGGAAACATGTTGCATGACCTCTTTTATTTATAGTCTCACATGCATTGTTGGCATGAGACGGTTGTCATCTTGTAATTGTAAGAAGTAATTTTGGTAATGCAAACAAACGACTCCTTTTTGGTTCGACCTATTTTGTGAATAAGTTGCATTAAAGCTAATGTAGACAAATTTTTACCGAAAGTGCTTTTTGTAGTTGTAAAGTTCCTGGCATATCAGATAATGTCTTATCACATAAGATAAGGAGTATTCAAGGACAACCCATACTTGGATCTGAGGGATATCTTCACTAAAAGAGGAGAAACATGATTCTTTGGATGTGGTCTTAAAGATCGGCAGAAGATCTAGCCGATTTTGCACCTAGTTAAATCGGTAGAAGATCTGATAGAGAAAAGAAATCGGCAGAAGATTTTGTAGATGAAGATATCGGCAGAAAATTTGTAGATAAAGAAATCCTCAAAGGAAATCTTCAAGAAAACTTCTGGTAAAATCTTCATGAAATCTTCAGGTAAAATCTTCAAGAAAACTTCAGAGAAAATCTTCAAGCAAAAACTTTAAAGGAAATCTTGAAGAAAACTTAAGGTAAAACTTTCACCGACTTTTCCTTACAGACCGGCAAGAAGATTAACCGACAGAGTTCGACAGAGTAGATATCGGATGGTCTATGATTCGCCAATTTTTTTTTAAGATACCTGAGTTATTATTTTAAAATAATCTAAAGTATGGGGATAGATTTAGATCAAAAGAACATCTTTAAATTAATGTCCCTACCGTAGGTAAAATTTCTCTCTTATTTAGAAAAAAGAAGACAAAAATGTCCCGTTTACCAAAAAATACATGTATAATTAGATACGTCAGATCAATTAAAAAAGATGAACTCATTGTTTTATACAAAATTAGTTGTTCTGTGCAGAACAAAACCTCATATATAAATTTATCAAATGTTTGATATGTACTTAACAAACGACAACCATTGAAGTCCAATTAAATGTAATATTGACGAACTGCATAGGGAGTTATATTGATTAAAGATAAAGTACATATAGATATTTTTTTAACTCTTTTAAAACTATAAATCTTCTCAAAATGCATTTCAGAATATGTTTTCTAAAATAACAATAAATAAAACACTATATTGCTTTTTAAACACCAAAAAAAGACCCGTATAGTAATGGGTAAAAAACTAAACTCACAGCCTAAAAATTTATGGATTTGATGATTCAATTCGAGTTTACATGCGCCAAATCTCGAATTTAAAATTTTTATATCATTTAACAAATCACAAATGAACCAATGGTATATATAAATTCTGATATATTTCTAATGTTTTATAGTAGTTAGACATACATAATAAGCAACAAAAAGATTTAGAGTATCTCCAATCGTTATCTTAAAAAAAAAACTTAAAATTGAAAACTAACGTATAAAAATCAAAATCTTTAAAAAAAAGTTGCATCTATCTATTACACCTTCTTCATTTTGGAGATTTCAACATTGATTTTAATATTAAAATATTCCAACAATCTATTAAAAAATTATTTTTCTTTCTAAATTATTACTTTTCAAGAATTTCTATTGACTCTTCCACATGTAATTATTTTTTGAGTGATCTTCAAATATAGAGAAAAAAAAAACCTTATCTTTTCAATTTTCTCCATTTAAGGGATAAATTTGAAGAAACCGTTGAAACATTAAATAACCCAAAATATTCATATTTTCTTTTTTTCCCCTCCATTTTTGAGATGCTCATTGAGATGCTATTATGGCTTTAAAAAATAGATTACCAAAATATATATGTTAAATTTCTTTAACCAATCCAACAATTGTACAACTGCAAATGTGTAGACCTAAAACATGAAAAATAAGGGGGAGCTAGAGGCTAAAATTTTGAAGAGGGGGGAAGTAGGTGGGGAGCAGCCACCCAATGAGGTTAATGATATTTATAAGCTAACCAACAAAATACAATTGGAGAATCATCCATCCATTTCACACACTAATCATTTAATTTCATGTATATATCCTTGTTTCATTTGCTATACATTTTTTTCTACATTCAGTCAACTTTTTACGATTTTAAAATAAAACGGTAACAAACAGTAATTTTTTGTGTTTTTTCAAATTTGTCCGTACCAAAGGTGCCCATCAAAGACCAATCATCCAACGTGCTTCTTCGGGTTTAAAGTTCTATTTATCACTTCTTTTGTTTATCTACCACTTCTAGAAGTTCTATTTTACCACTTCCAAAATTCATACTTTTGTTTAAATGACACTACAATAATCATCGTAATAAAAGACTTTATAAAATTTAAGTCTATAGGATCATAACAAAAAAGTCATTTTTAAAACTGTTACAATAAGTTTATAGGATGTCATTATAAAAAATTGAGTAAATTGTGGATTTGGTCCCTGTCGTTTAGTAATTTTTTTAACCATGGTCCCTAATGTATGTTTTTCTTGGATATGGTTCTTGTGGTTTTCATTTTATTTTGGCCATGGTCCCTCTAACTAACTTCTTCGTTAACTCCGTTAGTTTAAGGACTAGTATTGTAATTTTTGTAGTTTTTTATTTTTTTCTTGTAAAAAAATAGAAATAATATTTTTTAAACTCACAAATTCATATATATATATATATATATATATTGATATCAAAATATATAAAATAAGAGATTATTTTATGATTTGATTTTTTAAATTAAACAATAAATTATATCGTATACAATTTAATTTAAATAAACAAAATCATATCTAACTTTATTCGTTTTAAACAAAATACGATAAAATATTATTATCTTTTTGAACGAAAAAATAAAGTGTTATGATTTGATTGATTAAATTTAAAATTATCGCTATATTAACACAATAAAAGCATATCATCTTCTACTATTTGAATAAAATAATAAAAATAAATGTGTTTAATATAAGTAATATTTTTAAATTTTTAAATAATCAAATATAGAACAAAATATTATTATAATGGTTTGACGTGACTAACAGTAAGTATGTGTGTGTATATATATAATGTTTGTTTACGCAATATAAAACAGAAAATTATCAATTTAATTATATTGCGTATACAAACATTATACATACACAAGAAATTACCAATTATCAAATATAAAATAAGAAATTATCAATTTAATTATATTGTGTATACAGACATTATATACATACACACATACTTACTGTTAGTCACATCAAACCATATAACAATATTTTGTTCAATATATATATTTGATTATTTAAAAATATTACTCATATTAAATAAATTTATTTTTATTATTTTATTCAAATAGTAGAAGATGATATGTTTTTCTTGTGTTAATATAGCTAAAATTTTAATTTTGATCAATCAAATCATAGTACTTTATTTTTTCGTTCGAAAAGATCATAATATTTTATTCGTATTTTTGTTTAAAACGAATAAAGTTAGATATGATTTTATTTATTTAAATTGAATTGTATACGATATAATTTATTGTTTAATTTAAATATCAAATCATAAAATAATCTCTTATTTTAATTATTTTGATATCAATATATATATGTGTGTGTGTGTGTTTAAAAATATTGTTTTTATTTCTTTACAAGAAAAAATAAAAAATTACAAAAATAGTCCTTAAACTAACGGAGTTAACGAAGGAGTTAGTTAGAGGGACCATAGCCAAAATAAAATGAAAACCACAAGGACCATATCCAAGAAAAACATAGATTAAGGACCATGGTCAAAAAAATTACTAAACCACAGGGACCAAATCCACAATTTACTCTAAAAAATTAAATTCATATCTATACTATATATAAAAGCAAATAACTCAATATGACAGTTTCTTTTGTTCAACATTTCATTTTACACATTTACACTTTGTACTCCCATAGTTAGTTATTAAATCTTATTTTAGTCCTTTACTTTTTCATTTTCTATTTTAAACCCTTATCATATAATCTAAATAATCATATATTATGAACTAAAATTTATATTAAAATTACGTTTTTTTTAACAAATTATACCATCATAATCGTCTCGTCAATACCTTCGAAATAAGCCCAATATTGAATATTTTTTATTCAATTATATTATATATTCTATTATATAAAGATAATAATTTTATTTCAATTTTCGAGATTGACTATTCAATAAACCGTTAGGAGGTTAATTGATTGAACACATGTGATTAAATTGATGTTTACAATGGTGTAATAAAAATCGGGCAATTGATACATACTTCGCGCTGCAACGCGCGCGGGTACGTTTCTAGTAATACATAAAATAAATAAACGTTCTATTAGAATGTTTCAATTCATAAGATCAAAGTTTATAGGAACAAAAAACACAAGTTATTTAAAAGTGCTATAAAAAGTTTTAGGTTTATAGGACACTATTGGAAAAAATGCCCTATAAATACAAATGTCCTCTAAAAAGAAGAATATAAAAGGACACTTTTCAAAAACATCCTATTATTATATGACAATCCATTTTACGGAAGTTGTGTGTTCTTGTTATTTTCTAAGTAATATTTAGATTTAGTTTTTTTTGGTACGTTATTAACTACTACTATTAGTAGGGGTGTATGTGGTATTGTGGTGCAGTTTAAGGCCAAACCACACTACATATTCTTCAACCTGTAAAAAACGCACTACAAAATACGATGTAGTTTGTATTTATCGTATTTTGCATCTACAATCCAATAATTATGAGATTAACTATTCAATCATAAAATCTACATTAATTATGAGATTCACTATTCATTATCGTTTGAAGTTAAAGGAAGGCGATTGAAATTTGAAATCCTAAATAAAGCATCAATAGTATCTATTGTTTGAAACCTTTTGAAACTTAGAGACTTTGAGACTAAACTAGGAGAAAATCCCCAGATTCATGACATAATTGTGGATATTTGTTTAAAGCCGAAAATACCTACACTAGTACAAATTTGCTTTTTGCCACGGTTTTAAAATTCATGTGTTAGTCACGCTCAGGTATAGAACCGTGACTAAAAGTCATAAATAAAATTGGAGTATTCTTTTAGCCACGATGTAACTCAATAATCATGACCATTAGAAAACATGTTTAAACATAATGTCATGGTTTAAACAAAACCGTGACTAAATTGTCCGTATGGCCACAATTTTTTTGTCGTGGCAAGTAACAATTAAAAACCGTGGCCATAGATGTATATATAGTCACGGTTTTTCTGTGACAATTATTATTTGTGACCATAGACCGCATACGGCCTCATGAATTCATTTTTCCGTGACCAAAAGAATATACATATTTAGCCACGAAAATTTGTAAAACGTAGCCAAAAGTCATGGGAATTTGTAGTCATAGTTTTATTATTTTGTGTGACAAGAAGATAACCAGTAGCCACGGTTTATTGTATGCAGCGTGACAATATGTGATGATTTCGTCATAGTTAATATGAAATGTGTGTAGCTATTAATATAGTTTAAACCATGATTAAAATTATTTTATTTTCAACTAAAAGCTGACCAATAGCTACGCTTATACATAATCAATTGTGTGACTAATAAATAGTTAACGTCATAATTTTTAATATTTCGCATGACCAAAATGCATTTAATACTCACGCTTCTAAAATATAAGTGTAACTATATGTCTTGAATTAGCCACGGTTTATTCTGTGTGTGACAAAAAGATACCTATAGCCATGTTTAAAAAAATTAAGTGTAACTATATGTCATGAAGTTGGCCATGGTTTTTAATATTTAATGAGATACTTTTAAAAAAATCAGTATTGTCCTGGTGGTTGGTCCATTACTTATCAATGATGAGGTCTCAAGTTCGAGTCTTGGCCACGTCAAAAAAATATACATGATTATAGAGCAATTATCGGCAACATTAAAAACAAATTATGTGGCTATAGGTAGTTTACTGCCATGCTATTTTTTTATATTGTGTGGCCAAAAGATAACTAAATGCTACGTTTAATGTGAGTTTGTGTGGCAAAAGGTATTTTATGGCCACGGTTTTAGGTAAAATGCTCTAATACCATAA
Organism: Centaurea solstitialis; assembly: GCA_030169165.1. Taxonomy (NCBI): domain Eukaryota; kingdom Viridiplantae; phylum Streptophyta; class Magnoliopsida; order Asterales; family Asteraceae; genus Centaurea; species Centaurea solstitialis. Next base: position 64,709,996 of record CM058043.1, read on the forward strand.
AATTTGGATATGCCTATAGCTACGGTTTTTAAACTATGGCTATGGTTTTCTATTTGATTTTGGTGACACATTTTAAACGTGACCAAAAGGGTATCAATGGTCACGGGAGAATAGGCTACGATTTGATAAAAATGAAAAATCGTGACTAAAGGCTTATGGCCACGGTTTTTAACCATGGCAAATGTGAGTTTTTGTACTAGTGCTAATGGATATTTGATATGGTATTTTCACTATATATGAATTTATCCTTCAATCTTAACCCTTTTAACCTTTACTAACTACCACAATACAGACAAGTCTAACTCGCTCACGAATAATATAATAATGGCAAGTCCAGATATCGTTTTTACTACTGGAAACAGTTAGACTACTTTAATCAATTCTACAGTTAATCTAATTAAAATGCTTTTTGTTTTCAAAAGACAAAACAACTACCCCTCCCTCCCCGACGAGCTTCACGAGTCCCAACCACTCAGAACCCCTAACCCATTGCGCCCACCATGCGCCAACATCTCTGCCCCTGCCACCATTGTTGCCACCATCATTGGGATTTTTTTAACAGCAAAACAAAACTTTATTACCACACTAAAGTTAACAAAACAACAATACAGACAGAAAGAGACAACTACCTGGCGACCCGAACAAATGAGTAAAACAAAATACCGTCTTAAAGCGCCTATGTTACGAGATGTAACTAAATCGAGAAGCCGATGATGGCGAAGGAGAACCACAAACGTGTTGGGGTTTTTAATGACCCTCATATCTAACTGACACGAGTTAACTGTGGATCTCAAACCAAACTGGAATGAGATACACGATACAAAAACTTGAAATCTAACTGATCTCAAAGTTTAAACAATCAAACCTAACTGGTTTGATTTGTGCGGAAGCGAATACGAGACAAAAACCCGTAAACACAGATCTTTTTATTTATTTTAACTACATTAGGATTAGAACAGTACCTTGGTTGCTCGAGACTAGTCCATCCATGATGAGACCACACAAAATCCTTCTAGCCGGATATAACCCCGTCATCACGAACAAACTGTTACGCGAAGAACTGATCGAATAAACACGAAAACGGAACTGGTTTCGGGTTTATTATTGGGATCGATCATAGAGAGAGAGGGAGAGAGAATTTGGGAGGATTTTCAGGTTTCTCTTTGGGTTAAGAAAATAACTTATGATTTTAGGTTAACCCTAACTGTCTATTTATATGGAAAAAAGGTTTCCTTATTTCAGACAGTTTCGTTAACCTTTATATTTATCTATATGAAAATTATTTAACATATTTTTTTCTTTTACACCAAGAAAAGAATATTCTATTATATATATACTATATATATATATAATAACTTCCAATTAATTTCTTAGATAAATATTAAACTAATTAATTAAATTTGTTATATATTTATTTAACTAATAAATATATAATACCATTTTAATTAATTCTATAAACCTTTAACTTTGGGGTGTTGGTCCCAAAACAATCAAACAATAGAGGATTTAAGAGAGAAATCAAGAGACAAAAGAGAATGTTCTTGCATTTATTATGAGAGCTCTCAAAGCTTACAAGAAACACACACTTCACACACTATTCTCTCTAAACGACTCTCATCAGATTATGGCTACCCACACCTCTTTTCCCAAACCCTAAACCCTTTATATATAGGGCCCAATTACATCAAACCCAAGCCCAAGCCCATTAGCTACAATTACTAGCTAATTACACAATAATCACTCTCAAAGCTTACTTTATAAAACTTTCTCTAATTAGAACAATTTGGTCCTAACAATCTCCCCCTAAGGTTTTATAAAGGAAGCATCTCTGATCTTCTCCCCCTTGCTTTCTTCAGAAAACTTTAGTGGCGTTCGGCTACATTTTGATCTCCAAGCTCCCCCTCGATTGTAGCTCTTTGTCTACTGAAATACCAGATCCGATGTACAATAACCACGACTGATTGCACAAAATACAGCCCAACCTGTAAATATCTCGACACGTCTGATAACCGCAGAATACAACAGCTTGCACCAGAGCATGTTGATTCATCCAACTATGTAGATCACAAAGAAAAACAAAGGGATAGATGCATGTGTGAGCTACAGTGCAGACCAGCAAGAAAAATAAAAGGATCTGTCTTTAGTCGCATGTTGTGTAGGAATTCAGCAAAAGAGCTCTAAATCTGATGAGCTCACAACAGGGAAACACTAAAGCTTGGATCACCGAAACACTGTATGGCAAGAAAAAATGGGAGTAGATACTGAACGAGATACTCTACTTTGATCTCTCTACTGCTCAGAAAATAGTCGATTTCCTAAAATCTTCCAAAATGTCAAGTAATCAGATCAAGATCTAGTCTTCTTAGTCAGATGGATGACGACCGTCACTCAAAATTCTAGATCGCAACTAAACCTCCACGACAATGAAATGGTTAGGAATTGAGCACATAACAATAGTACCATTCATCGAAGCTGGCATCCAAAGGAAAAATTCGACTTCACTCCTTAGAGGAATAATTCCATCGAAGAAAAACTCTAGAATAATGATTGCAGAGCGTCAGGCTTCTGAGTAATCTAACCAAATGCATAATCCGATCACCATTGTTCTGAAATCATTACAAATCTGACATGTCTTCAAATATTCTGGAACAGCTGGGGATACGAGAGAAATTCAATTTTCGTGGTTGAAAACTGAATTGGGCTAAAACCGGGCTGATGAGATCTTTACGAACCAAATTAGGAAAGAAAGGTGGTTACTTAAGCGCAGGGATTTTGAAACATCAAATGTATTTGAATCTGGGTGGATTTGGAGCGCAGCTGAAAGTGATCAATCATTTGGGCCAAATAAACACCAAAGCCCATTCAGAAATTCTGCCCAAAAAGAATAAAACTTGAAAGCTCGATTGATCGTATAATCTTGAAAAACTTGAAGCGCATCTGAAGATAATTCCTGAACTGAATTTGAGCAGTTTGTCATCCTCGGGAAAAATTCCATCAAATAGTTCCAAACCCTGAAACTTGAATATATTTGAAACTTGAAGTGCAGGGACCAAACTCGACAGAACTTGAAACCTGAATTGCAGGGACTGTCAGGGTCGAAGTGTTAAACTTGAAAATTTAAAGTGTCAATCAAATCAACCTATAGGGGCCAAATGTGTCAAAGCCTTCAAACTTTGAAATTAATTCCATATATGTTGCAATGTCTAGCTGCACGTGGCATTAAACCAAATTCATTCTTTCCAATTTTGACTTCATAAGCCGATTCCAGCACGAGGTTTCCAAAGGCCGAATTGGATATTTTTAAAACAAAGGCCGATTCCCATATAAAAAATATCAAAGGCCGATTCCTGTTAACCCGTGCTCCTCCCCCTCATGAGGACCCGAGTCATCGGCGTCATCATGTCGTCGTTTCGGAACCTGAGACTGAGAACGGCAGGTTGCCTCAAGATCCTCAATGCGAGCAAGAGCAATCTATAACTGTTCTTCTTTGGCCCATAGCTTTGCTTCCAACTTCTCTTGGTCAACAGAAGAAGACAGAACGAAGACGTTGAATTCTTCCTCGGTTATGAAGGCCCGACCCTGATGCTGATCTGTTGGAGTTGGTCGGGCTAGACGCAGTGGGGAAGTAACTCTGGGAGCAACTGACTGAACTGGAGGAGTTTCTTCGGTAGTAACGAACTTGCCCTTTATCTTGTGTCTGAGTTCGTCGTATTCTCTCTTTCGCACCTCATTCTCCCGTTTCCGCTCCTCGTTTTTTTTTTCTCCAAAAACGCCAACCTGTCTTGGACAGCCTTTAAGGCGCCGTCCGATTCCTGTGGAACAGATCCAGGTAATCTAACACCCGGCTCACTCAAAACACTGGTTGACGACATGACTGAAAGGATTATGTGCAAGACAGTAATTAGGATCACTATGTCCAATGTTATAAGACACTAGTGGGTCACACTGCTACACACCCAACCCGAG
>CM058043.1:64714061-64905736 GCA_030169165.1 Centaurea solstitialis
AACCCAACGAACTATTTCATTTTGAATAGTTAAGTCCTTAAACAATTTTTTTGAACAAAAAAACCATTAAACTTTCTTATTTTGAATGATTAAGTCACTAAACTATTATTTTGAATGCAAAAACCATTAAAGTTTTTCATTTTGAATGATTAAGTCTCTAAACATTTTTATCCAACAAATAAATCATTTAATTTTTAAAAATTTGCTACTTATATTTGTTTAACTTAAACTAACATAGTTATATTTTACCTTTAAAACCTTCATAGTTGGTTACATTTAATTTTTTTTATTTTTATTAAAAGGGGTAAGTAACCAATTTTTGAAAGTTTAATGGTTTATTAATCAAAAAGAAATTGTTCGAGAACTTAATTATTCAAAAAGAAAAGGTTTAATGGTTTTTTCATTCAAAAAAATAGTTTAGTGACTTAATCATTCAAAATGAGAAAGTTTAATGGTTTTTTTTTGTTCAAAAAAATTGTTTACGGACTTAATCATTCAAAATGGAATAGTTTGTTGGGTTTTTTTGGACTTTAACTAAAGATGGAACAAATATTTTTTTGAGTTCTCAATTTCATATTCCGTTACTTTGGGCCGCGTTAAGCACAGATTTAATCTAGTGTTTTTTATAAATTTAAATTATCATAAGTAAAATTTAGAGTAAATTACAATTTTGATGTTTTACATGAATCTCTAGAAGTGATATTTGGGCTTCAATTACTATACTTTTTCTATTGTTTGTATTTTGCTTTGAAATGGTCTCTGCCCACTTTTCCTAGTGTTCCAATTGTTGTTCTAAAAACTGGCAAATAAAGAAACTTTGGCGTTCATGTCTCTTCATTTTGAATTTAGTTGTGAGTACGTGCAATCCAACCCACCCAAACTGTTACAAAAATCTTCAAGTATCCACACCCATAATTTGTCCCTTCTTTGATTGGTCCCGACCTTACCATCTTCAGAAACAATAAGATATGACTGAGCCAAAGCCTTTTCTGCCTTCAAGGTCCACGGTTTTGGCGTCGCCGGACTGGAGCTTACACCAATTTGTCTTCGTCTCGTTTCACCACCTCTTCCTCGTTTGCCTCCGCGTCCTGCATGCGACGAGGTGGTTGTGTTTTTCGAACCTCTACTTCCTCTTCTTCGGGTTCACCTTGATCTTCTTCTGTTTCTAGAATCGTTTGATTGTCATCGTCGTCGGAATCTTCTTGGCGGTCACGGTAATTTAAAGGTTGAAAGTAACAATTTGATGGAGGTGTATACATTTGTGGATATGGGTACATTTCGGGACGATAATATTCCGTTTGCCGGAATTGAGATGGAGCCGGACCCGATGACTTTCCTTTCGTAGCTTATCCTTTTCCTTTAGGATCCATTGCAAGAAGAGGAAGTGTATAGATAGTTGTGTATAGATAGTTATTGGATTTGAGATCTATATATATATATATATTAGAGAGAGAGAGAAAGATTCAAATGAGAAGTGCTAAAAAAATAGGAAGTAGAGAAGTGATCTCCACCACTCATTCGGTCAATAAAGGTGGCTTTGACCGGTTACGGTGGATGCGATTACGGGGGATTGACGCGATTCAAGGGAGGGTAGAGATTATTAAAGGAGGGGATCCGGTCAAAGCCGCCTTTATTGACCAGATGAGTGGTGGAGATCACTTCTCTACTTCTCATTTTTTTAGCACTTCTCATTTGAACCAAATAGTATATATATATATATAGAGGGAAGTTATTTTGCAAACCATAAAAAACGTGCAAACCGTGCAAACTCATGGTTGCACACGTAAAATCAGTGAAATTGATTCATGGAGTTGTTTAATATGATGAAAATGTTTCATAAACATCAAATTTTGAGGAAATTGTTTCATATGTTGGTGTTTTTTATTCATATGAAACTTTTTTATCGTTTCTATGAAACTTTTTCATTTCTACGTAAATAAACACCTTCATATGAAACAATTTCATCACAAAATTTAGTATATGAAACATTTTCATCATATTAAACGACTCTATAAAAGATTTTTCATTGATTTACGTGTGCAACCATGAGTTTGCACGGTTTGCACGTTTTTTATGGTTTGCAAAATAACTTCCCACTATATATATATATATATAGAAAAGTTCAAATGTAAACCACTTTTTGATTGTGAACATGAAGACGAATCTCAACCACTCATCCGATCAACAAAGACGGTTTTAACCGGTCCCCCCTTTAATAATCTCTACCCTCCCATGAATTGCATCAATACCCCGTGATCACGTCCACCGTAACCGCGAGATGTGTGGTTGGGATTCGTCCTCACGGTTCACAATGAAAAAGTGGTTCACATTTGAACCCACCCCTATATATATATATATATATAGGGTTAGGTTCAAATGTGAACTCAAGTTTGGTTGTGAACGTAAGGACCACTAAAATCACGTCACGTGACAATATTCCCTCTGAATATCATGCATTATTCAGGGTGAATAAAGGCTGCCTTTATTCACTCTGAATAATGCATGATATTCAGAGTGAATATTGCTACGTGACGCGATTTTTTTTTTCTCTCTCTCTCTATATATATAAATAGAGAGAGAATATATATATATATAGGGGCAGGTTCTAATGTGAACCAGTTTTTGGTTGTGAACGTGAGGACAGCCGAGAGCACGACACGTGGCGGATGACTAGGCATCACGTCAGGTCCACGGCGGATGACTAGGCGCCACGTCAGGTCCACGGCGGATGACTAGGCGTGATTCATGGGAAGACATTGAATTAAAGGGGAGACCACACTCAAAGCCGCCTTTATTGACTAGTCATCCGCCGCGTGTCGCACTCTCGGCTGTCCTCACGTTCACAACCAAAAAGCGGTTCACATTTGAACCCATATATATGCAGGGGTGGGTTCAAATGTGAACCACTTTTTGGTTGTGAACGTGAGGACAACCGAGAGCGCGACACGTGGCGGATGACTAGGCGCCACGTCAGGTCCACGGCGGATGACTAGGCGCGACTCATGGGAGGGCATTGAATTAAGGGGGGGACCACACTCAAAACCGCCTTTATTGGCTAGTCTCCGCCACTGTTGCACTTTCGGATGTTCTCACGTTCACAACCAAAAAGTGGTTCACATTTGAACTTTCCTCTATATATATATATATATATATATAGAGAGAGAGAGAGAGAGAGAGAATATTTGTAAGGTTTTCTCAGTATGAATGTTCAAATGTTTTTACTTCACGACGTTTTGCTGTGAAGTTTTATGTGTTTTATCATGATCTCACTGGTCTTACGGAAATGGATTGGTCTCACATATATAAACGAGAGAGAGAGAGAGAGAGAGAGAGAGAGAGAGAGAGTCAAGTTCATTTGGAAACCAAAACATTAGTAAAAACCGGAAAAACTCATGGTTTCATAGCTTAAATCAACGAAAACTTTTTATGGATTTGTTTAATATGATGCAAATGTTTCATATAATTCATTTTTTGATATACTTTTTTGTAAAAATGACAAGGTTTCATAGGATTAAAAAAAATATCTAAATCAGTTTCAATGAAAGTGTACGAAACCTTTTCATTTTTAAATAAAAAACACCGAAATATGACACAATTTTATTAAAAAATTGGATTATATACAACATTTGCATCACATTAAACAACTCCACGAAGAGTTTTCGTTGATTTAAGCCAAAAAGCCATCGGTTTGTATGGTTTTTACTAATGTTTTGATTTTTAAATGAACTTCATATATATATATATATATATATGTTTTTCAATGCATTTTAATTCATCTACAATTATTATATTTATATAATAAGAGTCTAAAATGAATGCATGTTGTTTTACAAATTGTTAAATGATGGTGGAACCATTATGTTATCGCTTGATTATGATATATCTTTTAACATCATTATACAATACATTAAAACGATAATTGAGAGACGTTAAATTCCTTTGTTTTGTTATTGATTTAACGGCAAGTATGTTAGTTGATATCCATTGCCTAGTTGAGTGCAAATGGAGGAGAGAGTTAAATATGAGAAATTGCATCTACCAGCCAAACTAGCCAGGCTAACTGTTTTTTTAGCCATTTTCTTTTCCATTTTATTGAAATATCATTATATTCGTAAAAATTATTTATGTTTTTAAAAACCTTGCTAAAAAACATAAAATTTAGTCGATTTCCCTTTAAAAAAAGATTGCAAAAAACGGACCATATGTTTTTTTATTCTTCACGAATATGATCTTTGTTTTTTTGTGTTCTTTTAACTAGATCCATAAAACAAGAAACCATAATTTCTAGATCTAAGGACATTTTGGTAAAGTGAAAGAGAGAATGGCTAAAAAATCAACCGAGTTAGATGATTTAGCTATTTTTTTAGGCAATTTCCCGTAAAATAGTTAACAAAACATTTTTGCTCTTTGTCCTATTTACAACACAATGAAACCGAAAATTTATGGTATGTCAAGTTAGACCCTTTCTAAATGTCAAAAACTCCGTAATTTTTTCCCCAAGTAACCAGTAACTTTAATATTGAGACACATAACACTCTTTCACTTTCCTGTTTGTTGCAATCTTCCAACAAGGTTAGTTCACTTTCTAGCTCTTTTCCCTTGACATGATGTTATTCTTTGGTTTTAGAAACATTAACCAAAATATTAAGTACAATGACAAATTTAGTCTATAGATGCAGTTATCTCAAGAAAAATAAGCAAAGTATAGTTAGATCATCAAAATAGTTCTTCTAGACATTTCAACCAATAATCCAATCGTATGTGCTCAATTCATGTATAACTATAACCTAGGTACCATAATGCCAAACTATTTTAAACTTATAAAGAAAGAAAAACCAGTACATTAAAATAGATAAAAGTAACGTATGAGATGTCTTTGATTTACCGACCTATCATTGTTTTGTGTATTTAAATTTGGATGTATGATGTAATTAACTTGACGTGTTTGAATTACCATAATGATGACGCTTTTAAAATGAAGAATGTTACACTCAATAATCGACGAGGTAATTTATTAACAATCTAAGCACAATTCTTAATTTTGATGCTAAATTTTGGCCGACATGGATGTTACTTTTAATAAAAAGAAGCATGCTTAGTGTTAGTTATATGTAACGAATCATGTCTTGAGAAAACGTACAACTATTATCAAACGTACATTTGAATGTAACATCATTCATCTTATATATGAATATACTTTCACATCTCATACGATTTAGAAAAGTGGTTACATAATATACTTAATGGTATTTCTAAATTTATTTCTACTTTTTGTCTCCTACTTTCGGCATGGTTTGTTTTCTTTTGCTTTTTTGGTGCCTTTTATTTTCGTTGTTGAAATAAAATATCCCTATGAATTGCACAAGATGCATCAAATAAACAAAACAACGAAATACGTTACATTTCTCGCGTCGACAATGTTAACTTGTGTTGTCCTAGTAGGGCTATGTGGGTATGCTATGAAAACCAGTTTTTGTTATAAAAATAAAATAAAATAAGTTGTCATTGCAATAGATTTTTCGAAAGAAGCAACTTCTAATGATACTTCATACCCATAAGAGTGCATATCGTACCTAGGACAAAACATGATATGACAAAACAATTATTTAACGTTTAGTAGGGGTGTGCTCGGTTCGGTTTGGTTCGGTTTTGGGATAAAACCGAACCGAAAATTTCGGTTTTTAGAAAAACCAAAACCATTCGGTTTTTCGGTTTTAGGTTCGGTTTTCGGTTCGGTTTTCGGTTTTTGGTTCCAACACCGAAAACCAAAAAAAAAACATATATATATACACATTAATCATGTATTGCTTACCGAATAAGATGGCTAAAGATAATCCAATCTTGTGTTTTATAATTTTTTAAGATAGCTAAAGATAATCCATCTTAATAAGTGCGTGTGAGTAATATCCGTATATAAAACTAATATTTAATTTGGTTTTGGTTTGTATTTCGGTTCGGTTCGGTTTTTTCAGTTTGGTTCTTTAATTCGGATCGGTTCGGTTTTAAAACATAAAACCGAACCAAACCGAAAAAATCGGTTTTAGTATTGGTTTGGTTTTTTCGGTTTTGGTTCAGTTTCGTTTTTTTTTTACTCACCCCTAACATTTAGTAAGACAAAACTTAAAAAAAAAAAAAACAACACTGTTAAATGATCTCTAACGAGTTGTTTAATGGTTTTTAACCAAATAAACAATCTAATGGTAAGATAGATTTATAAACTGTGATGGATTTTATCATAAGTAGTAAGATAGATATATATGGATTTATAATTTTATATAACGAAATTCATACGTTGTGTTGTGAATTTTACTATATATCTACAATAAAAAAGAGATACATGGTGTAGCTGATGTATATTTTACATGACTGTTAGGCCATCCACGGCCGGTTGTGAATTGCACCTGCGCCGCTCCCTTGCAGGCGGTAACACCGCCGAGGGTGACCTGCAAGGGAGCTGCAACCTCACCGAACGGTGAGTAGTTGCAGCCCGACAAGAATGAAATGATAACACAAAAATGTATATATACATACATATATATATATAAATTATATTTATTATTTAAATATATTATGAACTTAGCTATGATGAAATGGTACAATGTAATGAACTGGTGACGTGACTGTGGATGAATGCTGTAGCTGTAACCTTAGTGGATAATGTGTGGTGGTGAAGGTGTATGTGTGTGTTGATTGTGTGTGTGTGTGTGTGTGTGTGGATGTGTGTGTGTGTTGTGTGTGTGTGTGTTGTGTGTGTGTGTGTGTGTGTGTGTGTGTGTGTGTGTGTGTGTGTGTGTGTGTGTGTGGTGTGTGTGTGTGTGTGTGTGTGTGTGTGTGTGTGTGTGTGTGTGTGTGTGTGTGTGTGTGGTGTGTGTGTTGTGTGTGTGTGTGTGTGTGTGTGTGGGGTGTGTGTTGTGTGTGTGTGTGTGTGTGTGTGTTTTGTGGTGTGTGTTGTTGTGTGTGTGTGTGTGTGTGTGTGTGTGTGTGGTGTGTGTGTGTGTGTGTGTGTGTGTGTGTGTGTGTGTGTGTGTGTGTGTGTGTGTGTGTGTGTGTGTGTGTGTGTGTGTGTGTGTGTGTGTGTGTGTGTGTGTGTGTGTGTGTGTGTGTGTGTTGTGTTGTGTGTGTGTGTGTGTGTGTGTGTGTTGTGTGTGTGTGTGTGTGTGTGTGGTGTGTGTGTTGGGGGGTTATATGTTAATGAATATTTAAATTTAATAAAAAGATTGTGGCAACTGGGGATTAACCCAGAACAACATGCTTTAGTTGTTGGTTAACCTTGCCGGGATTAGTTGGGACAAAGCCTCAGATACCCTTAAAAAAGATTTAATAAGTTATTAAATGAAATATATTAATTTTAAGAGATTTTAACTTAAAGTTTTGAAAAAATATCATGTGCTTATTAATAGTTTAATGAAATTACTTGATTATTTTTTTATTAAAGTTATAATAGTTTATAATTAACCAATAAAACAAAATGTCGTAATAAAATAAATAAATAAAGTAAAAGTAATAAAATATGAGTTATGTAATTTGAGAATAAAAAATATAAAGATGGTATACTATAAAGACTAAATATATAATTTAATCAAACATTTTTTGTATTAATTAACCAACTTAATTTAACAAAGTTGGATGGAGGGATGAAAATATAATAGAAAAACCCATAAGAATGATAAAAATCAGTTTTTAAAAATCAATGACTAAAAACACTAAATATCAAACTATAAGGACCAAATTGTACTTTACTCCATATATTTACTATTCATTTTATTTTATAGGGACCAAAATTATACTTTTTTCCATAAGTTTATTATTCATTTCACAAATTTCATTTTAGAGAGACCAAAATTACACTTTAATCCATATATTTACTATTCATTTCATTTCAACAATTGATATAAGGGATAATATTTATAAATAAAAAAGAATGTCCAAAATAAATATCACTGTTCTAAATAACTCGTTATGGCTTCGTTATGGCGCGTTATGGCGTCAAGGCTTGGGGTCGCCGCCACGTTAACCCCTATGGCTCCACTCTAAGGCTTGACTTGCATTGTAACGCGTTATGGCACGTTACGGTGCGTTATGGCACGTTACAACGAGTTATTTTGTAAGGCTTGGGTTTAGTTTTTATATATACCTTAAGGAATTAATGATAACTATGTATAAGGCTTAAGACTTTAATAACATAAAAATAAAACATCAAGACTAAAACCATAAATAGGTAAATACTTAATCTTCATTGCGTACATGGATAATGGAACATGAAATTTTTGAGGATTATATTGAAGAAAGTAGTGACTACATATTCATGACATTTAATCCCGATTTTGCACTATAGATATCATTTTTTATAAGTTCTATATATTTTGTATCAATGATAACTATGTATGAGTATGTGTGTATCCCGCCTTAAGGCATGCCTTGAAAGACGCCGTGGCTTCGCCATAACTCGTAAGGCTTAAGGCTTGACCTCGCCGCCACACCACGCCTCACGTCTTTTAGAACCTTGATAAATATTGATTAAAAAGCTAACAGTCATAAAAAATTGAAAGACCAACTTATTTATATTTTATTCATAATATAAAAAATACCTAAATTTACGTTCATAAATACTTTATCCTCGTTTAACCGTCCTTTTAGTTCTCACAAAATTTCATTTCTTATTTTATATATTTTGATTAAAAACTGTAATTATTATTATTAAATATTATAATAAAAATAAATTTCCAAACTATGAATTTTATGAAATTTACAAATTTTATTTTATAACTTTTCTACATTATATTTTTAACATCAATATTCAATAAATTACATAAATTAACCATAATGTAAACCTGTATTTCGGATAGCAAAATGAAAATTAGCAAAAACAAAATACAATAAACAAGACTTAAAAAATGAATAAAATGTAAAGAGGGAGAAATATTTGATACTTTAGAAGAGATTAGGTTTTTATTTTGATGGTATATTGGCAAAATGTAGGATTCTTCCACCTTGTTCCATGTTCCAATGTGTGCCACCCTATTATAAAAGTTATGCCAAACATGAAAAAACAAGCCTTATTTTGTTCAATCATATCTAGTGTATCTAATGCACCATAAGGAATAACGCTGATAATGCAAAACCCAACCTTGCTCCCTCTTTATCACCCTTCACTCCCTTGTAATTCTGTTGTCCATGAACCTATTCTTTCTAATTAATCCTAGATGGATTCACTGTAACAATTCTCTTTTGGTGTTGAAAATGTGTTAAATAATCCGGTCGCATTAGAGGTGAGTAGTATCATCCCGCCTCCTCCCATTCCCAAACCTGTTTTGGATGTGAAATGAGCCTCCACCTTCATCTGTTGGTCATTACCTGCCAAGACGGAGAATCATGACTAACCAAATTTCTATTTGTACGTAATATCAAATATTGAATCCGTCATTGTTAATAATGGAATAAGTTATTGACCAAAATAATTATGTTTTTATTTTTCGTGAAGAACAATAAGCTATTTAATTTATATATTTTTAGTTCCAGGCTTTGAGTTTATCATATATTTTGTATTATAGACATCAATTATGTTCAACTTTACTTGTACAAAACATATGATTGAGACCATTAAATTAAACCAAACAAAAGTTGAACTGAATTAGACATGTTTGGTAAGAATGCATCGAAAATTTTCCATGATTGAATTTGGATCAAACGTTTTTTTAAATAAACAACACAAATTGTTTTAAATTGGATGAAATTCAACCAACTCAACTTAACTCAACTGATTCTGAACCATCTACAATAGATTTATTAAAATTTATCTAAAATGAAGAAATAAAAATAAATATCTTGAAAAAACAACTTTCAACTCCAACCATATCTATATTAATTTTGAAGATTGCAAAAATAACTATATTATAAAAACATTTAACACCTTAATTAACAAAATTTTTAAACCACCCAACTAACTTTTAACCGAACTTTATAAATTTATAACAGAATTTTGTTCACGTCTAAACAAGATCGTACACTAATTTCCTATTTTGAAAAATGTTTGGTGAAACCTTAAAATAATTAGAAAACAAAATTTGAGAGTAGATTAAAAAAATTAATTAAGCTTATCCTTTTTTTCCTCTTGTATTTAATTTTGGAATTGCTATCTCTACCCTCTTAGAGCATTCATAGTGGTGGAACCTTTAAAAACCTCAATTACCATATTTTTTTCCTGCCACATCATTGTCACCTTAATAAAGAAAGAACTTACAAAAACTCTACAAAAACTTCCTTAAAACTCTACAATGAAAGTTCTTACAAAAACCTCATCTTCATTTTCTTATTTATAATATAATTTTTTATTTATGTAAATTAGTATATAACAAAAAATGAAAGTATTACAAGAACCTAAGTTATTGTTCAAGCACCTATATTCTAATATAAACCTCTGTTCCACAGTGGATGTTCTTGTAAAAACCCCAAGAAGAACCTTAAGAAAAACTTAAAAGCCCGAATTGTCACATCAACACCACATCAAGCTTTACCTACAAACCCTCAATAGAAATACCCACTATCCATAAGCCCAAATTTCCAAATATATATATTTTTGAAGAGAGAGAGAGAGAGAGAGAGAGAGAGAGAGAGAGAGAGAGAGAGAGAGAGAGAGAGAGAGAGATAGAAGAGAGTGAGTGGCTGTTTGGTAGTTGTTGAATGGTTTGGTGCTGGATGATTAAGTCGTCAGAATGATTAAGAGGCTTTTATGATATGGTGCAAAATGAAATATGTTAGTTTGGTAATTGCTGAGTATGAAATTTGGATTCTGAAGGATTAAGAGATATCCAGGATACTTAATAATTTGAAGGGTTTAGGAACCATTATGAAGCAGTCTATTTTTTTTGCCAAATACGATTTACCTCTTAACGATTAAAAGGCTGTCTCTTAATGGAATTGTTAAGAGATAAACAAACAGCACCTGCGAAGAGAGAGAGAGAGAGAAAGAGGATTGAAGCCTTCATCGGAAGCTGGAAGGCATTACCCAAGGCCTTACAGTTTTTCTCTACTTACAAAAATCCATACCCCTCTATACTGGGTTCCACATGTATATTCATAAGATATTCATACCCCTAAGGAGTTATGGATAGAAAACTTGTTAATTTTATAAGGCTTTTCAAATATGGAATATTATTATTATAATCTTACTTAATCTTATAAAAAGTTTAGACAATTTATAATTTAAATATAGAATAATTTGGGAGATGGTGCAGTTATTATAATAAATAAAATGAAAATCTTGGGAAATTACCTTTAATGCTAAATCTCAGCCCTAATCCCCTTATAAATACCCCTTTCTTCTCTCCCTTTTCTTCTTCACCTTTTCTCCTCTTCTTATTCTTCTTCTTCTCCACAATTTACAAATCCTCTGCAAATCCTTCCTTCATAACTGGTAACAACTCTTTCTTCTCTCTTACATTCTTTGTTTTATAATGCATTCATAAATCATATTTTTGCCATAATTTCGCTTAGAATTCCGTTGATTTCATTGCATTCAATCATCAATGGTGCTTAGTTTTATGGTGTTTTTGTTGCATAATTTATGGATTGTTTTTGTTAATTTATCGGCTATGGCGGCCAATTGTCATTTTGAACTTTTATTTGGTGGAAATTTCGCACATTAACAGAAACCAGAAGAAGATCTGTAAAACGATGCCGTTTTCTTCCTTTTTTTAGTCGTTTGTTGTTCGTTTTCTATGCGGCAGTCCCATAGCTGAAGCGCGTGCAACTCACCTTCACATAACTATTAATTAATTAATTAAATAATCATAAAAAGGTATAAATTTTGTTTTTTGACTTTTGACCAAAGTTAGAAGAATTGTATCATATAGTCTCATTATCAATTAAATTTAAATTATTCTTTTTGGACGTTTTTGTAGTCATATTTCCTTAAGGAAGTTAAGGGATTTATTGGTTTCTTAATTATATAGGTGGTTAGGCTGACCAAATATCTTGTACATATGTGTGAGTTTTTTTAGGCTTTTTGAAGGATTATTTAATTGAGGTTTTACATATTCCCTTTCTTTTTTCTTGAGACTTTTTTAGAAAGTAATTTAATAACCGAGTTCGAGTCTTACCGTACGCATGCATGAGAACATTTAAGTGGTTTTATGTTTAGCCTTCAAAATTGCTGGGGATTAGTCGGGCTTTGGCCCAGATACCCTTCAAAAAAAAGGATTAACGAATGAAATAACTATTTGTAAGGCAAAATAGGTTGATGGAAGAAAATTATTGGTTTTGTTGTTATTGGTGCCTTAGCTTTATACAAACTTGAGTCATGGGTTAGAAGATTTTCTTTTGCTTTTAACTGAAAGTTAGGATTTTTTTATATATAAGATGGACCATAATTTCCATGTTATCATTAATAGTAGTAATAGTTATGCATGCTTACCATTAGAGAACAGATTTTTAGCACTACATGTTCTTGAGCATGTTGTGAACATTTATATAAAGCATGCCAATCAATTTCTAATTGGCATGTATATAATGATTTTAGGAGGTAATTCAACTCATATTAAAATTTAATTTAGGCCTTCTTATAAGAAGTTATTAGTTTGAGTCTGTTTAAGTCTAAAAAAAACATTTAGTTGTTTTTAAAAGTCTTATAATATTAGTAGAGATGCATATAAATTAACTGTAACACTTACAGTTAGAAACAAATCAATCTTATGATTTGAAAACTATAAAATAAAATAGTTATTAATTGGATTAGAAATAGTTATAAAGATTACAAGCTTTTAATGAAAGAATATGTAGTATCTTATATCTATTAAATAGATGCTTCTGACCTCATATTTGTCATTTTCAGGTATAACTTTTTTGCATCTCATATTTTCCGTTTACAGGTATATTCATTGCTTACCATTTCACAAACTTAGCAAATAATTCTCCATTAAGAGATTGCATTTTCTTTTTATATATCTTGATTTATTTATCATCTAAGTGGTTTAGTTATTTAAAAATTAGATATATTTATCATAAAGTGTTGTTTTACATGATTTTTTTATATAAAGTTATAAATTAATATATTGATTAATATATATTTTTTTATATGTATACATTTCTTCATGATGTAAAACTTTTTAATGGTATTTTTATTTCATAACACATAAAAATATTCATGTTATGAAACAATTTTATATACAGATAAAGATATATATATATATATATATATATAGGGTTAGGTTCAAATGTGATCTCAATTTTGGTTATGAACGTGGGATAAATTTCAGCCACACATCTTCGGTTGCGGTGGATGCGATCACAAAGAATTGACGCTATTCATGGAAGGGTAGAGATTATTAAAGAAGGGGGGGTGGTCAAAACATTCTTTATTGACCGGATGAGTGATTGAGATTCATCATCATGTTCAGAACAAAAATTAAGTTCACATTTAAACTTTTCTCTCTCTATATATATTAATTAATATATTAAATCTAAACTGGTAGAGGAATTTATTTTTTTTGTAAAATACTTCTTGATGAATTTTCAACATGGAGTCCCCTTTAACATCTATTACATTTTTTTTACTTTGCTTTTCGGAACTTATGGACTTTTTATATTTTATCGTAAAATTGATTGCCATATATAACGTTCTTAAATCAATAAAAAAGTTCTATATTTTAATATTAGTGAAAAGTTTATACCTTCTCATATGTATACGTCAAATAGTAATAGCATCTTTAATAGCTATGCTAAAATAGAAAAAAACACTAGATTTTAGCATATTTGTTGCTACAAAAACTATGGTATATTTTATGCTAAAATAAAGAAAAATGGATAAAAGTTGCCAAAATCTTTAAAGTTAGAGAAATTTCTAAATGGTGAGAGAAATGGTTATTTCAATTCTCTAACCAATAGCATTATTTGAAATTAAATATTTAGGAGAGAGAAATGATTATTTTAATGCTCCAACCAATATAAACAACTTTAGTTTTGCTGTAATAGAATAGGCGTTGGAGTTGGATGCAAATTTTTTTAGAGATTTTTAACATTTTTACTCTATTCTAAAAAAATTTAGCATAGCTATTTGAGATGCTCTAACTGAATATTAACATTTTTTGAATATATGTGTGTAGAGGAAAGTTCAAATGTGAACCACTTTTTGGTTGTGAACGTGAGGACAACCGAGAGCGCGACACGTGGGGGCTTTGAGTGTGGTCCCCCTCTTTAATTCAATGCCCTCCCATGAATCGCGCCTAGTCATCCGCCGTGGACTTGACGTGGCGCCTAATCATCCGCCACGTGTCGCGCTCTCGGTTGTCCTCACGTTCACAAACAAAAAGTGGTTCACATTTGAACCCACCCCTATGTGTGTATATATATATATACATGGTCAACAATCGTTACATAATTAACTATATACATTTATTACTAGATGTTTATGCTGTATTTTAAAATGTAAACTTCCCTCCTCGGTTAAATTAAAGTATTATAGTATTTTTTAACGAAATGCAATAGTATTCTCGGTTGATATGTGTGTATAATATAAGTTTGTTAAAAAAGAAGACAAAAAAGAACACTTGGTAGTTGGTGGTGAGTTGCTGAACACCGACTTTAGGATTTGATGTTTTTTGGAGTTGAATTGCACCTTTTCAATTTTCTTCCTGGTTGGTCTTATGTATGACCGATCTGTGTCAGAGACTTGCAACGCACTCTTCACGCGTCTCTATGCGTCTGCACATCCTCTTATTTCTTATTCAATTAAACAACACCATCAATCTATCGTATATAATTTTACATTATATGATCGTATTTAAGTCGTGTTTGACAAAAATAAGCTAGCAGATAAGTTAGTATATGTTTGGATAGATCATTTGCTAGCTAGCTTATTAAATTGAAACGTTAATTAGAGTAGTGTTTCAGAAGCTTTTTGTAACTTTTGCCAATTATACTCTTTATAATATTAACTATTACACCCCAACATATATTTTTTTGGTCATTTTACATACTGATAAGCTAGCTTATTAGATACTGTTTGGTAAACACAAATTAGTTTATTTTAGGCAGCTATTTTTTGTGTGCATATTTGGATGAGGAAAAAGTAGTTTATAAACTATCTTTTTTATTGTAGTTTTTTCCAATTATGACCCTATTAATATTAATTATTACATTCTAATATACATTTTTTGGTCATTTTATATACCCATAATCTAGTTTTTACCAAACATAATTTGTTTATAAATAGTTTTTACCAAACATAATTTGCTTATAAACTAGCTTATTAGCTAGTATGTTTGCCAAACATGACCTTAGTCAATAGCTTATAAGCTATTTGCTAGTTTGTCAAACACAACCTTACTATGCCAATTCTCATAAATAGACAACTTATTACATGATTCTTGATCTTCTTAAATATATATTTATGTATATCAAAAGGAGAACAAATTCCAGTATATGTTACCTTTTATATTTTATATGTATTACCTTACATATTACATTCATTTGATTTTTTAGAAAAATTGATTTTGAATTGTTCATTACCTTTTCTACACACAAATGAATATTATTTGTTTTGTTACTTGTTAGACCTGAAAAGTGAAAGACATTGATTGATAAATAAAGTGAACTTTTCTGCTGGTTATTTTGTTTTTTCACAGCAATAAGGTTTTATAAAATAAATGAACGCTCCTCATTCAATCAGAAAATCTTTTATATATATAAGTATCCCCCACGTGGCTGAATCTATAACATGCATATAGTATATACTTATTGCTTCTTGTTGGCTGTATGAGTCCCCTGGGTTCAATGGATCTGTGGGTGACATTATATTCACATCCATCGAACCTTTACTTAACTATACTTTTACCTTTACTTTACCAATTTAAACCACCATATATGATCATTAATTAACAATATATAGAATACATTTAATGGTTTTCAGATTTTATTTTTAAGATATCTCACATGCTAGAGACCATATATAGAGTTTCAAATTGGCTAGAGTTAATATCATTCTAATTAAGCTATATAAATGTTCAAATCTTTTTTCTATTCTTAATGGCACTTTTGAAGAATAATCTCCTAAGATTACACATATTTAAAAGCATACTTTGAACAACATTGTCTTATATAAGATTGTTGATAGGTTATAAGTCCATGTTATGGCTTGATAACATGTATTAATTATGGTCGATTTATATAAACCGCGTTTTGCTTTGCTATCGGTCTAAATATTGCTTTTTGTTGAGTGGGATGGCCTATATTCTTTTTTATCTTACATTAGATACTACATATGTGAAAACCATTTGCTCTTTTTTAAGCCATAGGTTTAGACTTATGTCAACTTCTTGTTATTTATATATCTGATGTCGTGGTGGGTTATTAATTTTAACGTATTCCTATCAGTTGAACTCTACGTTCAATCTGCTATCTTTGCATTCTATTGGAAATAAAATGTGGAGAAAGCTCGGTATATATTATAGCTTTACTTATATATTTATGTTTGCAAAACAACAGAAGATGATGCTGGGGCGCGTAGCAGCAAAGGTTTACGAGGCAATGGGAATGAAAAGATCCACATTATCTCAATCGGAATCCATGTCAAAATCGAGACATGATCATGTGGATGGTGGCTATAGTAGAAGCGGCGAACCAATTGCAATTGATCAGAATTACATTTCTTGGTTGGTAAGTGACTTAATATGTTGAATCTTAATTTTGGATCCTTACATTTATATATTAACAAAAACAACTATTCTCTACTACATATAATATATAGGAGAACTTATAACCAAGAGTGTTGCACACAATATTTCTTGTATACAATATTATTAATTCCATAGTTAATTAAAGGTTTTGTATTTTTGTTGTTTGAAGAGAGAACACCCTTCTGCTCTTAGCTTGTTTCACCAGATGATCAGTGCATCAAGGGGGAAACAGATAGTTATTTTCTTGGATTACGATGGCACGTTATCACCCATCGTGAGTGACCCTGAGCGTGCCTTCATGTCTGATGAGGTATTTAAGAACGATTCTTCTTTCTTCATGAGCAATTAATATTGGACCAATACTGGCTTTTGAAGTCTTCTTAATTTCCGACATTATATATATAGTCATATATCGATGTTTGGTATAATTTGCAGATGCGTGAAGCAGTACGCGATGTCTCTAATTGCTTTCCAACCGCTATTATTAGTGGCAGGAGTCGCCAAAAGGTACATTCTAATACTTCTTCACTCTTATATATGTGTTTAATTTTTCTAATGAGATTGTAATAATTAATTAATTGCATCATCATATATGTGTTCTTAGTTATTTCTTTCATTCAATCCATCAGGTTTTTGATTTTGTCAAGTTAACTAAGGTGTACTATTCGGGAAGTCATGGGATGGAAACTATGGGACCGGCCCCTAAGAACAAGTCTTATGATAAGAAATATCACCAAAGAAGCTTTGATGATGAGGTAAATTATAGATTTCTATTGAATTTGGTGATCATTCCCTAAAGTTTATATTAACTAATGTGTAAGATATTTAATATTGTTAGGGGAATGAGTTTATCATCTTCCAACCAGCTCAAGATTTTCTACCAGCAGTTAGGAAGGTAATTAATTAAGATGAATTCTACCCATTAATTCAACATAACAAATCAATTTGATTATTGAAATGTGAAATTAATTAACAGATATTACACGAGCTTACTGAGAGAATGAAAAACATACAAGGAGTCACGATCGAGGATAACAAGTTTTGCCTTTCTGTTCATCATAGGCATGTTAAGGATGAGGTATGCATTACACACCAATATAACCGCGCGCATTTAGTATCCAATATCTTTAAGTTTATGAGGTTTATAAACATTATATAATTTGTTGTATGCAGGATTATGGAAGAGTGGAAGAGGAAGTCCAGTCGATGCTTGTAAACAATCGAGATTTCCATATGACTAGGGGCAATAAGGTGTTGGAAATCCGGCCCTCTATACAGTGGAACAAGGGTGATGCTCTTAAGTACTTACTCGACACTTTAGGCTTTCAAAATTCCGATGATGTCTTTCCCATATACATAGGAGATGATCGAACAGATGAGGATGCTTTCAAGGTACATATATATATACACACACATATAACCAAATTAGACGATATTATGGGAGTAATCGATGTATACAGATTTGACTTCTATTTCAAAAGAGTAATGGTTGTTTAAGTGACATTGTTAGAGATTGGTATTCCATTTTTGAACTATCAACTTTTATTTTTTGAACTTGATATTTGACAAGGGTACTAATTAATTTCTGTTTCAGGTTTTAAGGGAAAGAGGAGGATATCCGATAATAGTATCATCGACACCAAGAGAAACCATGGCTTTGCACTCGCTTCGCAACCCATCGGAGGTACAATCCTTCTTGGTTCGTTTGAGTAGATGGGGTTTTGGCGGTCTTGAAACTTCTCAACAGTAAAAAAACCAAACCAATCTCCGGGCGCATGTTGGCTTCTTGTAAATACACACACATACACACGCACGTATACGTATATGTGTGTGTGTGTATGTATATGTATGTTATATATGCCAACCCCCTTTATTAATTGGTTAAGTTAGGGTTAATTAGTGATGATGAGGCATGAGCATGCATGGAGGGCCTTCTTTTTTATGGTCCTCCTATTTAATTGTATGCCAGCTTCTTCTTCAACATTAGTTAGTTAGTTAATGTTCTCTTAAAGAACAAATATATCTTCCTTAATTGCAGTTAACCAAAGAGCTATAGCCTTTTGTGATGGCCTTGGTTTTTCAAGTAAATTATTATAATTATATATTTACATATACATCTCTACAACTTCCTTTTCAATCTGAATTCTTTTTCATTTTGGTTATTTTGGAAGTTATAAGTAATAATGAAACACATTGATAATGTGTTTAAATACCATAAACATAGTGTGACATCGATTCGTATTTGTTTGCATCTCATTCAACCAGGCCGTGAACCGGTCCAATTGCATTACTCGTACCAAAACAATATCGAAAACATCTTGGAGTAATTATGATCAAAATGTTATGGTACACATTGAGCTTTTATAAATGCATGAAAAACCATTTTCAAAATAAAAACTAAGATCAATCAAAGCATGTGTAGCCCAGTAGTGCGATAACATGCATGGGGTTTGGTGGATGGTATCCCTGACTGCGGGGGTTTGAACCCTATGGAGATTGGAGAGCATGTGACGATATCCAGATCATGGGTCTGTCACATATTGGTACTCTTATACGTGCTGGGTCGTGGTCGACGGGGATTAGTTGGGTGTCCTTATGAGCCCGGATACCCCGGAAATGTGTGTGTTTGCTTGCGGTTCAGAAAGAAAATAAAAACTAAGATCGCATTAAAATTGTATCAGATAGTTATCGAAACCATACATTTTTCCAGGGGCGGATGCCCTATGGGGAATATGGGGGCCTTGGCCCCTGTGCTTCTTTATGTAACAAATAGAATATAAATATATGTATCAAGTTATTTAATTGTAAAAACAAATGACTACTAGTTGCCCCTTCAATTTTACATTTTTAACCTCTCGATTCTAGGCCACTAACTAACTATAGTCCACTAAAGTTTTCTTTTTTCAATTATTAGCTTTTATCAAATAGGCCTATTCTTTTTAGTTTTCAATTTCTCTATTTCAAATTTTGAATGCAAATACAAATTTTACAATGTTATGCTATTACTTGATTGAGTTTAAAATTGTTCAATTATTTATTAAGTTTAAATTTGTATGAAATTTGTGTATTTTGTTTTGGGGTTTAGTAGATGCATCTACATCTATGAGTTAAATTTCGAATTTGGTTCAAATTTTATATGTATATTTGCCATATTTGTGTTGAAGAACTTGCTCAAATTTGTCTCAAATAAGAGTTAATTAAGTAGTTATGGTATTACTTAATTAATTAGAAGACATTAAGCGTTAAGATGCTCTAAAAATGAAAAGAAAAAAAAACGGTTTGAATTGTCTTGTGTCTAACCGAATCTGACATAAATGACAACCAAGAGCTAAATTTGAAAAAAACCAAGCACCACTTAAAAGATAAATCATTTTAATATGATTCATAAATTATGGAATACTTAAAGGTAATGAAAGATAGACGGTTTCCGCTTTGACGAACAATGAATAATATTTTCATATTTAACGTCTAGTATCTAGGTTACTATGTTATGATTTTGGATGGTGAATTTTTGTATGTGTGTGTGTAATATTAAGTCCGACCCCTACGGTTGAAAACCTTGATTTCCGCCCCTGATTTTTCTTAAATTTGAGAAAGATGGAACAATATTGAATTTATCAAATGCAATAATCAGTCACCTTATATCTACTTCTTGCCAACATCTAGTTAAAGTATATATCAAACTATTATTTATTGACAACATCGAGATTGTAAAAATGCATAAAAAATAATTCTAAAAAATCTAAAATGATATAACTAGATACAAATGGATCATCGTGATTATCTCATTCTAATGAGAAAGTAAGATTAGTTATGCAGTTTCTAGGAAGATAGATAACAAACAGAAAGATTAAAGTACTTAGGAAAAAGTTATCACTAATACGTCCTTAATGTCATTATCAATAAAAGGATTAAAAATGTGTAATGCGTGTTTAATGTTCTATAGGTTAGAAAGGGGAAAAAGATGGATCTTTTGGTTTAGACCAGACCGGCCTCGAGCCGGACGTTATAAAGCAAAACCGAACTGTCAATCCCTAATTGGTCCAAAAAAATAAATTAGACGGACCGGTTTGTTAATCCCTAATTGGTCTTTTTTGAGACGGACCGGTCTACCAAAGGGGGTTTGGTTTAGCAACAATGGCGAATCTAGGATACAAATGTACTGGGGTCCAACATGTGACAACATGAGTCAATTGTAAAGTTAGACGACAGGCCCAAATTTTTTTGTTCTGGGTCGGGTAATATGTTATCGATGGTAAGAGGAAAATTAGGAGACGGACAAATGATGTCGACCACTATCAGACGTGAAATTTTGTTTGATTTATGTTAACTACTAGATACCTACCTGCACGTGTTGCAGCGCGAATCATCTCGAATTTAAAACCGATATTAATCTAAAGTTGATAACGTGTAAAATGTACAAAATTTAAAAAATATGGATACATCACTGTTGAAAAATCTCGATATATATATATATATATCATATTTTGCAATACTATTAAGTTAAAGAAAATACTAAACAATGAGATTATTTTCAGATTATGAACAAGATAATTATAATTATATGATTAATAAAAAATGTATTTTTTTTATGCATCATAGTTAATACATGATTATATATTTTTAATATGGATTTTAAATGAAAATTAAGAATGTGAGGAATATAAAACTAAGTATTCCATATATTTGTGATATTTAACATTATGATAAAATTCAAAAATATATAATATTGGACTCATTTCGAAGGTGTTGACGAGACGGTTACAATGATATAACATGTAAAAAAAATATTTTTTTTAATTCATTTTACTTCATATATGATTATTTGTGTTAATATGATAAAGGTTTAAAATGAAAAATGAAAAACTAAGAGACTAAAAATAAATTAAATGATTAGTTACAAGGGTATTAAGTGTAATTTGTATATTAAAAAGAAAATGGAAACGTGGTTTAAGGAGATATTAGTGGAAGTGGGTTATACATGCCTTAACAAGTTGTACATTAGGCTATAAAATGAATACTTATTAATTTTTCCTTTAACCTAATTAATGAAAATTGAAATTTGTAAGGTGTAAACTTATATTCTTGATTTTTTGTGGGGTCCCTTTTGTAATTTTAGAGGGGTCCAAAATAAATTTATACTATAATAACAATGAAAAATTTTAAAAAAGTGAGGTCCACACACCCCATCACTTGTTATGTAGATTCGCCTCTGTTTAGCAAGAAACGTTATTGAGAGGAGGAAATATATATCAACCATCTTAAAACTGCACCCATATTACAAATCATTAAGGTCACGTTTGGGTTTGGTTCACGTAACGAAATATGTCGAGATTGAAATTTGTCAAATGGATTGAAAATATAAATTAATCATGTTTGACCATGCATTAGTTTGACATGAATTGAGTGCAACTTGTCAAAAGAATTTGAATCTCTCTTTAGTCACTGAATATAATAGTGGCGGTGGTGGCGGATTGGGGTGGCAGGATAGTGGTTGGGTTGGGGTGGGGTTCTTGTGAAGGTGACAGTGGTAACAGTAGTGGTGGCGACAACTGTAACACCATCCATCGTGATGGAATGGTGTGAAATAGAGTAACTAATTAATAACAAAATAGTTTTTTTTTCTCAAAATGGGATGTGAAGGAATTAGAATTCCTTGTTAGAACCCAAGTAATTAACAACCATATGTGGAATTCAAATTCCTTATCAAAACTCAAAGAATTAATCAAATGTTTGAATGGAATTGGTCATTGGAATTGATCATTCCAATTTCTTCAAATTCGATCGGATTCCAACGAACCAAATACATCTAAGTGTTAAATCAACTTAAAAAACTATATTTTTATCAATGTTAACCTAAGAGTGAATTGTGGATGTGGTCCATGTGTTTTGATGTTTTCTTCTAACCAAAATCCGCATGCTATGTTAATTATGGATTTGTACTATTTAGTTTGTTACCTTATGTTAGTGTTTGACCTCACTATTTTAAACTTTTTTTCGAAGTCATCAACTTTAGAATCAAAAGCCCATGCACGCAGTATTTGTCTATTAGGTGATTATAGTGACTCAATAACGTATGAAAACAAGAGTAGTTATGAAATTATAGGGGGGGGGGGGGGGGGGAGAAAAAAGAGTCATGCGAAAACACTAACTATTAAAGAAAACAAAAAAAAAATCTTTTTTGTATAAAATTACATGTGATTTGACACTAACAGAAAAAGACTGGACGCATGCGTCTTTGTCAAAAGTAAACCAATATTTCCATTTCTTTTGTTTTATCAAATTTGTCTTTCTTTTGTACTTTCTCTTTCTACTATGCCCACCTCACTAGTCACGCCTACATCTCTCCTTTTCGCCCAAGCCAGTTGATATCCCTACCCTGTCTAGTCACCCTGTCTAGTCTTCTCCTCCGACAAAGCAGCCAAAATCTAAATGTAAAACTAAAATAAACAAAATGTACATATCCAATCAAAAAACAAAAACCCTACTTAAATAGACAAAGCCCTCCTTGTTAACTTGATATTTCTTTTGGACTGAGTTTCATTTTAGATCTAGGTATGATTTTAGAATTAGGGTTTTTGTTTTAGATTTGAGTTTGATTTTGGATCTAGGTTTTATTTTGGAATTATGGTTTTGATTTTGAGTTTGGATTTGGGTGTGATTTGGGAATTAAAAATTTAAGTTTGTGTTAATGAGCTTATGAAATTTGTGTTATTGAATTCACATGGTTGATGCCCATCAATGTGGTTTAGATTTAATATATGGTTTTTTATTTGAGCTTGTATATTCTGGAATTTGTGTTTTAGGTTTGTTTATTTAGCTTTTAGTCTATGGTTTCCATTTAGTTTTTGATTTTGGATATGGTTGAGATGCTTTGCTAGAGAAGTTGACTGTGGTTGTCAGAAAAAATGACTGAGGTGTCGATTTTGGATATACTATTATTTTTTTAATGAAAACAAAGAAATACAAAAAACCAAACTACTCCTCCAGTTAATGGACCTATTAAACAAAAGTTAGTCTAAGGGACTAAAAGTGAAACGAAACGACAACCACAATGACCAAAACTGTAATTCGGTCAAAAAAGGTACGAGTGTTGTTAGTGAGTGACAACCACAAGGATCAAAAAATGTAATTCACTCTAATTACTATGTTTTGAATAAATGGTATATTAATAAAAGAGTACATTGCAATTTCGGTCCAGTTGTTTGGAAAAGGACTAATATGCCCTCATGTCCAAGTCACATGAGAGTTTTAGCGGATGAAGATCTAACGTAGCTAGTCAGAAGAACCTAATCCGAACACTTTTGCATACCATAAGGGTTTTTTGTCAATAAAAATTTTGTGGGTACCAAAAGTGTGAAAAAAATACCAAAGGGACCAAATTTGCAAATTACTCTAGAAGTTACTTTTTATACGGAGAATATGAGATCTTCAACAAGGCCTTAAACATTAGAATTCTTTTACTAAGATGAAATCCAAAAGAAAGATGCTTTATATTTATACATTTATATTATGGGTTAAGTACATGAGAGTGTATCGAACTTGTCACGTTTTATCATTGTATGTACTTAACTTTAAAACTTACCCATTAATGTACCGAACTTGCTAAAATTGCCATTTAATGTATTTCATGACAAGTTGGATACACTTTGGTGACAAGTTGGATACATTAAATGGTAGGTTTTTGATAATGTTGGATAAATGTAATGGCAAATTTAGCAAGTTCGGTACATTGATCGGTAAGTTTTAAATTTGAGTACATACAATAATAAAACGTGACAAGTTCGATACACTCCATGTACTTAACCCTTTATATTATAGGTGAAGGATCATGTAGAAATTAAGTTAACAATGAAAAATAGATTTGAACTATTTATCTTTTCTAACCTTGTGTTTTCATATAAATTGTTCTTTAAAAGAGAATTGATCTGATGCAACTTATAATATACATTCAATAATTAATTACCACTTCTCATGCTTCTTAAGTGAACATCTTCACATCGATACCCAATCCATATGTTATACTTAATCTTATTCAAGGGAAGGTTACCGTGATCTAAGCGTTCAGTGCATGTGCCCTAAAACTGAAAACACAAGGACATTCTCGGGAAATCCTTTACGAAGGAGATATATTAGTTACATTTATACATGAAATCCTTTGATGTTTATGGTTTCATAATAATCGTCTACAAAAATTCAACGATTAGCACCACCACCCCTGCATAAAGAACCTTAAATGCCTACAAGAAACAAAACATTCCAAATTTCAGATGACCTTTTTTTAATTTTTCTGTTCATTAATATTGCACATTGAGAACGATACTAAAACTGGTAAACGAGATGATATACAGTCTATCACCCGGTTGGTTTCCAACAAGTTCCCAATTGCACACAGGTTCCGATACCAGTCGCAGCCGGATTTCGCTACTAAAATTAACAAACCAATCTCGACAACACCAAAATAACATCAGAAATAACAAGAAAAAGAAAAGGCCAAGAGAGAAAGAGGGATCGATCCTATTGAGGATGGTAACGCGGTGGTGGTGGTCCGCCTTGTGGGTACCCGTTCTGACCACCAAAGTGGGTCGGCCCAGGACCCATTTCGGAGGGCATGCCTTGCTGTGGGTGCGGGGGCATGTAAGGGTGATTATGCATCTGCATTTGCATTTGCATCGGCATTGATTGATGCCCCGGTGGTGGAGCACCTGGAGCCCATCCCCCTGACGACTGAGGAGCTGCATAACCTTCTGGACCAGGAATGTACTGCCCACCGTTGTATTGGGGTGCCGCTGACGGTGGTTGTTGCCCCAAGATCGACGGTTGTGGGTTCATCATCTGCCCAGCCGGCATTGTATAATCTCTACTTCGATCATTGTTCACCTAAAATCCGTTTCAGTTTACGAAATAACAGGTCATTACATAATCTGGAAGTACAGCTCAGACCCCAAATAAGGCATTGTTTGGTAAAAATAAGCTAGCTTACAAGTCAAATACATGTTTCGATGGACCATAAGCTAACTTTTTGAAAAGCTACTCCCACTAGCGTTTTGGTGACTTATGATGCTTATTGTATTTTATTCCAAATATACCCCTGCTAAGTTTTACACTACCAATTTTAGACATGCCTTTTTTGTTATTTTACAGTCATAAGCTACCTTATTAGCTAGTTTTTGCCAAACACAACTTATTCATCAGCTAGCTTGCCAAAGATAGCCTAAATATATACGGCTCTCACATGAAAAAGTTGCCATGATTTACCTTAATACTTAGATCCGTGTGGCGAGAATAAGATATGTGAAGCTTGCAAAACCCTCCATCATATATGCAGTGTCCTTCCAAGGCTTCCTTGGCAACTACGGCCGTCTGAACATCTGAATAAAATTTAGTTGCACCAGTTGTTATATAGGGTGTAGGCAAGTCTCATCACAAATTCTTTGTACGCCGAAAAATAACAAGATGAAAATAAGTTGGATACTCCGAAAAATAATTCAGCCAATATTTTTATAATAGCTTATTATAACACAATGAGTTTGAGGTGTATCTGGATCAATTAACTCACCAGGGTATTGAATTAGGGCTTGGACTCCTCCATTTTTGTCAAACATGGCAATCTTCAAAACAGGCCCAAAAGCAGAGAAGACCTGATTACAAAACTCAAGAAATTAAAAATGCTGCACATGATGAAATAGAGACCCAAAACAAACATCCATAGCACCCAAGATACCATGTGTAACACATCCAAGGTGACCGCATATTGCATGTTCTCAATAGAGGCAAGAAGAACATTACTCTCAGATTCAATCTTCTTCCCATCTAAACCCAAATTGAACTGCAAAAGTAACAAGCTAGTATATTTAACATAAGATCAACCAAAAACAACCAACCGAACAAACAAAAACCACATAATGTTTTCCTTGCACACATCAGTGCTATGACAAATGAAGGCTTACCTGACCAGTAGCATCTATTGCTGATGATGCAACCGGAAGCATGGGGTTGGTGTAGTCCCTGAACAAGTTGAAAGCATATCAAGTTAGCAGCTGAATGTACATTGAAGAAGCAATCCTACGAGCTAAAGATAAAGGAATTTAAATTTAAACGAGATGACTCCATTTTAGTAACCAAAAAAAAACTACAACAAACTTGCACAAAATACGAGCATTGTTTCACCTGCTACGATGACTCTGAAATTTCACACTCAAATCTGTATGCGCAGAATATGTTATCTTAAGAGAACATGCTCCCAGCTCTGGAATCAAATACCTGCAAGCCCATTGGACATAAAAGTCAGTATCAACATCAAAAAGGACAACAGAGTAGATGCCATGCAAACCAAATGAACCATGAACTACTTTGTTGATTAATTGCTCCCATAAGTCGGATGGTAGTGTGTCATGTTCTGTACAATGGGTCACTGACATGTAAAAGACGACAAATATATCCAAGAGCTACATTCAATCACCTGGGAATGCTTCTTCCATCAAGGGCATCTTTTGCGGAAGTAGCAGTTTCTGAATCGGTAAACTGCACCAGAGCCTGAAAGACAAATATATACATCATCAATCCACTTCCCAATGCTGTCATGTAAAAGAAATCGAAGAAAATAATATTCCAACACAATTTCACACCTGGAAGCCAGCTGTCTTCTCAAAAGTTGTGATTTTATGCACAAACCCAAATGCAGAGAACACCTACATAACTGACTATCAGAAACCATGTAGCAAAAAACTACATAAAATTATCCAAAACATGCAGAATATTAATCTATTACCCTTTTCAATACCATGTATGCTGCCAAATGACAAATCACATTCTAGGTACAAAGATAAACTACAAACGAATTCATATATAACCAAATCATCTTTGTTTACAAACAAAAGCATAATGTTGTGTGCAAAAAGCAGAATTAGTCATGCAGCTTTTAAAGATATTCTGAATAACATAAAAAAAATATAGAGAAAAACTATATTTGTTTTAAGAAGATCTACAAACTACATTGAAGGTGAGTTGTCAATAGGGTTAATTAACTTCTGTCAGCACAGAACTGATTGGCCAAGCTTCTAGCCTTCTATCACAATGTAAAAGCAACTACCAGCAAGAATTATACACTAAAGCGCATCTAGATTATAAACCATCATGTACTTCAGCAGCAGGTGAGGTTACAAAGCAACAATGCATATAAGGTCAAACTACCCCATTGCAAGATGGAAAGTTTCATGTCCACTTTGTTCAATGTGTATGGTAAGAAATGCATATACAAAGTAATATAGTATCTTAACATTATAAGAGCAAGAAATTGGAAATTAGATTTGCAGTGTTGGATTGGTCTTATGCTGCCTAAAGCAATTTCAAACAGACTTCTCGGCAAAAACTGATGACAGAGCTCCCATCAATTGGCTAAAATCAAAAATGCATTTTTTTAGTTCATTGCTAACTATTAACCACATAAGCTAAGAAAAGAATAACAGGCTAATGGCTGAAGTCAAAATTCAAAAACCATAACTTATACAAGTCATACACAACAAGACACAGTTCAAGCTTTTATCAATTTTCATCTCCACAATTAAATGAATGGAAAATCTTAGGAAAAAAACACCAAATCACCCTAAGCATATTAGCAGGTATTCATGCTTTTTTTAATGGCCAACACACACACCCACTAAACCTACTCCTAAATCTACTCCAACGTCCACAACGGGACTCGAACCTAGAACCACAAGAGAGGGGGCACCATTCGGTAACATCAAATGCCGCTAGGCTACAAGCCCTTTAGCGGGTATTCATGTTTTTACCATCGCTTCAGAACAACAATAACAAAGATAAAATGTGATTTATAATATACAAAGCTGCTACTTATCTTGTGACTTGTGAGTTTTGGGGGAGGGTGTATCTTATCTTTGTAAGGTAGGATTCTCATTATTTTGACTCGAACTTTTATCAACACCCCCACCCCAAAGTACACAATTCTGATGGTTTATCTAGAGGGACAGTTGTTCAACTTGACACAATCTTCCTATATCCCCAGCCCCAACTTGAGACCTGAAAAGCATGCTTAATGGAGAGGCAGAAGGTTATAAAAACTCAGTCAATTCACCCTAAATATAACTAATAACATCTAAAATTTGGCTGCAAGCAAGCTAGCTCTACGACTTGCTACGTAAATTTTAGTCATATGACGTATAAAAGTGGTTACTTACTGGTCCTAAGGCCTGCCCTTTTCAGATTTCTCCAACCTCAAAGCCAGAATGTTTCTTGTCCCAGAAAGGCTAAGAAAGAGCAAGTAATTATACACACCCCTCAATCTAAATTTACGATACCAAAAGTCTGGCAGTTAGGGAAAACTGATAGTGGCATCTTTTTGTTGACTGTTATTTCAGCAAGAGCGGTCAAACAACTTCATTAGACATTTCACATAACATCAAGAACAACTATGCCACATGCAGAGCACTATGCAAAGACCATGCAGGAAAAAGAAAAAGAGAGAAAGATAGGGAAATCTGAAAAAACAGAATAAACTATCCTAAACTCTTATTAATTGTAGGGATAGGAAGAGATGAGGAGGAAGAAAGAGCGAGTGTTAAGGAAGGGGAAGGAGAAAGGAGACAAACACACATGCGCTCTTTCTCCCCAAGCAATAAGCTGCCATCGAAGATAAATCCTTGATATGATGGGCCTGCTGATCCATTTACATTCGACGTCAAACAATGAAGCTTAACAAGCATGTGCTACAACCTACCAACCAAATGCTATATTGGCAAACATCTATCTACTAATATAACTTACCTCCTTAGATCGATCACGCAGTACACGAAATGTAATTACTTACCAGGTGCAAGACATCAATGCTGACAAGGCGAGCATCGTTGCCCTCAATGGTTACCAAAAGTACATTTCCAGCAACATCTGCAGAGGTTTTGTTGTTCACAATTTCTTGCCTGTTGGAATATTGTAGGTAGACAGTTTTCCCTCGTACCTGAGCTGGTTCCGATGATGAAGCATAATACGATATCATAGCAATTGCTTGATTTTGTTCAGCCTATAAACAGTAAACAGTTGAAACATTGAGTTAACAGGAATTAGACCAACTCCAACCCTAGCGGCAAAAATAGGCTAATTGGTGGGGCCTTATACATCAAAAATCGCCTCTATTCCAAGCCCATGGCAAAAGCGCCATTTAAACAGATGAACGGCATATTTTCCGTTTCTCTCCCATCCGTTGGAGTTGGTAGACCGGCAAAAACACTATTCTAGTGACCGATTGGTGTTGCTCTTAGGGGGCTCAAAAATCAATAACGATGCACTAGACCAGTAATTGATTCAAACTAACACTTACAAATTCAATAAAGGCTTGATTTCTGTTTGCTCCAACATTACACTTTGTGTTGACAACTTTACCAAACGGCTTTCCGAGTTCGATTAGTTCCTCTTCGGTGCACTCCCAAGGCAAATTCCTCAAATGGAGAACTTTCGATGGGGTCTGTGTGTATCGGAACTGCGGCTGACTGGATACAGATGCCATTACACACTATACACCTCAATTCTGCAAGAACAACACATATTGATCAATCAACTGTTTTTCCATTTCAACAAAACTACTTTCTTCACCAACATTAACCCTAACCCTAACAGCAGTAGAATCAATGAACAAATCACCAAAAAGATACATGAAGAAAATAATTGAAATCCAATTCAATCCACAGCCAGAAAAGATACATGTGATAGGTGGAAAATATATAAGAAACCGAAATCAATTCGACGATTGAGCAAAGAAAGATTAGATAACATAAGTATGTGGAGTGAGATCCAGAGATAATAAAGAAAACAAGAAATTAATATTACCTGATAACGAATGACGATTGTGGTGGTGGGGTGAAATTAGGGTTTGAAAGAAAGAAACAGAAGAAATTGGGGGTTGATTTTGGAGTCGGCAGATAGAAGAAGAACAGAAGAAGAAGAGAGCAAACAGCGATGAGTAGGGCAACAAAAGTAACGGCGATTCAATCCTCTTCACACCTCCGTCAATAATTTATATTAAATGAGTTAAATGGTTTGGTTAACTTTTAGTTAACAAAAATATGTGATATACAGATGTACTATTATCCTTGTTTTACAGATTATATTCTTGTGTATTGTTTTTTGTTTGATTGGATGAGAATGGGTAGGTTTAAATGGACCACCTATGATGAAAATGGATAGGTTTATGTGTGTACGGATGAGACTCAATGTATGGAGTCTACTTTTATATGAGTGACAAAAGACCTACGAGGGTTTCAAATAACAGCATCCATTGTTTTTTTGTTTGATATAATACGCTATAGGAATAAATAGTATCTTTTGGTGGGTGTTTTTTACTTAAGTAAAGTCAATTATTGAGTATGAATATGTTTCTATACAATAAAAGCAAGGAACATTGAATTGGGGAAATTATTGGAGCAATTGTTTAATGAAAATATGAACTATTAATTGGTTTAACCAGTTATCAAAGTCAATACCTCGAAAATTGATTAGTTGAAACCTTATGAATGAAAAAAAAAATTGGATCAAAGAGTTTCATCTAATGTTTATTTGGTCTTCCTTTTCTATTTGAATAAAGCGTGTCTTTAAGAGTTTTTAGGAGTTTTTGTTGATATTTTTGGAACTTTTAAGGTTGTATTCTAATTATTCAAATAGCTTTTGCTTTAGCAATAAAAGTAGAATATGTAATTACAAGATTACATTTTCTAACAATCTGGTATCAAAGTGAAGTTGAGAATCGAGATCGGTCCGGAGAGAGACTTCTTGAAGCCTATACAAGAAGATGAGTGAAAATAAGACGAAGGTCCCATACTTTGACGGGCACTACAAGCACTAGAGTGAGTTAATGGAGAACTAACTGAGAGCTAAAAGATTTATGGAATGTGATAGAAAGAGGTTTTCCAAGTGCTTGCATTCATCATGTGTGAAGTTTCACACATGTACAAAGGAAGCAGGTGGAATAAGCCTAATGCAAGGATCAACAGGTCAAACGTTACCTATTTTCAAGCAATTGACAGGGTAACATTTGAACAAATCTTTGATATAGGTAATGTAAAAAAGGTTTGGGAAAATGGAGAAGAAGTTCGGGGAAGGCGGATGCACATTGCACAAGTCAATAAATCTATGTTGCAGAAGTTGAGAAGGGATTTTGAGGTTCTAGAATTAAAAGGCGGTGAAACAATTACTGAATACTTTGCGAGGGTGATGGCAATTGCTAATCAGATGAGAAGCAATGAAGAGATGATGGATGTCAAGATACTAAAGAAGATATTAAGGATACTCACATAGAAGTACATGTAAGCGGTTATATTCATTGAAGAGTCTAAAGACCTCAAGAAAATGCAAGGTTCTAAATGTAGCAAGGCGTGACATGGCGGCAAGGCCATGCCTCAAGCCTTACGAGTAAAGGCGAGGCCATGACGTTTTTTAAGGCGTGGCTTAAGACGGCAAATTTGTATAGTATATATGTATATATATATGTTTGTGTTTATGTATATGTGTTAAATGGTAAAATAGAAAATTTTCTAAATTCTAATATATATTAACGGGCAAATTCTAACCGATACGAATAGAAAAACTCTAATCGAAGTTTGAGATACATGATAACTCCAAAATTATACATGTTTTGGTAGTTCTGGTTTTCACTGTTTTACCCCATTTTGACCCATTTCTTGTATGTTTTACTCACGAAAGCTACTAAATCTGAGTATTGTAGGATTTGGAGGCCATTGAACGGAAAAGTATGAAAAGAGGTGAAAAAGCATGAAAAATGTGCAAATTGGATCCAGACAGCCCTTCGCGTCCGCGAAGTTTCAAGCCTCACGCCGCCAAGTGAGCTGGTTCTAGGATGTTCTTGTTTTTGCTCGTTTCGCGTTGAATGTGGAAAGTTTAGCGCCGCGAAGTTGATGAAGACCCTCTACGGAAGATTCCAGAATGAGCAGAAAGGAAAGATAGGGCTTCGTTAGTGTTTCGCGCCGCGAGAGTGCAGCCTCGCGATCGCGAAACGGGTCGTTCACGGCTTTATAAATACAAGCCTCATCCCATTAATTCAGATCATCCAGAAATCAATTGTCTAATGTTCATATAGAGTCAGTAGTAGTTAGAAGTGAGGAAGAGAGTAGTTTATGAGCCTTGAGCGTGAGCCGATTCTTACCCGGAGTCGTTTATCCGGTGTTCGATCATCTTGCGTTGCATGGTCGGTTTAATGTCTCTCTTTTTAGCTCTATTTTCTGTTTTAGCTATGATTAGTGAGTAGTTTGTTTTTAGTACTTATTGTGGTTTGATGAACCTTGATTGGATGATGTTTTGATTTTAATATATATTATTAGTTTGGTTTGGTTTTTTGAATGTTTATCTTTGATTCCGAAGTTAATGTCTTAACTGTGGCTACTTGAACTTAGTGGTTGGGTGTATCTGTTTTTCTGACAATAAAATAGATAGACTCTGTTAGGTTCATCAATTTACCTATCACTCTGGTGACGCGGAGAGACGTGGTAAGTAGTTTGCTTGGACTGAGAGTAGACTAAACAGTAGGGTCCCACGACTTGGCATTAATTAGGGTGACTTTTGCTAGACTGCCTGACAACCAATCCCTGTAATTGGGCCGGGAGACCAACCTGGTTTATAATCTCAAATAATACATGCTAGGGTGCCTTTGGCTTAAATTCTTACAATAACCAACTAAACTATATTTTTGGCTTAATTGAATCATCCACAAGGGGAATCTCCATAACCATTATAAGTACTATCTTTTCTCTTATTTATTTAAATCATCTTTATTTTGAGTCTTAGTTAAATTAATAGTCTTTTTAGTCTCTTTAGTTAATTAAAATCATTTTCCATAAAACCCTCCTTTTAGATTAATTAAACTTTTAAAAGATTTATTTTGAATAACTTGACCGTTCCCAGTGGTAAGAACGATACCTGGACTTTCCTACACTATATTACTCGCGATCAGGTACGCTTGCCTGTGAATGTGGTAATGGTGGTTTGGCAATTTTGAGGTTAAAACTTGGTTACGATTTTATTGTTAGGAATTATGTGCAGAGTTGACAAACCAAGTGATTATATATCCAATGTTACGAGACACTTGAGGGTCACACCTGTGAGGACCTATAAGTCGAATAAGTTAGATGAAACCCCGAAATGGAGAGTTAGGATTTATAATAGTGTATTATAAATCAATTGGGTAATTACAGTCAGAAT
The DNA here is from genome assembly GCA_030169165.1 of Centaurea solstitialis. Classification (NCBI taxonomy): domain Eukaryota; kingdom Viridiplantae; phylum Streptophyta; class Magnoliopsida; order Asterales; family Asteraceae; genus Centaurea; species Centaurea solstitialis. The sequence continues at coordinate 64,747,952 of CM058043.1, forward strand.
TACCAAAGTTGGAGGATCATTAATTAATTAGGATATTATATATTTATTAGATAAATAAATATATAATAATTAATTAATAAGGAGTTTATATATATATTAGATAAATATATATAATCATAATTATCGTATGCAAATTCTTTTCCAGCTAATTAAAAGGAAAAAGGATTAGAGATAATTATAAAAGGAAACTGAATCTTATACAAACTGTATTTTTCCTCCATATAAATAAGGCTTATGGGTTAAGGAAAAATAAAAGAAATCAGCTAAGAAAGTCAGTTTCAATTTCCTCCCTCTCCCTCTCTCTCCATCGGCGCCGACCCCCCCCCCCCCAGGTCGGATTCCAGCTTCGGTTATTCGGGTTTCATAAAAGTTCAACTAGAAGAACGTTCGTTGGTCGATCACCGGTGGACTAAGTCTCAAGCAATCCAGGTAAATTGATCTAACCTAAACTATTAGGTTTAGAACTATAAACGATTAAAGATCATTAGGGTTTAATGGGTTTTTTAGCTTTTATCGCTTCCGCACAAATAAGATCAAAAACAGCGTGTTTTTGATCGCGTAGGTTTTATCAGTTTGATTAACCTATGAGATATATCAAACCAGCGGGGTTCGATAGATCTAAGATAATCCTCGAGTCAGTTTGATCCGAGGATACCCACAAAAACCCAACAGTGGTATCAGAGCCGTTGTTGAAATCGTTTTTAGTTTTTTTTCTGTTCATATCAGTTTATCTGTTTATGTGTGATCCGTTAAAATCAATTCTTGCATAACAAGTTTAAAAATCTGATTTTATGTTAATAGCTTATATAAAATTTTTGATTTTTAACTTTGTTCATCGTACGAAAAACCCATCAAGTATAAACCACCAGACGAACCACCAGTTCGGTGACTGGATCGATTCACAACCACGGCTATACCCAGTTTTGTGGTGGCGGCTGTGTGGCGGTCATCGCCAATGAACCACGGTGGAGACCGTGGCTGCTGCTAGCTGTTCAACCACCAGATTTGGTGGCAGGAACGGTGGTGGTGGTTGTGTGGCATAGCTCGGCCTTAGCCGAGTTCCACCACAAACCGAGATCGATTCATAAAAACCCGCAACCACCAGAACCCGCAAAAGCGGTGGTGGACGGCGGTGTTCGCGGCAGCAATAACCGCCGCACCCAGCGGCGGACGCCAAGCCGAACCACCAGAGAGGTGGTGGCGGCGATCCCGTGACTACCAAACCAAAACCACCAGTTCGGTGGAGGTAGGCGATGTGCGGTGGTGATGGTGGCTGAAATCGACGACCTTAGGCCAACCGCCGGCTGCCCTAAGACCAAGCCAAGGCGGTGGCGTTAGCCGCCGCCAGACCAACCACCACTGGCTGCCTCATGGCCATGCCTAGTGGTGATGGTGATCGACGGTGCCGCATTCGATCAAAACCCGCACCACGTTCGGCCGTAGCCGGATTGTGGATAGACCACGGCAACACCACCAGCGTGGTGGTGACAGCCTTTTGCGGTGATCGATGGTGGCCACAACCGCACCGCAGCGTCGTGGTGGCGGCACGGGAAAATCAACCAACAGCCGGACCGCCGAGACGGTGGGGCCGTGCGATAGTCGAATCGCACCAAACCATCAATCTTGATGGCAACGGAGGCGATGGTTGAATAGTGGCTGGTGGCGGCGAATGGATGGTGACCGGACTGTTTAAACAAAACCAAAGCCATCATCGAGCCACCAAGACGATAGGTGATGGGCGGCGGTTCTTGACCATGGACTGTACCTAGGGTTTTTCCGTTTTTGGGCCTAGTTCAGTTATCAGGCCCAAAAGCCCAGTTTTTGGACCAAGTTGTGGGCCAAGAGGGGCTTATCAGTTTTCGGTTGTTTTATCCAAATTAGTCGTTTTAGAATAATTTTGTATAATGTTTTATCAAAACCATTTAAAGTTCACTCCTTTCAAGATGATCATTCCAGTTTGATATAATTTTTGGATAAAATGGTTAGTTTAGTAAATAGATTAAACTCAGTTTTACTAAAAACCATGTTTTTATTATAAAACAGTTTTGTTTTCGAATCAGTGTAAAACCAAGTTTTGCGACTTTTGAAACAAATAATTTTAACGGATCCAGTTTTATTACTCGTAATTATAAGATTGCTTTTATTATATTGCATATATATTTACGTAATTGCTTGAGCTCGATATATGGATTTCAGTTTGATTTTACATATATATAATATCTATTATAGTGTTTTGCCAACCTAGACCCTTGACATATTTGCGGGGAGGCCTGCGTGCCATTTACAACCCCTTATGTAATAATGACCTTAGGATAGAATTTTTTTTCCTTCTTTCGGATGACGAGGCCAGTGGGAGCTACTAAAATTCTTCAATCTACCGGAATACTAACAAAACATGGCGAGGCCAGTGGGAGCTACGCGAGTTTTGAAGCTTTTAGTAGAATAGGTCATTATTGGTCCCTAGGAAACGTTGGCAAAAACTATAATTAGGTACTATGTGATTAATTATTGTTATTAATGGTTGATTATTATTTGTGATATCTTGCTTGTTAATAGTTTTAAATAGATTGTTACTTTAAAACTAGTTTATATCACAAAAGGAATATAGGTTTTAGTTTCGTTAAACTTTTCAAAACGATAGTTTTTGTTTTAAAAACCTATAGATGATTGTTTTATATAAAAGGCAAGTTGACAAAAACAGTTAGTTTTAATCAACTAGGTGTGCTGTTAAAACAGTTAGTTTTAATTACAAGTGATTTTAGAACAGTTGGTTTTAAAATTACGTGTATGTTTGAAACAGTTAGTTTAAAACATAAGTAAGCCTTTATAACACATCAGTTTTTCCAAAATCCTGGAAGTAAAGTTTTTCAAAACCCCGAAAATCATAGATCAGTAGTGCAACCCATTTAGGGGCACCTTCGGCGTAAAGTACATAGGCGTTGTAAGTGATCACACATTCAACGTCTGTGTTCAAACTGAAGCTGAAGGGGTTACATAACTCTGCGAATTATCTCCGGGTGGTACCGGCCAGAGTATAGTGATCAGGTCCCCAAAATGGTGAGATCTGTTTTGGTACTATAATGTTCACCGGGTGGTACCGGGCCAAAAAGCACTTAGAGGGACTAAAACATGCACAGGTAGTTGCCATGGTCCCGAAAAGATCTAGGAGTCATGTCAGCTAGACATGATTGGTAAAAGTCCTTACCTACCGAAATAAATACGGGACTGGTGGAGCAAGAACATTACGCACATCAGGACGTATGAAATAAGGATCCTAGTCCAATAAATTGATCATTTAAGGGTTTATTGATATTTTATTGGAAATTAGTCTATTTACAGTTGCTAAGACCAAAAGTTTTATTTTGTGTAGATGGCAAGCACTGTTACCAGCACTAACAATCTTTCCCTCCGATCTATCCTAGAGAAGGATAAATGACCGGCTCTAACTTTCTCGACTGGGAGCGCAATCTGATGATTGTGCTCAGACATGAGAGAAAGTGGTATGTGCTAGAAGAGCCACTTGGGGAGGCACCTCCGGCAAATGCTCCGGCTGCTCCCAGAAATGCCCACAAGAAGCACTCAGATGATCTCCTTGATGTCGCCTGTCTGATGCTAGCAACTATGAGCCCAGATCTGCAAACAGGGCTCATAAATACAAATGCTTACGACATGATCCGCCAGCTGAGGGACATGTTTCAGACTCAGGCTCGTACAGAACGCTACGATGCCACCAAAGCATTCAATGAGTGCAAGATGGTAAAAGGGACATCAGTAAGTGACCATGTCATGAAAATGAAACGGCACTTAGATCATCTGGAGAGGCTTGGTCATCCCGTTCCGTTGCAGCTAGCAACAGACACCATACTCAATTCACTGTCAGAAGACTACAGGCCCTTCATAGTCAATTACAATATGAATAACATGGAGAAAACAATAGCAGAATTGCACTCCATGCTAAAGACAGCTGAACTGAATATGGGGAACAAGAACAAGACTAAGGATGTCTTGATGGTGAAAGACGGAGGGGTGAAAAAGAAGAATGGGCAAGCTAGCACCAGTAAAGGAAAAGGACCAGTCCAGGCCATCCAGAGTGCACCCAAGAAAGGCAAGGGCAAGGGCAAGGGCAAGAAGGTTAAGCCAAACAAAGCTAGGACCGAGAATCGCTGCTTCATATGCAATGAGATCGGTCATTGGAGGCAAAACTGCCCTAAGCGTCATGAAGCAGGTATGTAAACCTCAGAAAATTTATGATTGCTTTGACTTGTCACTTCTTACTTGTTGATTTACAAGTATACTGATACCTAGAGCAAAATGATTATTGCAGGAGGTCAGAAGTGAAATGCCCAGAGGTTGCTGAGGATCAAAGTACAAGATGATTTAAGTCAAGACATTTTGAATTTATAATTTTAAAACAGTTGTTTTTGGGGATTTTTGTTTTAAACAATGTTTGAATAATTTAATTTTTATAATTCGATGGTTTTATTTTCAAAAGTTATTGTCTTGACATTGAAATATCTGATTGTGCTTAGTGTTTGTATGATCCTAGTTATTGCCTGTTATAGTTACTTCAATAAAATCTATTAAATTGAAGTGATTTGTATAAAAACTGTCAAAACACACGAGATTCTACAGGAATGTGTTTTGAGATTAAAACATTTATGAATAATTGTTTTATGATCAAAATTTAAAAGGAGAATTTAAGATATTAACTCAGATAACGTTAATAACAGTATTTATAAAACTAGAAAGATTCCAAGTTCTGGAATTAGGATTTTAACAAATCCAGTTAAGTTTTATAAAAGAAATTCTCAGAATTAACTAATCAAATTTGATCAAGTTTTGTTATTCAAATGTTCTAAAAGAGAATTCAGGATAGCGTTAATAACAGTATTTATGAAACTAGGAAGATTCCAAGATCGGGAATTAGGATTTGACCAAATCCAGTTAAGTTTCATAAAAAGGGAATTCTCAAAGCTCATTACTTAAAATTAGAATTGACTAATCAAAGTTTTGACTAAGTCAATAGTAAAATTCTGAGTAATAGTTAGTTTTTATATAAGCAAGTGGGAGCCCAATTTATTCTCTATCTAGTCTCAGATAAAGAATAAAAGATACAATTATTGATATATCTCGAAATTCATAATCCAGGCAGGATAAGAATTCATAAGATATAATTTACCCTTTTAGTCAAAAAGGATAAAGGTTTCAGGACCCATGAAACAAAGGTCATGACTAACCTTAGAAATCAATAATTAAAGTGTTGGATTAAAATATAGGATTCCAGTAGATTTGCCAGGATTGCAAATGGAATCGGATTTCAGGTAGAAATCATTCATCTACACAGCAACTAAGGAAAGTTGCAGTCTTACATATTCAGGAACTGGAAGTTAGTCCAGGTCTCCAAGTTCATGGAATATGATAAAAGTCTAGTTATTGTTTTTATAAGGTGTTTGCAGAACAATAATTAGCAGATACAAGTAGATCGTATAAACAGACTTGTATTTTTGGTTATCACTTTGATTAAAATGGTAAACTTTAATCAAAGGGTTTAAACTAAAGATAGGTGATACTTTACTTTAGACCAGTATTTAACAAACGTTAAATAGACATTATGAAAGTTGTTAAAGAAAAGACATTCAATCTTGTTATTATTACAGCGTGTAATATGGACTATACAAGATTGATTTCTTTATCACCTTCACATTTTGCATGTTTTAATATATCCAGGAATGAAATCAGTCTCCGATTTTTCATTCAAAATCTGTCCGTGACAACTTATCATTGTGGGAGCATGATAAGGCGTTAAAGTCATTGTGAACTTTTAGGTAGTTATGATCAGTTGCTGAATAACAGCTACAAGTGTTGTAGACTAAAAGTTGCACAGATATTTGATAGAGTAGCAAATATCGGACGTGATCCGCGGTTGAGATTACTTCTTGGAATAAAGTCATAAGTGAATCTCACAGTGGTTGTCCCTATCACCTGAGGTATCTGATTTGATATCATGAGGACTACTGGATTCTTAGTGCACTCAACCGCTACGCCGTAACAGGGTGGCTATAAAGGGTGTAACTACATTCAACGGAAGCCGTGGTGTCAAAGGCAGATATGCAAGATGGGATTTGCACCTCTTCTCAGAAGAGAGATATTTCTGGGCCCATCTTGACTGACTAAGTATACTGATGAAGTGCATGGCCATGCCCAAACGAACTGATTAGTTCTTTGTCGTTTACCTATCAGTGAAAGTCAGAAAATCAAGAGAACAGAATCTTGAGTATTTAGAGTTGACACTTTCCAAGCTCATACTCACAGATGAAATATCGCGATGCAAAGGGAAAAGCCAAGATATACCCAATCAATGAACAGTAGTTTCATAGATACCAATTCCTCATGGAATGTTTATATCACCAGTCTGGGTATAAGAGTTCTTGTAACCTGGTCAGCCTAAGTGCCTGTCTAGGGGCCTCCTTAGGTCCGTATAGTCAAAGGTGGTGTTGCCAACTTGCACAAGTGGGAGTCTGTTAGGAATTATGTGCAGAGTTGACAAACCAAGTGATTATATATCCAATGTTACGAGACACTTGAGGGTCACACCTGTGAGGACCTATAAGTCGAATAAGTTAGATGAAACCCCGAAATGGAGAGTTAGGATTTATAATAGTGTATTATAAATCAATTGGGTAATTACAGTCAGAATTACCAAAGTTGGAGGATCATTAATTAATTAGGATATTATATATTTATTAGATAAATAAATATATAATAATTAATTAATAAGGAGTTTATATATATATTAGATAAATATATATAATCATAATTATCGTATGCAAATTCTTTTCCAGCTAATTAAAAGGAAAAAGGATTAGAGATAATTATAAAAGGAAACTGAATCTTATACAAACTGTATTTTTCCTCCATATAAATAAGGCTTATGGGTTAAGGAAAAATAAAAGAAATCAGCTAAGAAAGTCAGTTTCAATTTCCTCCCTCTCCCTCTCTCTCCATCGGCGCCGACCCCCCCCAGGTCGGATTCCAGCTTCGGTTATTCGGGTTTCATAAAAGTTCAACTAGAAGAACGTTCGTTGGTCGATCACCGGTGGACTAAGTCTCAAGCAATCCAGGTAAATTGATCTAACCTAAACTATTAGGTTTAGAACTATAAATGATTAAAGATCATTAGGCTTTAATGGGTTTTTTAGCTTTTATCGCTTCCGCACAAATAAGATCAAAAACAGCGTGTTTTTGATCGCGTAGGTTTTATCAGTTTGATTAACCTATGAGATATATCAAACCAGTGAGATTTGATAGATCTGAGATAATCCTCGAGTCAGTTTGATCCGAGGATACCCACTAAAACCCAACATTTATATATATAATTTACTGCATCAAGTTTTTGGCGTCATTGCCGGGGAACGGTAGTTGTTTAATTTTTAATCTTTGGTAGTTTAGTTTGTTAGGATTATGTGCAAGATAGTAACAGGGTTTACCGTGTCCAATGTTATAAGACACTAGTAGGTCACACCGCTGCACACCAATTAGAGATCAAGTGGGTTTACCAGTTTGATGGAATAATTAATTAAGTATAAATTAATTATTGAGTGAGAAATAAATAATAAATAGTTATTTATTATTTAGTTAAATAAAATATCAGTTGGTATATTTTATCGGATTAATTAATAGATAATTATATAATTAAAAGGGTTAAGTTATTTAATTAATAATTATTAATTAAATAAAAAGGTTTAAATCAATTAAATAACCTTATCGGGCTTTTAATTGATCGGGTTTTTTCTTTAATGGGTATTACCATATTTATAGTTATAAATATGGTAAAACCCTTATCACTTTCATGATGATTCAATCAATTTAGCCTAAAAGAAAAACCCTAGAGAAAACCTGAAACCCTCCTTCTCTCTCACTCTCCATCGATTTCAAGGTAGTCCCGAAGGTGGTCTAGCAGCTAATCTCGTGAAGGTGTCAGTAGCGGTGTATCCCCTACTTGCATTCCGGTGTTATTCACGATTAGAGGTAAATTTTCGGAACACCCTTATTTGTATCTGTCTGTGTTTAGGATTGGATCCTTGATTGGGAATCGGGGTATTTTATTCCGCTGTGCATGTTTTGTAGCCTGCGATTCCCAACAGTGGTATCAGAGCCACTTCCTAAACCTAACAGATCAGGTTTAAACTGTTTGTTAGTTAATTAGGTTTTATAAAAATCGTTGCCTTTTGATTCGTTTTTCTGTTTTAAAGATTCGATTTTTCGAAAACCTAACGTAACGACGATCGGCGGTGGAACGGCGGCAGTTAGCCGGCCGGACCTCCAGGCCGATCGCCGGAGAACCGAACCACCAGCCGGCTACACCACCGTATGTGGTGATCGCCGGCTGACACCGCATCGAACCACCAGCCGCACCACCGTATGTGGTGGCGGCGTCGGCCGTGGAAGGAAACCACCACCGTGTTGGGTTTTTATGGATATCCTTGGATCAAACTGATCCGAGGATTATCTCAGATCTATCAAAACCTCGCTGGTTCGATATATCTCGTAGGTTTAAAACAAACTGTTGAAACCCACGTGATCAGAAACTCGCTGTTTCGATCAAAACATGCGGAAGCGATAAAAGCTAAAAACCCATTAAAGCCTAATGATCTTAATCGTTTGTAGGTCTAAACCTAAAGGATTAGGTTAGATTAATTTACCTGGATTGCTTGAGACTTAGTCCACCCGTAATCGACCAACGAACGTTCCTCTAGCAGAACCGTGAAACCCGAACAACAAAAATCGACCCGGGGGGGGGGGGGGTTTGTGTGCGCCGGTTTTGGGAGAGAGGAGGAGAGAGACAGAAAACTGATTTTCTCAACTGAAAAAGCTTAATGTTTCTTAACCCATAGGCCTTTATTTATATGGGAAAAATACAACAGTTTGGATGAGATTCAGCTTCCATATTATAATTATCTCAAATTCATTCCTTTTATAAACTGGAAAAGAATTTGCCTATGATAATTATGATTTATATATATATTTATCTAATATATACAAATCCTTATTAATTAACTATTATATATTTATTTGTTTAATAAATATACAATATTCTAATTAATTAATAATCCTCCAACTTTGGTAATTTTGACTGTAATTACCCAATAGATTTATAATTCACTATTATAAATCCTAACTCTCCATTTCGGGATTTCATCTAACTTGTTCGACTTATAGGTCCTCACAGGTGTGACCCTCAAGTGTCTTGTAACATTGGATGTATAATCACTTGGTTTGTCAACTCTGCACATAATTCCTAACAGACTCCCACTTGTGCAAGTTGGCAATACCACCTTTGACTATACGGACCTAAGGAGGCCCCTAGACAGGCACTTAGGCTGACCAGGTTACAAGAACTCTTATACCCAGATTGGTGATATAAACATTCCGTAAGGAATTGGTGTCTATGAAACTACTGTTCATTGATTGGGTATATCTTGGCTTTTCCCTTTGCATCGCGATATTTCATCTGTGAGTATGAGCTTGGAAAGTGTCAACTCTAAGTACTCAAGATTCTGTTCTCTTGATTATCTGACTTTTACTGATAGGTAAACGACAAAGAACTAATCAGTTCGTTTGGGCATGGCCATGCACTTCATCAGTATACTTAGTCAGTCAAGATGGGCCCAGAAATATCTCTCTTCTGAGAAGAGGTGCAAATCCCATCTTGCATATCTGCCTTTAACACCACGGCTTCCGCTGAATCTAGTTACACCCTTTATAGCCACCCTGTTACGGCGTAGCGGTTGAGTGCACTAAGAATTCAGCAGTCCTCATGATATCAAATCAGATACCTCAGGTGATAGGGACAACCACTGTGAGATTTACTTATGACTGTTTCCAAGAAGTAATCTCAACCGCGGATCACGTCCAATATTTGCTACTCTATCAAATATCTGTGCAACTTTTAGTCTACAAGACTTGTAGCTGTTATTCAGCAACTGATCATAACTACCTAAAAGTTCACAATGACTTTAACGCCTTATCATGCTCCCACAATGATAAGTTGTCACGGACAGATTTTGAATGAAAAATCGGAAACTGATTTCATTCCTGGATTTATTAAAACATGCAAAATGTGAAAGTGATAAAGAAATCAATCTTGTATAGTCCATATTACACGCTGTAATAATAACAAGATTGAATGTCTTTTCTTTTGACAACTTTCATTTTATCTATTTAACATTTGTTAAATACTGGTCTAAAATGAAGTATCACCTACCTTCAGTTTTAAACCCTTTGATTAAAGTTTACCATTTTAATCAAAGTGATAACCAAAAATACAAGTCTGTTCATACGATCTACTTGTATCTGCTAATTATTGTTCTGCAAACACCTTATAAGAACAATAACTAGACTTTTATCATATTCCATGAACTTGGAGACCTGGACTAACTTCCAGTTCCTGAATATGTAAGACTGCAACTTTCCTTAGTTGCTGTGTAGATGAATGATTTCTACCTGAAATCTGATTCCATTTGCAATACTGGCAAATCTACTGGAATGCTATATTTTTAATCCAACACTTTAATTATTGATTTTTAAGTCAGTCGCGACCTTTGTTTCATGGGTCTTGAAACTTTTATCCTTTTGACTAAAAGGGGTAAATTGTATCTTTTGAATTCTTATCCTACCTGGATTTATGAATTCCGAGATATATCAATAATTGTATCTTTTATTCCTCATCTGAGACTAGATAGAGAATAAATTGGGCTCCCACTTGCTTGTATAAAAACTAACTATTACTCGAAATTTACTATTGATTTAGTCAAAACTTTGATTAGTCAATCCTAATTTCAAGTAATGAACCTTGAGAATTTCCTTTTTATGAAACTCAACTGGATTTGGTTAAATCCTAATTCCAAACCTTGGAATCTTTCTAGTTTTATAAATACTGTTATTAACGCCATCTGAGTTAATATCCTAAATTCTCCTTTTAAAACATTTGAATAAAACTTGATCAAACTTGATTACTTAATCCTGAGAATTTCCTTTTACAAAACTTAACTGGATTTGTTCAAATCCTAATTCCAAAACTTGGAATCTTTCTAGTTTTATAAATGCTGTTATTAACGCTATCTGAGTTAATATCTTAAATTCTCCTTTTTGATCACAAAACTATTATTCATAAATGTTTTATTCTCAAAACACATTCCTTTAGAATCTCGTGTGTTTTGATAGTTTTTATACAAATTACTTCAATTTCATTAAAGTAATTATAACAGGCATCAACTAGGATCATACAGATATAAGAATATCAGGCACAATCAGATATTTCTATGTCAAGACAATAACTTTTGAAAAAGAAACCATGAAATTATAAAATATAATTATCCAAAAATGTTTAAAACATAAATCCCCAAAATTAACTGTTTTAAAACTATAAATTCAAAAAAAAAAATGTCTTGACTTGAATCATCTCGTACTTAAGATCCTCGGCAACTCCTGGGCACTTCACTTCATTTCTGACCTCCTGCAATAATCATTTGCTTTAGGTATCAGTATACTTGTAAGCTAACAAGTAAGAAGTGACAAAAATAAAGCAATCATAAATTTTCTGAGGTTTATATACATGCTTCATGACGCTTAGGGCAGTTTTGCCTCCAATGACCGATCTCATTACATATGAAACATCGGTTTTCGGTCCTAGCTTTGTTTGGCTTAACCTTCTTGCCCTTGCCCTTGCCCTTGCCCTTCTTGGGTGCACTCTGGATGGCCTGTACTGGTCCTTTTCCCTTGCTGGTGCTAGCATGCCCATTTTTCTTTTTAACCCCTCCGTCTTTTACCATCAAGACATCCTTTGTCTTGTTCTTGTTCCCCATATTTAATTCAGCTGTCTTGAGCATGGAGTGCAATTCTGCTATTGTTTTCTCCATGTTGTTCATGTTGTAGTTGACTACAAAGGGCCTGTAGTCTTCTGACAGTGAATTGAGTATGGTGTCAGTTGCTAGCTGCAACGGAACAGGATGACCCAGCCTCTCCAGATGATCTAAGTGCCGTTTCATTTTCATGACATGGTCACTTACTGATGTCCCTCTTACCATTTTGCACTCATTGAATGCTTTGGTGGCATCGTAGCGTTCTGTACGAGCCTGAGTCTGAAACATGTTCCTCAGCTGGCGGATCATGTCGTAAGCATTTGTATTTATGAGCCCTGCCTGTAGATCTGGGCTCATAGTTGCTAACATCAGACAGGCGACATCAAGGAGATCATCCGAGTGCTTCTTGTGGGCATTTCTGGCAGCAGCCGGAGCGTTTGCCGGAGGTGCCTCCCCAAGTGGCTCTTCCAGGACATACCACTTTCTCTCATGTCTGAGCACAATCATCAGATTGCGCTCCCAGTCGAGAAAGTTGGAGCCGGTCAGTTTATCCTTCTCTAGGATAGATCGGAGGGAAATATTGTTAGTGCTGGTAACAGTGCTTGCCATCTACACAAAATAAAACTTTTGGTCTTAGCAACTGTAAATAGACTAATTTCCAATAAAATATCAATAAACCCTTAAATGATCAATTTATTGGACTAGGATCCTTATTTCATACGTCCTGATGTGCGTAATGTTCTTGCTCCACCAGACCCGTATTTATTTCGGTAGGTAAGGACTTTTACCAATCATATCTAACTGACATGACTCCTAGATCTTTTCGAGACCATGGCAACTACCTGTGCATGTTTTAGTCCCTCTTAGTGCTTTTTGGCCCGGTACCACCCGGTGAACATTATAGAACCAAAACAGATCTCACCATTTTGGGGACCTGATTACTATACTCTGGCCGGTACCACCCGGAGATAATTCGCAGAGTTATGTAACCCCTTCAGCTTCAGTTTGAACACAGACGTTGAATGTGTGATCACTTACAACGCCTATGTACTTTACGCCAAAGGTGCCCCTAGATGGGTTGCACTACTGATCTATGATTTTCGGGGTTTTGAAAAACTTTATTTCCAGGATTTTGAAAAACTGATTGTTATAAAGGCTACTTATGTTTTAAACTAACTGTTTCAAACATACACGTAATTTTAAAACCAACTGTTCTTTTAAAATTACTTGCTAATTAAAACTAACTGTTTTAATAGCATACCTAGTTGATTAAAACTAACTGTTTTTGTCAACTTAGCCTTTTATATAAAAACAATCATCCACTGATTGTTATAAAGAGCAATTGATGTTCTAAACTAACTGTTTTAAATATTCATGTTATTTTAAACCAACTGTTTAAAATATCGGCTAATTGAAATCAACTGATTTAAAGTGTACTGGTTGATTGAAACTACCTGTTTCAATAACCTTTTCCGTCTGACAAAAGCTAACTGTTCTGTCAACTTTGCTCTTTTATAACAATACACTAGGTTTTATTAAAAAGCTTCACTTTAAAGGTTTTCGATTGAAAAGTTAATAAAACCTAATTTCTTCTTGTTTTAAAAAAAAAATTTTAAAACATATTTAATAAACTAACAGTTATTAGCATCAACTACGTAGTTAATCATGCACACAGATAATTATAACAACTACGCAATTGTAAAACAGATAATTATAGGATTTGCCAATTTTGTTCCTAGGGACCAATAATGACCTAGTTTTTCTACCACTTCAAAACTTCGCGTAGCTCCCACTGGCTTCGCCATGCTTGTCAGTACTCCGGTAAGATGAAGAATTTTAATAGCTCCCACTGGCCTCGTCATCCCAAAAGAAAGAAAATTCTATCCTAGGGTCATTATTACATAAGGGGTTGTAAATGGCACGCAGGCCTCCCCGCAAATATGTCAAGGGTCTAGGTTGGCAAAACACTATAATGGATATATATAAACTCAAACTGAGATGTATATATCGAGCTCAAGCAATTACGTATATATATGCAATATAATAAAAGCAGTCTGGATCCGTTAAAATTATCTTGTTTCAATTATCACAAAACTTGGTTTTATAACTGATTCCGAAAACAAACTGTTTTATGAATCCTAAAAGAAAATCTTTAGACTGAAGAATGGTTTTATCTTAAAACTGAGATTTGTAATAAATCTTAAAACTAAAACCATTTAATCCTTTTTCCCAAAAAAATTATTTCAAAAAAAAAAGGTTTTATCGATCCAATCATAAAATATTGGTTTATTCGAAAAACAGATAAAATTTTAGTTTCCATAAAAGATTAACTAAAAACTGGTTTGAATAAATTTTGTCAGATAAAATAATAATCTTGGGTAATTAAGCCTAAAACCAAACGAACCCCTTTTTGGGCCATAACTTGGTCCAAAGAACTGGGCTTACAAGCCCATTACCAAACTGTTCATCAGGGTTTTTGCGATTTGTTCGAAAAATCCTAATCTCGTCTTATCGCTTTGAGACTTGAAACACAACCAATACCAATCTGGTCAATTTGAATCGGTTTCAAGATCACGAGAGTAAACGACCATTGCTACTATTGGAAGCTTAATGATGATGGCGATCGGCCATTTCCGCCGCCATCTTGTGATCACGGCTTGTGGTCCGACCATTGCCGCGTGCCATGGTTACCGAAAAACGTTGCCACCACCACACTGGTGGTGCAGCCGCCGCCTGTCGCCGCCACCGCTAGGCGCGGTGCGGCCGTGAACAATTCACAACCGATTGATCGATTGCCGCCAACGCTTGGCGCGGCCGTGAGGCAGCTAGCGGTGGACGGTTCGCACACCACCACCACCAAGGTGGTTTCTGGTGGTCGCGATTTGATTATCATAAGTCCGATAAGTAATTGCCACCGCTAGGCGCGGCTGTAAGGCAGCCAGCGGTGATTCGTGGACATCGCGAGACGCCGCCACCACCACGCTGGTGGTGCTAGCCGCGATCGAGTCACCACCATCCAACCGTTGCCACGGTTTGTGTTTAGCCATCGATAGGCCGCCGGCGATTAACAGACCACCGCCATCCACCGCTGCTTATCGCAGCTTCTGGTGGTTGCGGTTTTGTCGCCTTCCCACCGATCTGGTGGTGTTTCACCCACGGCCACCACCATACCACCGCGACCGCCGATCTGGGGTGCGGTTTGGTGGTCGTCCTAAACAGCCAACGCCACCATCAGCCACCGTTATCACCGAATTGGTGGTTCGTGATACCACTACCACCGCCTGGTGGTTGTGGTTTTGGGTCATGCGCCGCCGCATCCACCACCGTCTGGGTGGTTGCGGTTTGTTGGTTCTATGCGCGAGGGACCGGTGCCGCCACCACCAGCTGTGGTGCGGCCCGGTTGTTGTTCCGGTGACGTTTGGATCGGTCCTCCACCGCACATGGCGGTGTGACCATGGTGATGTCGATTAGGGTTTTTGAAAAGATAAACAAGGTTTTTATAAAACATATAAAGATCAGATTTTTGCTAGAAACAATTTAATTTTAACGGATCACGCATATACAGATGAACTGATAAAAACTAAACGATTTATAAACAATGGCTCTGATACCACTGTTGGGTTTTTATGGATATCCTTGGATCAAACTGATCCGAGGATTATCTCAGATCTATCAAAACCTCGCTGGTTCGATATATCTCGTAGGTTTAAAACAAACTGTTGAAACCCACGTGATCAGAAACTCGCTGTTTCGATCAAAACATGCGGAAGCGATAAAAGCTAAAAACCCATTAAAGCCTAATGATCTTAATCGTTTGTAGGTCTAAACCTAAAGGATTAGGTTAGATTAATTTACCTGGATTGCTTGAGACTTAGTCCACCCGTAATCGACCAACGAACGTTCCTCTAGCAGAACCGTGAAACCCGAACAACAAAAATCGACCCGGGGGGGGGGGGGGTTTGTGTGCGCCGGTTTTGGGAGAGAGGAGGAGAGAGACAGAAAACTGATTTTCTCAACTAAAAAAGCTTAATGTTTCTTAACCCATAGGCCTTTATTTATATGGGAAAAATACAACAGTTTGGATGAGATTCAGCTTCCATATTATAATTATCTCAAATTCATTCCTTTTATAAACTGGAAAAGAATTTGCCTATGATAATTATGATTTATATATATATTTATCTAATATATACAAATCCTTATTAATTAACTATTATATATTTATTTGTCTAATAAATATACAATATTCTAATTAATTAATAATCCTCCAACTTTGGTAATTTTGACTGTAATTACCCAATAGATTTATAATTCACTATTATAAATCCTAACTCTCCATTTCGGGATTTCATCTAACTTGTTCGACTTATAGGTCCTCACAGGTGTGACCCTCAAGTGTCTTGTAACATTGGATGTATAATCACTTGGTTTGTCAACTCTGCACATAATTCCTAACACACCGCACCACCGATTGTGGTGGCGGTGGTGTCGATTGATAATCACAGCCGCTGGTAAGCGGCGCCGGGCCGATCGGGTGACGACCACCACACCACCGTATGTGGTGGTGGTGGCGTCGATGGATTTTGTTGATCGCGATCACGGCGGCGATGGTAGCCCGGAGCTACTACAGTCGCCGGTCGATTGAGATGGTGGCGACGGTGTTGATCACGGGCGGCGGTGGTGGCTTTCCAGCCGCTGCTGTTGCCGACGATTGACAATGGTGCGGGCGGCGGTGGTGGCTCCTCAGCCGCTGCTGTCGCCGGTGGATTATGGTGGAAGCGGTGGTTGTTTGCTGCGGCGGTGGTGGCTCTAGAAGTCGCTGCTGCCAGCGGCGTTTGTGGGTGGTACGGGCGGCGGTGGTGGCAATTGTGTCATCATCGTCGCCGGCGATGGAGAAACCACCGATCGACGGCCACGTTTTGGCGGATCGATGGTAATCGAAATTGTCGTTCTTTTTCGATCGTTTATCGTTAACGGGTCTCGATTAGGATTCGTTTCCGGATAGACTTCGAGATGAGAATCGTTTTTAATCAGATAAGGTTTAAAACGATTCAGGATTAAGTTAATTCGTTTTAAAATTAATTTTTAATTTTATAATTATCCTATTGAAATCCAGTTGCATTTTAATTTGTTTAATTATGTTGAGTCATAGTCGAACCCTTTAGACCCGTGGTTTTTTTTTTTTTATCCGTTTCTATAAGGGAGGCCTGCGTGCCATTTACAACCCATTTGTAATAGTTAGTTTTAATATTAAGACCTGAAGACGGAGCCAAGGAGACAGTCATGGAGCTTGGAGCCAGTGGGAGCACCAAGAAGATTTGTCCCTTAGGAATAAAGACCGTCGTTTTGTGTTGGCTCACAAAACGACAATAGTTAAGGGTTTTTGACTATGACATGTTTTGATGCATGATTGTTTATATTTATCAGTTATGATTGCGTGGTTGTTTTTTAGTTGCGTAATCTTAAGATATAAACAATTTTATAAGTTTTAAAAATAAAATTGGATACAAATACAGTTTGTGTTTGGATCCAATTTTTTTTGAAAAACTGGCATTTTCGACCCTTGTTCAAATCATAGATTAGTAAGTGCAACCCACTTTGGGGGCACCTCCGGTGTAAGGTACATAGGGCGTTGTAAGTGCACACACTATGAACGCCCGTGTTCAAACCGAAACTGGAGGGTGATAAAACTCTGCGAATTATCTCCGGGTGGTACCGGCCAGAGTTTGTCCAGGTCCCGGGTGGTGCAGTCTATTTTGGTAATTATTTATTTACTGGGTGGTACCAGGCCAAAATGCACTAGAGGGACTAAATATGCACGGATTATATTTCCGATGTCCCGACGATCTAGAAGTCGTATTTTCGAATTAAAATACGATTGGTATAGTTTTACCTACCATAGATCGCATGAGTCGGTTTGACATGATCACATGCTTCCCGACACATGTGAGATATGGATTCTAGTCTAATAAATTTATTTTAAGGGTAATAATTTATTAGAATTTATATAATTATAAACTGAATTTGGAATTTGTTCTTAATTTGTAGATGTCGAAATCTGTAATTCCGTTTTATACCCCTGAGGAATCCCTAAGACTCATCAACTGTAAATGGAAGCTTACAGGCCAAAATTTTCCAGTGGAAAATGCACCTTGATAATATCTTGCGTGCACAGGGTAAGCTGTATGTTCTGGAAAAACCTGTTTCACGACCAGAGAGTAATTCTCCCGAGAGGGATTTTACTCAGTATTTTAAATATCTGGAAGATGAATCGGATGTAATGTCCATTCTGATTTTCTCAACATCACCCGAGTTCACGGGAAATTTAAGAGTTAAATCATGTTACCAGGTTGTGAAAGATATAGAAGACCAGTTAGGTCTCTATAAGCATACAGGTAAACTTCTGATCATGCAAGAGATCTTTTCACTGAAGCTGAAAAGTGGTCAGTCAGTTAAAGACCATCTTATTGAAATGAGAAGGCTCTTTAAATGTTTATCACGTTTGGGGTACAAGATGACTCAGGAAGAGCTAGTGTACCTCATGTGGTTTTCCCTCACGAAAGAGATTCAAGACACAGCTAGTGCCTATATGAAGGAACCAAAGAAAGACGTGGATAAAGTTCATGAAGATATTCTGGCCAGTCTAGAGCCAGTACCCGAACCTGCAGATCTCATGGACACTGATATAATTGATGAACTGGGAGATCTAAGTTGCCCAGAGTGCGGCAGCGAGGATATTTGCGAGCACTCGATGAATATCGACCAGATAGAGATCGGTTTACCCGATGCTCCAGGTATCTTTATGATAGATTGCTTAATCACTTCTTATGAATCATGGGTAATTGATACAGGCAGTGGTAACCACATTTGTAATCATTTACAGGGATTCACTAGAAGAAAGACTCTGAGGAAGGACCGTTCGAACCTACGAGTTGGCGAAGGCACTCCGCTGATAGCTGAAGCTGTAGGATCTTATAGTCTTAGTTTACCCTCGGGTCTAGTTTTGGAACTGGATAATTGTTATTATATTCCAAATATGATTAAGAATGTTTTGTCTTTTGATTTGTTAGTAGACCAAGGATTTTATTATAAATACGATTATAAAATGTTTTCAGTCTTTAAAGATAATATTTTCTATTTTAAAGCTACACCCGTGAATGGTCTATATACAGTAAATCTACAAGACAACAGTAGTGAAATCTATCATATAAGTAAACGATCCAAGGATATTGAGGATCAGACTTACCTCTGGCATTGTCGTTTAGGCCACATAAACAAGAAACGCGTTGAACTACTCCTGAAATGAGGTTTTCTTGGAACTTTCAATTACAAATCTTTTGATAATTGCGAGTCTTGTTTATCTGGAAAAATGACAAAGCAACCTTTCAACAAAGAAAATGAGAGGGCTACTGACTTATTAGAAATAATTCACACAGATGTGTGTGGACCATTTAGTCATGTAGCAAGAGGAGGATACCGGTACTTCATTACCTTTACTGACGATTTCAGTAGGTATGGCTATGTCTATCTTATGAGACACAAATCTGAAAGCTTTGAAAGATTCAAAGAATTTCAGAATGAAGTACAGAATCAACTTGACAGAAAGATCAAGTTTTTACGGTCAGATCGCGGAGGCGAATATCTCAGTGACGAGTTTGACAATCATCTAATGGAGTGCGGGATTGTATCCCAACTCACACCTCCATATACACCTCAGATGAATGGTGTATCAGAAAGGAGAAATCGTACTTTACTTGATATGGTACGAACGATGATGTGTCACTCTACGCTGCCAATGTCATTCTGGGGACATGCGCTCGAAACAGCAGCTCACATACTGAACAGAGCGACAACAAAGTCGGTAGAAAAGACTCCATACGAGTTATGGAAGGGTAAGAAACCCAACATGTCATTTCTAAGAATTTGGGGCTGTGAGGTTTACGTCAAACGACCTACCTCAGAAAAGCTCAAACCCAAATCCGATAAGTGTTTCTTCGTAGGATATCCCAGAACCACCGTGGGATATTATTTCTACAACCCTGAAGAGAACAAAGTCTTTGTTGCTCGAAATGGAAAATTTCTGGAAGAAAAGTTTCTCAGTTCTGGAAACACCAGAAAGGATGTAGATCTACAGGTAGTAGACGAAGAAAACACTACACCAATTGTTGAGCCAGAAATTCAACATGAGAATGTTGAACCTCGATCAGAAACGATTGAGGAAGTGCAAACACAGGACCTTCGCAGATCCAGTAGGGTAAGACAAGAACCAGATAGGTATCTTGGATTTCTAGTCTCTCAGGACAACGGAGACTTGAATGAACCAACATCCTATGGAGAAGCTGTGTCAGGCAATGAGTCTGAACAATGGCAGGAAGCCATGAAGGCTGAGATGCAATCCATGTACGACAACCAAGTTTGGGAGTTGACTGATTTGCCACAACACTGTAGAGCTGTTGGACGCAAATGGGTTTTCAAGAAGAAAACCGACATGAATGGAAATGTACACACTTTCAAGGCCAGACTGGTCGCAAAAGGGTTCACGCAAACTCATGGTATCGACTATGACGAAACCTTTTCGCCAGTAGCCATGCTAAAATCTATTAGGATTCTTATGGCCATTTCAGCGTATTTTAACTACGAGATCTGGCAAATGGACGTCAAGACAGCCTTTCTGAACGGAAAGTTAACAGAAGACGTCTATATGGAACAACCAGAAGGGTTTGAAGACCCTAAGAATCCTAATAAGGTGTGTAAACTGCTAAAATCCATTTATGGATTAAAGCAAGCATCTCGAAGCTGGAACTTACACTTTGATGAGCGAATCAAAGAATTTGGTTTCACCAAAAGTGAGTTCGAGCCATGTGTCTACACTAAGTTCAGTGGGAGCATAGTAACCTTCTTGGTCTTGTACGTAGATGGTATTCTACTCATAGGAAACGATGTTCCAACTTTACAGAGTGTAAAGAGTTGGTTAAGCAAATGTTTCCAGATGAAAGACCTTGGAGAAGCCGCTTACATACTTGGCATAAAGATCTACAGAAATAGATCTAAGCGGCTTATCGGACTTAGCCAAAGTACATACATTGATAAAGTTCTAAAGAGATTTAGAATGGATGAATCCAAGAAAGGATTTATCCCGATGCAGCATGGCATAGTATTAAGTAAAACAAAATGTCCTGTTTCTAGTCAAGACCAGGACAGAATGAAATCGGTTCCATATGCTTCAGCAATTGGATCGATTATGTATGCCATGTTATGTACCAGGCCCGATGTTGCTTACTCAGTAAGTGTTACGAGCAGATATCAACAGAATCCAGGAGAACCTCACTAGGTGGCTGTCAAGAACATTCTCAAGTATTTGAGAAGAACGAAAGACATGTTCTTGGTCTTTGGAGGATCTGAGGATGAAATCAGCGTCACAGGATATTCTGATGCTAGTTTCCAAACCGACAGAGATGATTTTAGATCACAGTCGGGTTACGTTTTTACCCTGAACGGAGGCGCGATCTCGTGGAAGAGCTCGAAGTAGGACACAATTGCAGATTCAACTACAGAAGCAGAGTACATTGCAGCATCTGATGCGGCAAAGGAAGCTGTCTGGCTAAGGAATTTTCTATCGGATCTCAGAGTGGTTGCCAGTGTCTCTAGACCGATCGATATATTCTGTGATAACTCGGGAGCCGTGGCGCAAGCAAAGGAACCTAGAGAGCATCACAAGTCAAGACACGTGCTCAGAAAGTATCACCTCATCCGAGAGATCATTGGAAGAGGAGATGTGAGAATATGCAAGATTCCAACAGAAGACAATGTCGCAGATCCGCTGACAAAACCACTAGCAAGGGTGAAGCATGAGGCACATGCAAATTCCATTGGGATGCAGTACCTGGACGCCAGTAGCTAGTTTTTAGTTTATTAAATTATTACTATAGTTTAATTTTGAAACAATGTAATCATGTAAAGTTTTATTTCACAGTGTGTTGGAAATAAATGGAGGTTCTATTTTCATGATTGTTCTAAATTAACTATTTTTCGCATATTTAACGTATCCATGATTTTACAAAGGTTTTGTATGAAATCTAAATTTCCGTAGCCACTTATTGAAATGGGAATTTCAATAGGGAGTTTAACGCTATTATAAATACTTGATGATTTATTCAAAGTAAAGAATAAAAGCACAAGTGATGTGACCAAGTATTTATAGATACTCATCAGAGTGTTTGGGTATTGGAAGTGACCAGTTATCAAGTCTGCTTCATGGAGCCTCAGTCATAAGCATTGACTTGATAGGTTGTCTTTTGACCTGAGATACTTGGTTTGGGAACATGAGGACTGATGTACTCTTAGCACGTCCTAACGCTGCACCGTAACAGGGCGGCTATACGGGACATGACTAGATGCAGCGGAAGCCGTGGATCCAAATGCAAGTAGTCAAGAAGGGATTTGCACCTCTTTACTAAAAGAGAGATATTTCCGGGCCCCTTGACGATTAAGATTGGCAGAAATCGCGTGGCCACGCTCGGATAGAATAACAGGTGTTATTTAGTAATATCCGTTACTGCAGGCAATCGAAATCAGAGTCAAGAAATACTTGATATTTAAGAAATGAATCCTCCACTCCATGTCTTAAGATCATTTTAGAAATATCGTGTGCAAAAGGAATGAACCTGTGTACAAATTCAAGCGTGAATTGTATCTCTGGATATAAGAGATCTTATAACCTGGTTAACCTAAGTGTCTGGCTAGGGACCTCCTTAGGCTAATGGTAACAGTACAGTTACTAGTCTGGCACAAGTGGGAGTCTGTTAGGATTATGTGCAAGATAGTAACAGGGTTTACCGTGTCCAATGTTATAAGATATTAGTAGGTCACACCGCTGCACACCAATTAGAGATCAAGTGGGTTTACCAGTTTGATGGAATAATTAATTAAGTATAAATTAATTATTGAGTGAGAAATAAATAATAAATAGTTATTTATTATTTAGTTAAATAAAATATCAGTTGGTATATTTTATCGGATTAATTAATAGATAATTAATTAATTAAAAGGGTTAAGTTATTTAATTAATAGTTATTAATTAAATAAAAAGGTTTAAATCAATTAAATAACTTTATCGGGCTTTTAATTGATCGGGCTTTTTCTTTAATGGGTATTACCATATTTATAGTTATAAATATGGTAAAACCCTTATCACTTTCATGATGATTCAATCAATTTAGCCTAAAAGAAAAACCCTAGAGAAAACCTGAAACCCTCATTCTCTCTCACTCTCCATCGATTTCAAGGTAGTCCCGAAGGTGGTCTAGCAGCTAATCTCGTGAAGGTGTCAGTAGCGGTGTATCCCCTACTTGCATTCCGGTGTTATTCACGATTAGAGGTAAATTTTCGGAACACCCTTATTTGTATCTGTCTGTGTTTAGGATTGGATCCTTGATTGGGAATCGGGGTATTTTATTCCGCTGTGCATGTTCTGTAGCCTGCGATTCCCAACATAGTTAATCGATCCTTGTGAGGGATTTAATCCCTTGCAAGTTTTTGCTTTCTAGTTTAGTTTATTTTTAGTCGTCTATGTTCTTTGTTTTCTGCAAGTTGCCCTTGATCCTTTGTTGTGGTTTCAGTGAAGTTGCGACAGGACTGGTGGAGCCGTTTGTGGAACCGAAGAAAGAGTTAAGAAAAAGAAACAAAAAGAAATTTAAAGCAGGCAAAGTTCGTCCTAGAGCTTTGAAATTCGAGATGGGAGACGAAGCACCAATGTGGAATACACGGAGGACCGCTCCTACCGTACCTATACAACCGATCACGAAGTCGGACCTAGACAAGGAAATCAAAGGGCAATTCCTTCACATGATAAAGGAACTAACTTTTGATGGGAAAAACGATAGCAATCCTATCGTTCACGTGGAGAACTTCGTAGATATTTGTGATCTCTTCAAAACCGAAAACAACCGGGATGATGCCATTCGTCTACGGTTGTTCCCGTTCACACTCGTTGGAGAAGCTAAAGCGTGGCTCCGATCTCTAGAGCCAAGCTCGATCGCCACTTGGGAAGACCTACGTTCCAAATTTTTATCTCGATTTTTCCCGCCATCAAAGATTGAGAAACTTCGAGCCGAAATCCGCACTTTTCGGCAAGACGATGAGGAGACTATTTCCGAAGCGTGGGAGAGATTCAAACATCTCTTGAATTCATGTCCGAGTCACGGATTAAACAAGAGTGATCAAGTCCAAACTTTCTATAGTAGGCTTAATTACTCTTCTCGCGGTACTTTGGACTCATCCGCCAGTGGTGTGTTCATGTACAAAACTTCCACACAAGGATACAATCTCCTTGAGGACATGTTGATCCATAACATCGATTGGAAGTCGGACAAGCGCTTACATATCCCGAAAATGGCCGGAAAAATTTCTACCGACTTTGACCCATCCGATGAGTTAGCCGCCATGAAAAACAAACATGTAAGGTTTGAATGTAAAATCGATGATCTATGAGATATCATGTGGAATGATAAAATTCTGTGATTCAAGAAATTTAACGAAATTTGAAGGATTCTGTCCTTTTTATTTTGTAAACCAAACATGGCATTGGAATTTAGTAAAAAGAATTGGCCATTCTAATTCCTTCGATTCCTTGAACTAAACACACTCGTTTTCAAATAAAAAATCATGTGTTATGTAAGCATTTAGATCTATATTTATAATCATCATAATGATGTGAAACTTAAACCCTAAACCCTAAAAACTAAGGACCCGTTCATTATTATTTTTATTGATATACTTATAGGATAGATTAAGATTAAATGAAGAGGAAGAATTCAAGAATCCCTTAATCCCAAGTCAAGGAACTATTCATACCTCCTTTTTTGTTACGAAGAGGAAGTGAGATGATAATGTAGAGAGAATCGTTTGCTGCAATGTTTTAAAAATCAGGTTTTTAGCAATGTTTTAAAACCCGGGTCAACCCGGCCGGTTGAACCGGTAACCGGTGGGAAGACCGGTTCAAAGGGACCGGTTTAATAGCCTATTCCAGACCCGGAAAGAACCGGCCGGTTTGAAGGTCGAATCGGTTGAACCGGTGTAGTTGACCCGTTTTTTGTGACCATGTTTTTGGATTAGTAAAAAAACTTATGTTTATGTGTTTTTAATGTTTTTGGATTAATGTAATGTGTATTTTTAATGTTTTTGGATTGATGTAATATGTGTTTTTAATGTTTTAAGTTGGGGATATCAAATTCTTAGTTTTATACGTGTGTCTGTGTGTATACATGAAAATATAAATTGCATAAAAATCATTGGAAATGGTTCAACCGGTTTAGTCAAACGGGTTTGACTAAAAAGCCGGTTGTTAAAACGTTGGTTTGTAGTTGAACCGATGTGATAACCGGTTCATGGTTCGACCGGTTCAACTATCGATTCAACCGGTTCCAAGCATTTGTATGTTTTTTCCATTTTCTTACATTCATATATTTATAAAACCAACAATTTCATATTTACAAGTTAAAAAACATTAAAAATATACATCACAATAAATTTTACACTAATAAAAAAAATTAAAATAATAATAATAACAAGTTTTACACGTAATATTTTTTTTAAAACCGGTTTTTTACCGGTTCAATCCACCGGTTCAACCACTAAACCGGTTGGTTCAATCCGGTTCTTAAAATGCCATAAAACCAGTCACAATTGAACCTGTCTTTTCAACGGTTCTCGGTTCAACCGGTTCGACCGAGCCGGTTGAACCGGTTTTTAAAAACATTGGTTTGTTGACTTCAAATTCGTATAACAAGTAAGTGAAACTTTATGAAGTTATCAAAAAAATTGACCATATTATCGTTAGTAGGTCTACAAGTCTATTAAGCTTTTAAATAAACAAAATGTTAAATTCAAACTGTTAATGATTGAAGCCTTTAATTAGAATAGATTTTTTTGAACAGGAATAATGTGAAAGTTGATTTTATTTTACTTCTTTAGCACATTTGGAAGCAAAGTTTCACAAGGAAATTATCATCATTTTTCTACTATTCTTTTTAAATTTTCTTCTTGAAAGACTTTCAAGAACACAAGATAGTGAAAGAGGGATATGCCCATGATCCTTTCTTGTGTATATAGAATATATAAATTTCATTAGAATATATACAAACTTAACACCCCAAAGCTTTCTTTGATATATTCTCATGCTAACGAGGTCTTGTTTTGGAGGAACATGGAAGCATCAACGATGGAAATGGCATTCAAATTATCGTTACACAACACTAAAGAATATGGTAACCGATCGTATGGCCAAATGCGACGTAACCTCGACGAACATGGCCATCGCAACCCATTCAAGAAACGGCCAACTCGACATTGCCCGCAACCTGTTCGATGAAATGCCCCAACGAACGGTTGTATCTTGGAACACGATGATATCCGCGTATTCCAAATGTGGAAGATTTGAGGAAGCTCTTAACGTGCTTTCATCGATGCATTTCGACAACGTGAAGTTAAACGAGACAACTTTATGTTCCGGGTTGAGTGCTTCGGCCCGTCTACCTTGGTATCATGCAGGCAGACAGCTTCATGGTCTAGTCTTGAAAGGCTCGTTCGAGAGTTTTCAACTCGTGGGAAGTGCCTTGCTGTATTTCTATGCAAATTGCTATGAAATCCTAGAAGCTAGGCGGGTGTTTAGTGATCTCCATCAAGGGAATGGATTGCTTTGGAGCTTAATGCTAGTGTGTTATGTTAAGTGTAACTTATTAGACGATGCTTTGAACGTATTCAACAGAATGCCTGCTCATGATATTGTTGCTTGGACTGCGTTAATATCTGGGTTTTCAAAGAGGGATGGTGGTTTCAAGAAGGCTTTGGAACTGTTCTGTTTGATGAGAAGAATGGGTGAAGCTGAACCCAATCAGTTCACTTTGGATTGTATGATAAGGGCTTGCGGTCGAGTAGCTGCTTTACTCGAGGGGAAGACTGTTCATGGCCTTGCAGTAAAATATGGATTTGAGTTTGAACACTCGATTAGCTGTGCACTGATTGATTTTTATTGTTCTTGTAAAGCAATTGATGATGGGAAAAGGGCTTATCTTGGAGTATCAAACCCTAGCTTGTCTGATTCAAACTCTTTAATTGAAGGGCTCGTAGAAAATGGTAGGATTGAAGAAGCAGAGTTGGTGTTTAATGGGTTGGTTAAAAAAGATCCAACTACATATAATTTGATGATCAAAGCCTATTCGTTGGCTGATCGATTTGAGGATTCAGTCAAGCTATTCCTTAACATGCCACAAAAGGTTTTATCTTCCGTGAATACCATGATAACTGTTTATTCTAGAAATGGCAATCTGGATAAAGCTTTGGAGCTCTTTGAAGTAATGAAAGAAGAAAGAAATCCCGTTACATGGAATTCAATGATCTCGGGTTACATCCACAACAATAAACATGAAAACGCACTGAAACTATATTTATCCATGCACGAATTTAGGGTGGAAAGATCTAGATCAACTTTCTCTAGCTTGTTTCACGCATGTTCAAGCCTCGGCTCTCTCCGACAGGGACAATTACTCCATGCACAATTGGCCAAGACACCGTTAGCATCTAATGTTTATGTAGGAACCTCCCTTGTGGATTTCTACTCCAAATGTGGGAGCATAACAGATGCTGTATCATCTTTTATCAGCATCCTGAATCCCAATGTAGCTGCATGGACTGCTCTGCTGAATGGATACGCACATCACGGGCTTTGCTCCGATGCGATTTTACTTCTAGAAAATATGGTTAACCACGGAATCAAACCAAATGGGGCAACTTTTGTCGGGGTTCTGTCTGCTTGTGCTCACGCAGGTTGGGTCAATGAGGGAATGAGGTACCTTCGTTTAATGAAGGAAAGCTATGGCATAGAACCGACAATGGAACACTTTACATATGCAGTGGACCTTCTTGGTCAATCGGGGCTTATTCAAGAAGCAGAAGAAGTGATTAAGGAGATGCCATTTGAGCCGGATGGTGTTGTGTTGGGGGCGTTACTAAAAGCTTGTTGGTTGTGGTTGGATGTGGAAGTAGGTGAAAGGGTTGCTCAGAAGATGGTCGATATGGACCCTACGCGTATATCTGCCTATGTGATCATGTCTAACATATATTCTGGCATTGGGAGGTGGAAAGATAGGATTAAATTGAGACAGGTGTTGAGTGATTTGGAAGTGAAGAAAGATCCTGGTTGTAGTTGGATTGAGGTCGATGACAAGGTTTGCGTGTTCTCCGTAGAAGATAGGTCACATCCATGTTATAACATAATTTTTACAACTCTCAAGCACCTAACAGCGAACTGTATCATGCAATCGGATAGTGTTTTCTATGCCAATAACAGCAGCTAACATGCATATAAAGTTCTGAACAAGTCTGTGATTTGGATTCTTTACTGTCTTCTAAGCTATCAAAGGTCATCTTCTATTAGTAACTCAAACCACAACTAATTTGTTTTTTTTTTTGCTTGAGTTCTCTATATGCTTTCACTCTTGTCCATTGCTTCATTTTTTTCTATGCTTTTTTATCCTTCTTTTTGATTTCTGTTTATTCTTTCTACCTCAAAACATAATCCCACATTGATGTTCTGTGCACAAAAGTTTGTAATTCTGACATTTGACAAGAGTTTTTGGTGGGTTCCCATCTTTTGGAAAGAAGTTGCTCTCTTCCCTTATTTTGGTGGGGTTCCTGGATATTACACAAAAACTTTTGAATCTGCAGTAATATAACCGTGCGCATTTGGTAAGTTTGTCTTTTCAATGAGGTTTCTCCTTTTTGACTGGGAGGTCACTTGTTCTGTTCATGGAGATTTGCAAGTGAATTAGTGAAAGACCATGCACTTGCAAAACCTATGGGTATAGATGCACCAGGTATTCTTTTATCTTCCATGTTTATTTTCACCTGATTGTTGGGTGCTTACTGCTTAGTGTACATCTAGCATAAAAGTCTTTGATAACAATATGAGTCAGCTATATGTCAAGCTTTCCTTTTTTATTTTTAAATGAGGAGGTAGGCAAGGGAGTCAGCCTCACATCGTACCTCTCTCTCTCTCTCTCTCTCTCTCTCTCTCTCTCTCTCTCTGTGCACATATATAGATGTATGTGTGTATATAAATATATAGGGGTAATAGGGTCAGGTTCAAGGGAAAACCTCAAAAAAAAAAAAAAAGAAGGGAAAATCGAGGAACACCCTAGTAGCCCTCCATATGGACCGTCTGCACTTGTGCATAGACATAATTTGTAATATGCACAAGTTCATAAAAACCAAAACACAACTTAATTTACTGCTATGCACAAATGCATACGGTCCAGATGGAGGGGTACAAGGGTGTTCCTTGGTTTTCCGTTTTTTTGAGGTTTTTCCTTGAACCTCTCTCAGGGGTAATAATAGAGATAATTATGGACACTTATCATTATTTTTTAGTTATGATTGAGATATACATGGAAGTTAAAGGTTCATTGATTATGATCATGGTTTTAGATTAGGAAATAAAATGGAATCAAATATTTATTAGAGTGGATGGACGGCTAAGATTGATGTACATAGTTTGTTAGAATTGAATGGTTTGTAAATAAAACGTCCCCTATATATATAGGCGAAGGATCGTGTGAGAAGTTGAGTTAACAGTGCAAAGTGGATCTGAACCATTCATCTCTTTTAATCTCATGCCCTCCCATGAATTGCCCTTCAAAAGGGAATTGATCTGGTGCATCTTAATGTGCATCCATGTGCATCTAACGATTGATAACCACTTCTCACGTTAACCTCAACTTCTCAGTGGAACCCAACCCTATACACACACACACACACGAGACATACTTGCATACATCTGTGTGTGTGCATACCACACATAGTCTTAAGAGTACTGATTAAATGGTGCATGCGATTAAGGTGACAGGCATTTGTTCCAATTTGGGGTGAGGGGATGCATGCAGAGAGCACCTTATGCTTTTCAAAGATTCTCCTCTAATGTTTTACGTTTAGTGGTGTGGTCCACAAGAGAATACTAACTCATCCCATCTCGTCATTTCGATTAATGATGCCATTTTGCTTTAGATCTGTTCAGCATGCTTCCTCAGTTTGTGCCTCGCTCTTTTGAGTGGATGGATCTTCCAGAAAAAGAACGTAATTTTGTCACCAGGTGCCAGAATTTCGATTCTGTAGGCATTTTGCTAAAAGTTGTATTTTATCCCCCTAGTTAACATCCTTTGTGGAACACACCATTGTATACCATATACAATCTATGCTGCTTTTTACGTGATTATACAGTTCCATGGCTTTTTGTTGTAATCTGCAGACTGCTGTTTTAACTTATGTTGTCTCAAACTTTTACAAGTGTGTATTACTGATTGGTGGAACTATAGGTGTTAAAAGTAACAGCTTTTGTCAATTAATCAACATGATTAGGAAAGCAATGTAGATTATGGGAATTTACTAACAAGGCCGAGTGGCTGACCAATATAGAGGATCAGATTATTGAAGTTCAAGTGAAATAACGAGATCATGAATATGGCCTAATTACTTAAATTACACTTAAGTGAACCATGCAAAACACACAAAAAGTTATTAATAATTCTTAGGAAATCGATGCTGCTAAATTTATCCTCTAAGTTGTTCTCTCCGCTTATCAAAGATCGTGTGCATAACCTAATTGATCAGGAGTTAATCATCTGAGACGTTTTTGCGTTAATATTTTCATCTGTTGTAACCACTGCAATCTGCACTTGTTTACTGATTTTCTGATCAACTTTTTCAACATCCCACTCTTTTGCAGGTTTTGGCTCCTCCATCACTCTGTTCCTGTATTTGCAATACAACACCAGTTGCAATGCCCCTAGCGGGAATCCCACAAGATTTGGAGCCTGAAATTACCACATTAATTTCACAAATAAATCCCTGTTTAAGTAAAAAAAAAAGAAAGTCCCATAAATCAAATCACGGGTTTTCATGGCACTAACCGCAATTATAAGATCCCGGCCTAGAAGCCCATAAGCCATCCAAAGTGCACTAGCTAAGAACGAGAAGAACGACAAGCTAAATGGCATATACTCCACGCTCTTCGTTTGAATCACTTTTTTCTGCACAAAACTCAGAGACCGTAATTGATACAATTTTTCATCGATCTCTTTCATGGTTTTCTCTTTTGGGTCTGTGAGTACTCACCATGACAACAAGAGGAGAACCGTACATAGCTACTGAGGCTATAAGTCCCACGCTTCCAACGAGCTCTTTTCTTTTATGGTGATCATGCAATTTGTAAGTTGAGATGAGTGCAGTGATGGAGAAGATGATTATAACGGCAGTCGTCATGATCCCAGCCGTCAACTGCAATCCCACATCACAAAAATAAAAATGGTATGTTTTTTTTTTTCCTTTTTTCTCACTGGTTTAAGATTTGCTTCTTTCTTGCAATTGCATGCACTGGAGTTATTCATTAATGAATACATATATACGTACCTTTTGTTTACGTGAAGCAAACCATATGAAGATGATGATGAACGAGAGCTCAAGAAGGATACCGAGCCCGTTAATGGTGATCATGGGGAAATTCTCCCATTCATGACTCACAACAGGCAACCCATACCAAGTGTACATCAAGCAATTCAACAGGGAAAGGATGTAAGGTACAGATGAGAACTCTTCTGTGCTTTTCTTTCTTATAACCCTTGCAAAAGTCCATCTTCCCAAGAAACAAACACAAAGTAACTTCACATAAGTTCGAAAATTTATCTTAACTATATTTATTTATTATCACCATTCAATCATTTTAAAACTGGTACTGTTATCTTACATGGGGGCAGCATAAAGTAGAAAGGAGGCAGCATTCCCTGCAATAAAAACACAACATTTTCTTTCATAAGTAGTATGTTTAGACTCATATGTTCGTCCAAATGAGAAAAGGTGACGAAAAATTTTATTTGAAAAGTATCGAACAATACCCATTAATCCTACAGCCAATCGCAACATGACCATCATGTTTTCCTGTTGGATTATTTTGGAAGATGGCAAATGGTGTCAAGAAGAAAAGAGTGTAGGTAAGTCCAGGATTAAGAACTTGTGCTTGGACAATGTAGCATCTATTTGGGGGGCTATATATACTACCCATGAAAAGGGGTTATTTTGGTACCATTTTGTGTTTTCAAATTTTAGAGGTTGTTATTATATGGAAAAAGAGATGATAAAGGGTTGTTGTCAATATCAAGCACCTAATGAAAAACATTGTAAGACTCTTCTTTTTACGTGGTACAATTATTCTATATTCGTTTTTGTGTGACTTGTTACTAAAATATGTCTTATGAGCATTTTTTATCTGTTATCTTTTCGCGATTATTTTTCTATCTATCTTGAATGATCCGATAGCTAATGAATAAGAAAGCATAATTATAGCATAACGAAGTTTGCTAAGGGGGTGTTTGGGATTGGTTATCTGAACCCTTTATTAACTTATTTCGTTTTGTCACCGCTGATAAACTGTTTTTAGTGTTTGAATGGAGAAAAGAAAAATATGCTTATGCTTTTTGTTACCTATGATAAAAGAGTTTCTGATAAGTTATTCCATTCTAACTTATTTGAAACAACATATCAGTTTTTTTGGTTATTTTACATATAACAAGAATCTCAAACACATCATAATAAACAATTTATCAGCATATTATGTTATGGTACCATCATAAGCTAATCCATTTAAAAAATAAATAAAACTCCAGTTTAAAATCAAATAAGTTGATAAACACGTTTACAAAAAAAACATAAGTTATTTTAATAAGCAATTCCAAACGGATGTTAATTATTTGGAAAACTACTTTTGAGTTGCGTTTTAATAAGCTCCATACTTTTTGTTGGTTTTTTTTTTCTCCAAGTATGTCCCTTTATGTTTTACATAAGTGACTAAAAACACTTGCTTTTTAAGTCAGTTTACATTGTCATTTAATTTATCAGTGAGTTTTTATTAAATATAACTTCTAATAGCTAACTTATTAGCTAGTTTATTGATTTATATTTTTTAATTACTTGAAAAGGAAACCACCTAAAGCAGGATGAAGAGCTTTTGTTTTTGTGGATGGAAGTGATATGAGTCATAAGTGTATGAGCATTTGGTTTGTATTTTATAGTTAGACAAATTTGATTGTGATAACTTTAAATTTGGGGATTTCTTACTTTGAATTTTTTTTCTTATTAATTTTTTAGGGTTTTCAGATTGAGTGGAAGATGCCTCAAAGATTTCCACTATCCAATGATTTAAAATTCCCTAAGGTGCTTGGTTGGCTTCTAGATGGTGAAATTTTAACAAGCCATGGCCACCAAGATTAGTTCCTATTCTTTCATTTTCTTTTTCATTATGCCTGTTTAACAACAACAAAAAAAGAAAAAAAAAGAGAAGTTGTATATTATATATATGTATTATGTATCCGTATATTGAAGTAGAATATAAACTTTTACTGTAAAACGAGTAGAAAATTATACAACCCTTATTAAAAACGAAAATACAAAATTTATATGCTTAAACTGTATATCAATGCTTGTTTAAAGATGCGAATTCTTAGTGTGTGTATATATATATAGAGAGAGAGGTGGGTTCATACAAGAAAGATGTCAATTTAAGACAACGCGATGACGATTCTCAGTTACACATTTTCGGTTACGGTGGACGCGATCACGGAGGATTGACGCGATTCATGGGAAGGTGAGATTATTAAAGGGGGGAGACTGGTCAAAGCCGTCTTTATTGACCGGATGAGTAGCTGAGATTGCTTCTCACGTTCTCTTAAATTGATATATTTCTTATTTGAATCTTTTTCTGTATATATAACTTCACTATCCATAGTAACAAAACATTGACGATTTATAAACAGTAATCTCATATCCTCGTGATAGACATTTGACAAAAAAATAGTACATCTCTAAAGGTCAACAATATTCTATTTCATTACGTGTCAAAAAACTAGAAAGACGTAAAAATACTTATAGTAGTAAAATATGATTCTACGTTTACTTGTTTTTAATATCCAAACTTATGTTAATTGAAGTCTCTAAAGTTTTCTTAATCCATTAGGATGAATAGTGTATCATTTTTGTTCGGAAAACAAATATCATTATAAATATATATATTTATATATATAGAAGGATATTCTTTTGTTAACTTATTTTTGGTGTGAACTCAAGCTAAAACGACGATTTCATAGGTTAAATCAATGAAATTGGTTCATGAAATTATTTAATATGATGAAATTATATTATATGATTCATTTTTTTGATGAAAATGTTTCGTATTTCGGTATTTTTTACGTAATTTTTTCATTCTTATGAAATTGTTTCATATATTTTTATGAAACCTTTTGATTCATATAAAACCACCGAAATATGAAACTATTTCAACAAAAAATGTATCATATAATATAATTCATCATATTAAACAATTTCAAGAACCAATTTCATCATATAATCGTCTTTTTGCAAAGTTCACAAGTTAACACCAAAAATAAGTTCACAAAAGAAAATTTCTCTATAAAATCCCTCTATATTTATATAATATATAAACAGAATCGAAATGAATTTGTTAAACGTACATATATGTTTAGACGGAAAAATACTGAAACTCATCAAAGAATGACGCTTAACATTCTAATTACTTATTTATTATATATAGACTCTGTATAAATATCTAAATTTCATATCTGACTTATAGATATTTCGAAAGAAATATCTAAGCCCAACACATGCAACGTTTGTTCTTGTTTTTCTAAAAGGGAATATCACAACCTAACACATGAAAAAAACAATGGATCAAATGCTTCTCAAATCATGTGTCGTGTTGTCTTGCAGATCTATTATATCTTTTTTAGGAAATAAAAAAAAGAATAAAGCAAAAAAACAAACTAAAGATTGCATGTTTACAAACCTTTGACCAATCGATGGCTCATGTTGTCTCCTAAAAACATGCCCAACCGTCTTGCATTTTGGTTCAACCAAGTTCAAGTCGAAATATATATAGGTCCTACGAAAATTTATCTAACTTTTTGATTAACTTATAACGATTAACAATGTTCCTAGCTTCTTGACTATTATGTAATAATTAATGATTATGGATAAATGGCTAGGTATTCTTTCTTACCGTATGTTTAATGTTAATTGTTTCCCATCAGTTATTCTATCTAAACTTCAAAACCTTTTATAGGTGTTTCCAATAAACGTAACACACAAAGGATATGATACGGCCAAATGTCGTCTTTTAGACCAACCATTCCTCCACTTTGTTACTAAGACACTACTGCTTCCAAAGAATCATGTTCATAAAATTTGATTTTTACATCCTTTCAAATTATTCCTACATAAACTGACAACTGGGAAAATGTTGCGTAACCTAATGGTAAATTGGATAAAAGAAGCCAAAGATGATTTACCTTTCTACCTGTCTATTTTTGCCTATTTCTATCTTATTTCATGTCTCATATTTTTTCAAGTGAGTTTTCATCTTCTAAGTCATTTCTTGCACCATATTCCTTTTACGTTGACTAAGGAGATATAATATTAACAAAAGTATGCATTATAAGTACACGAGCCCACAAAAGACAACATCGTCAAAGAAAATGGCTCACATTTGAAGTTGGGAACAATCAACGATTGAGATTAAAAGACGGCAAACATGTAATTATATAAATAAAGTTTTATCTTTGATTTTTTTTTCTCATTGGTCACTTTAATTGCTTACGAGTTGCATTTCTTCTTCAATAATGGGCAAAATAGACATTCCATTGGTTATCATAGAACGAAGTAGTGTTATTGAGTACTCAATGGTGGCAAAGTGACAATAGCCACAATGTGAGTGTACATATGGAAACTTTCCATTAATGTAGGGGTGGGATGTTGAACTTTCCTTATTTGGAAATAATATCAACTTCAGCCCCTGATGGTTAAGTAAATTTCACTTTTGTCCCATGTACCTTTTCATTTCAAATAATTGTGCAAAGCATAGCCAATCCAAAAGAGGGGAACAATTGTATGATTTTCGAGACATCCCAATCTTTATGATGCTACTTCGTTTAAAAGTTGGTCTTATATGACTTTTATTACAGACAAAAGTATAAAGTCATTTAAAATCCATCAAACAAGATTGAAAACACAAAATTTTAGAAAAAAGATCTTTCTTACAATCAACAATCAACAATCAACATTGTTATATATACTCTCTGGTGAAATATATCATAGTTGGATCATCATTATTGTATATTTCTAAAATTGAAGTAGTGCAACGAGACTAGATTGTTGAATCAAATCGCAACTGTAAATGATTAGACATGACCTAAACTTATTATACTTGGGTCGAAATATATCAATATAAATGTTGTACTTAGAAAAAAGAATACAACTCTATTAACATCATATTTGGCAACCATTTGCAGATATTTGTACAAAGTTTTCTACAAAATGGCATGACACCACCTAGGGCTGGCAATTTCCGACACGACACGACACGAAAATAAAAGGGTTTGGATTGAGATTTTTGACACGCAAACCCGCCAACCCACCAAATTTCACGGGTTGACGCGTCGGGTTGGTGCGTTGATCCACGAACCCGTTTATATTTAAATTAATTATTATATATATTTTTTTATATAATAAAAAACTAAAAAATCAATAACCCTAGTTCCTAATAACCTTAGTTCGTCTTCGTTCAATCGGGTATTGATGTTCAAGAACTAGCTCAAAACATTATGGATATGAACATTCATGAAGAGCTACGAATTCTAACAAACTCTAAGGTTATTTATATTTTGAACTTTAAACTTGTTTTATTTGAACTTGGAACTTGGTTGTATTTGGTTGCTTTTGAACTTGGTTTGTATTGGTTGCTTTTGAACTTGGTTGTATTTGGAGTTTGTTTTTATTTGAATTGTATGAAGTATGAACTTTGACCCGTCAACTCGTTTATGACCCACCAACCCGTTTATAACCCGTCAACCTATTTATGACTCACCAACCCGCCACTGACCCGCCAATCCGCCAACCCGTGACACGACCCACGACACGACCCTTCACGGGTTAATGTTGAAGAACTCGACACGATTAGTTAAATGGGTCGTGTCAGGGTTGAGGTAATCGACCCTCCAACCCGCCAACCTATGACCCCCCAACCCTCCAACCCGCCAATTACGACCCCCAACACCACCATATAGAAAGTTTCCTCCATATTGATCCAAACACCATCGTGTTCATCTCTTTACTTGTTAGGATAAAATTACAGAGGCTATATATATTAATTTGTAGAATTTAGTTATAATTATAGAATAATTTTGATGCTTTTAGATATACATGATCTATTTATTTTCGATATATGAATAAGAACTTTTGTCACATCTAAGATTTAACTTGTGTAGCAATCTTTTTCTAATATTTTTGTTTAAAACAAATTAGTCCTGTAAAAAGCAAAAAGTGAAACTTTTTGCCATAAGAAGCCTCCACCCTCCATTTTGTGAATTTGCCACCGAAATTTGCCTTCCCTACCCTATATAAAACCTAAAAAAAGTGATATTAATAATCTACCATCAATTTCTATTTTCACAAAATTTACGTATAAATGTAAAATAAATAACCATTTTTAATAAAGAATTTTATAGGACTTAAGTTTATTAACCACAAGGCTTGTGGCGTAGCGGTAAGGTCTGTAGGGAATGTGGATTGTATCTCATATACCCCAGGTTCAAATCCCCTCGTGCGCATCTTGTGGCCAGGCTTAGTCTCAGACGGCCGAATTTTCAGTTTCTATTCTATATTGCCAAGGATGTAGTCTAGGCAAAGCCTAGATGAACCTTATCCAAAAAAAAGTTTATTAGACCAAACAAAAAAACATCATATTTAAAATTATTATATTAAGATTATACGATGTTTTTAAGTGTTATAACAACTTTTTTAAAACATTTTCAAAATAAAGTGTCGTATTAAATAATTTTATAGGATGTTTCGGATAAGTGTCCTATAAACCTATATTAAAAAAGGACACTTGTGTTTATAGGACATTCTTTTGAATTCTGTTCTATTAAATAGTTAATACGACGCTTATTTTGAAAAATATTCTAAAAACTTGTTACGACATCTAAAAATGTCATGTAATTGCAATACTTTTAAATAAAACGTTTTTTGTTTTGCCCAATAAACTTAGGAGCTATATAACACTATATTAGGACTAGGGGTGAGCAAATGCAGGTACCCAGTCGAAACTCATGGAACAAGTCCTGAAACCGGAATCTGCGTGGTTCCTAAAATGAAGGAACCAAAACCAAGTGCACCGGTTCTTTATATATGGGAACCGGTTTTGAAATCGTCGGTTCCAGTTCCGAAACTGGGTACCCGATGTCTAACTTTTTTAAACAATTTTTTTATTGTTTTATGCTATAAAAAATAATTATTAGTTATTAAATAATATCAATGTAACGAAGTAAATACAACAACAAACGATGAAAACTTATCCGTTAAAAGCTAAAAGCTAATAATTATAAAAATAATTACGACCAATGTTTGAAATGAAAATAATAAAACACAATTTGAAATGTTAAATATGATATAAAAAATATTTAAAAATTAAAATAAAATAAATAAGTTGAGTGAAAAAATTGGTCATAAGTGTATATGTATAAGTGTGTAACGTAAAAAGTAAAATAATAATTTCAACTTTTGTCTATTAAACGTAATAAACATATAGAGTTATTTTTATTAAAAAAAATAGTGGAACTGGTTCCAAAGACGGGTATCCAGTTCCGATGCTCACCCCTAATTAGGACACTTATTTATGTTGTAGTTAAGTCTCCTCATAGAATGTTTTATATGATCTAAGGAGCCATTTACTTACGCTTTGTTCTTAAAACTCCTTTTATGAAGGAAAGGAAAGGAAAGCGAGGGAAAAGGAGGAAACTAAAATAGTCGTGTTCTCAAAACTTTTTAAGGAGAGAAATGAAAAGAAAATGAGGGAAAATAATGTTAAGTTTACTTCCAAAACTTTTATCCCAAATGTGGGAGGAAAAAGAAGGAAAGGAAATGAAAAAAATTTTAAACTAATTTAAAAATTTCTGAAATTCTTAAATTGACATCTTTCCTTTCTTTTCTCTTCTATTCAAGAACACAAGATTACGAATAAAAAAAATTTGTTTTTATTTCCTTCATTTTTCTTACATTTCGAGAACACAATTAGAAAAACTGTTTTCTCTCCTTTCTTTTCTTTTTCTTTCTTTCTATCCATTTCTTTTCTCTCCATTTTGAAGAACACAACCTTAACGCTTACTAGATAAGCACTTATCAATATCAATTATGTTATTGGTTAAGGATGGAAAGAACATAAACTTATCCAATAAGAAACAAGGTAAAAATAAAAAATCTTACCTAATAAATTTAGAAGCGAGTCTATCATGATAAAACACAATACTAAAATACCTTTTTGATTTAGAAATTGTATGAACAAATTTGTTGTTGTACATTGAAACATTTAAATCTTGTATTTTTGTTATTTACTCTACTGAGATAGCATAGGAATTCAGACTATAAATTTTGAAATGTTTTTGTCACATGTGTACGTCAGTACGTGTCCGGACTTGGTCCAGATAGGTCTTTAAAAATTATTTTCTCAAATGATTGAGACACTTTTAAACAGCTAAAAATTATATATTATGACTTTTTCGTATTTAGAAAACCACAACTTGTGTGTCGTCTTTTACGATTACGTTGTTTGATTTCCAATTTTGACCTTTTATTTATAGAGTTGTTTACAATACACATGCATTTAAAATAATTTGGATTATTTTCAATAATGTTTGAACCGTAAAAGATTAATTCATTTAGGCCCCGTTTACCAAACGCTTACCCGAGTAAGTGCTTATCAACAAAATTCAACACTATCACTTACTTATGGGGCAAGATTTTAATCTACAAAAACGGTATCGTATGCAAAAATTTACCCGGTAAGTGCTAACTATGGTAAGAGACGACGACCCTTGCTTACCGGATAAGACTCTCATCCTTGTCTTTGCTCTTACTCGGGTAAGATTCTTGATCCTTCCCGTAAGGTAAAATGACTTGGTAAGCGCTTACCCGGATAAGTGTTCAGTAAACGGCCTCTTACTTTAGTAAGATGCATTTTATATAAAAAAACATATCCCCATTTTGAGATGAACATTTTGATGTTTTCGTCCCAAAATGTTTATCATTAAGGATTTTATGACAATGTGATGATTTGAAATTAGTTAATTAACGTTGGATTCTTCATGACACATTTTATGAATGAATTGTTTAAGTTTCAAAACGACACACGTTCTACAAGATATTTTAATGTTTTTTTAGGATAGATTGAGATGCGACGGGCTTTGGCATTGCCATTACTCAAAATCATGATCACAACAAACATCATTGATGCAAGGGTGTTCACAAAATGTGGAATACCATTGAAAATGGTAAGACAAGATAAAAAACAAGAGTCTCAAGCTAGAAAGTGAGCCGCTTCATTTATTTGTGTGTTGCGTATCTGAATTCCAAGTTGTCAAGGCTTGGGTCGTAAATTACATCCACCAAGACTTTAGCGTCCTTCTCAAAAATCACATTAGAGAGTTCACAATTAGTACTCCACTAAAAAATTCATATATTTTAGGTTGGGTTTTAACTTAGGGATGTGAAGGAGGCAATGCATCTTCTAACTTCTAATTGGTCATTTCACAACTCTGGAAGTCTTTCTTCCACCATATTAGTCAATCATCACCATCAATTTCTGAAATATATCATAGTACCATTCCATCAAAATTGCCATCGTCATATACTATAGCAACCACCTAGGTGTGATTCCTTCACTATTTGTTTTTATGCGTTGATCTAAACTTTATCATGTAATGAATTGATGATGATCCTTATTCTACTTAGTGAACAATGTTTACATTAAACTATAACTTAAGAAGTATCACCGAGTATGTTTAGTGATACATGTTTGGCTGTTTTTAAAAGCATGTATTATATTTGATCGGTCAGCGTCATTGATCATCATTGAGTCTGTTTAGTAATCGTTGATTGCTTGCATATAAACATATCTAAGCGTTTCCTCAAAGAAAAACAAATCACGTCAAAGAAATCATCAACGATGTCAAAGAAGTAGTTGATCAAAGAGTCAAGACTGATCGTGATCTGAAGTAGGATTAAGTGATATCATTTGACTACGAACAACGTGATGATATGAAATTCAAGACCTAGCTATCGCTAAGAACTCCACTTAGTGTTCTCCATAGCTGATTAAAGACTTGAATATGAAGATTCAAAGTTTTTTCTTATCATCAAATTTCACAAAGAACAAACAACTATTTTGGATAGATTGTACAAATGTATGGTTACTTTACTGTTCCCTCCATACCTGTTAAGCCTCAAAGAAACTATTCATCTATGCCAAATGCATGGGTTGCCAAAAGCACATCCTCACACGATAATGAAAAATACACCTCAAACCAATCTCCAGCTAACTTGTGGAAAGATGAGATGACATACATTTAATGCATCGATTATAAATATTTAAGACCTAAGAGGAATCCTCTTCTCAACAAGACTTTTGATTTCTACCATTCGTTCTCCTAACCTTTTTGTAATTTTCTTCTTTTTAAATTTCTCACCAGTACAATAATGAAGGTTTCGTGTTTCTTGTAAGATAGTTTAGTTTAATCCTTTTCTATCTCCATAACAATGTTGTAAATTATGTTTTAGGTTTATAATCAATAAACAAAAGAATTTAAAAAGTATAACCATTCTTTGTAATTGTTTTCAACCCTCTTTCACTATTTGTGTTGCTTGAAGGTAACCTACAAGACCAACATTATGTCTCAACCTTATCCTTCGGGATTTCAAGTCGTGAATCAAAAACTGATGACGTGTTTTCTTCTTTTTCTTCCACGGATCCAATCATCTAATTAAGAAGATGAAGAAGTGTTTAGGCATTTCATTTTTTTCTTAAATGCATTAAATCTAAATGCTTGTACATATGCTGAATAGATTAAATTAATAAAGGAACATCTAAAATTAGGGGTGATCAAAGGTGGGTATCCGTCTAAAATTTTTGGAATCAGTCAGGAACCGAAGTCGGTGGTTCCTGGAATGCAAGAATTGGAACCGGTTACATTAATTCTTTGCATTTAGCAACCAGTTCCAGAATCGTTAGTTCCGGTTCCGGTTTCTGGTACCCGCTCTCTATTTTTAATTTTTTTTTATCATCCACAATATGCAAAAGTAAACATTAACCTATTACGAAGTGAAAAAGTAAATAAATAAATATTACAAATGTGAAAACCAATTCGATAAAAACTAAAAAGTAACAAATATATTATAAACTATGCTTCCAAAACAAATGAATACTAGAAATGATGCTTAGAAAACAAATAAATATTACAAACTATGCTTTTAAAAAACTTCACGTAATTAGAATTTTTTATGCTAACAAATTGGTATAAATAAATAAAATATTTTTTATCAAGAAAAGTTAATGGGTCCGAACCCAGCGGTTAACAGTTCCAAAAAAATGGGAACCGGAACCGTTCTCAATCGGTTCCGTATTTTAGGATCCGAAACCAATCATATCGGTTTCGGTTTCGAAACCGGAAATTCCTAAACGGTTCAAGTTCCAAAGGAGGATATCTGCTTCCGCTGCTTACTCCTAGTTAAAATTAGAGGTGGCAAAAATTCACTCAACCAACCAACCCAACCTAACTCAACCCAAATTTAGCAAGTTGGATTGAAATTTTTAACCTATTAAGTTAAATGGGTATATCTGCCTAAACCATTTATTTAAATGAGTTAGATTGGTTGAAATTTTCGATCTATTTCCAACCTATTTCCATGTTGACTTCATCCCATCTAAAATATTATATAGTTATATTTCATTTTTAATCAACTATCATTAATTAATAAACAATATATATTTAAAATATTATAATTTTATTTTATTTATATATGAAAGTGAAAACTAATAACATGTGTTAGAACCTGACTGGTTTAGTTGTAAAGAAGTCAGGGGCGTATTTTGAATATTTGTAATAGTTAGTTTGAACAATACTTTTGTGC
This sequence comes from Centaurea solstitialis, assembly GCA_030169165.1. Lineage (NCBI taxonomy): Eukaryota > Viridiplantae > Streptophyta > Magnoliopsida > Asterales > Asteraceae > Centaurea > Centaurea solstitialis. The sequence continues at coordinate 64,790,884 of CM058043.1, forward strand.
GCCTCTTAAAAGAGTCATAGACTCTAGGGGTGCTTTATGTAACTTCGACTCTATAAATATGGGTCGCTAGTTAACGTTTTTCAATAATCAAGTAACTGACAACTTTTGTTATATGTTTTGTCGTGTTCTTTATCTGTACATTTATTGCTTGATTACCGCTATTTGAGCATCATTAAGTCTTGTGATTGCTTGTAGTGGTCCTATTATCGCATCCTTAGAGATTCACGGACTCACAATTGGTATCAGAACTCGCGTTTTGGTAGTTTTGGACAGAATTTAGAGGTTGTTTTTGCTGTTTTTATCAGTTCCCGAATTGGATCATCAATTCCCGAATTGGACACTAGTGTCCCGATTCGGAACAATTGATTTCCCGAATCGGAACTTTTAATTTCCCGCATTGGATTTTTGAGCCTCTCCCGAATCGGATCTTTTGCCCTTCCCGGATTGGAAATTTGAAATCCCGAATCGGGACTCTCATTTCCCGAATCGGGAACTTGGCTTTGACCCCCGAATCGGGACTTACAAATTCCCGAATCGGGACTTGTTGTTTTTCCCGCCTTGGCCTTTCCTTTTGAAATTTTCGAATTTCTATAAAGGAAAGTGCTTTAAGCGCGGAAGCTCTGTCCAAACGAAAAACACCATCTACTCAAAACAGATGCTATTTCCGAGGACGCGATGTCAAAAGAAATAATCAGTATCGGTTCTGAAACCCGACCTCCAGTATTAGTCGTCGGCGAATACCAGCAATGGAAACGCCGAATGATTAACTTCCTTGATCTACTGGATGACAAACTGATGGTCTCTATCACTGAGGGACCAATCAGACCGACGGTTACTGTAGCTGAAGTAGCCAGAACTGATGTCACTCCCTATCTACCTGCATATGAGGTTGAAAAACCATATGACATGTTCTCTCATGAACAACGTGCCCGGGCAGCCATTGATAAACGTGCTCTCACGTTACTCACCATGGCTCTACCAAATGACATGTTCGCGAGAGTGGACAGCTGTAAAGATGCTAGAGCAATGTGGCTGGGCATTGAACAGCAAATGCAGGGTGGTGACAAGGCACTTGAAGGCCAAAAGGAGAACGCTATGAATGCGTATGAAAGCTTCTGTGCTCGTGAGGGAGAAACGCTGACTGAAACCTATAATCGTTTAAATATCTGTGTAAACGATCTACGGAGACTTGGCTTAGAGAAGAACAAGTACGAGGTGAATGTGAAATTCCTCAAACGACTGAACAAACTCTGGCAGTCTGTCACTATAAGCATTCAAGTAAGCCAGAATCTTGGCCAACTTGGACTTCATGATCTATACAGCATGATGCTGCCTCATGAAGAAACCTTATTCGGTAAAACTGAAAAGAAAATCGATCCTCCTACTCTGGCCTTGATGTCAAATAGAGGATCGCCCTCTCATGAAAACTACACCGTTGAAGAACCTGTAGTTCTTGATGATGGACTTACCGAAGAGGAGATGTTTCAGCTGGAGAACTCATTCGCCTTGATGGCTAAATTTCGGGGAAATCCCCAACGTTTCAACAAATTCAGACAAGGACCTCAGTTTGTGGGAGGTCAGTCTAGCCAAGGCGGGTACCAGTCCAGAGAAAGCTTTCAAAGAAACGATCAAGGGAGGACAAACAACTATCAACATCGTGATAGTTCTTGGTACAACAATCAAGGATCTTATCAAGATCGAAGACAAGGCTACAACAACAACAACCAGCAACAGCATGTTGGGTTTTTGTGGATATCCTCAGATCAAACTGACTTGAGGATTATCTCAGATCTATCAAAACCTCGCTGGTTTGATATATCTCGTAGGTTTAAAACAAACTGTTAAAACCCACGTGATCAGAAACACGCTGTTTCTGATCTAATCATGCGGAAGCGATAAAAGTTTAAAAACCCATTAAAGCCTAATGATCTTAATCGTTTATAGCTCTAAACCTAAAGGATCAGGTTAGATTAATTTACCTGGATTGCTTGATGATAGTCCACCGGTGATCGACCAACGAACGTTCCTCGAGCAGAACTGTGAAACCCGAACAACAAAAATTCGACCCGGGGGGGGGGGGGGTGTGCGCCGGTTTGGAGAGAGAGGAGGAGGGAGACAGAAAACTGTTTTACTCAACTGAAAAAGCTTAATGTTTCTTAACCCATAGGCCTTTATTTATATGGGAAAAATATAACAGTTTGAATGAGATTCAGCTTCCATATTATAATTATCTCAAATTCATTCCTTTTATAAACTGGAAAAGAATTTGCCTATGATAATTATGATTTTATATATATTTATCTAATATATAAAATCTTTATTAATTAACTATTATATATTTATTTATCTAATAAATATACAATATTCCAATTAATTAATAATCCTCCAACTTTGGTAATTCTGACTATAATTACCCAATAGATTTATAATTCACTATTATAAATCCTAACTCTCCATTTCGGGGTTTCATCTAACTTGTTCGACTTATAGGTCCTCACAGGTGTGACCCTCAAGTGTCTTGTAACATTGGATGTGTAATCACTTGGTTTGTCAACTCTGCACATAATTCCTAACAGACTCCCACTTGTGCAAGTTGGCAATACCACCTTTGATTTCACTGACCTAAGGAGGCCCCTAGACAGGCACTTAGGCTGACCAGGTTACAAGAACTCTTATACCCAGACTGGTGATATAAACATTCCGTGAGGAACTTGGTTTTTATGAAACTACTGTTCATTGATTGGGTATATCTTGGCTTTTCCCTTTGCATCGCGATATTTCATCTGTGAGTATGAGCTTGGAAAGTGTCAACTCTAAATACTCAAGATTCTGTTCTCTTGTTTATCTGACTCTCACTGATAGGTAAACGACAAAGAACTAATCAGTTCGTTTGGGCATGGCCATGCACTTCATCAGTATACTTAGTCAGTCAAGATGGGCCCGGAAATATCTCTCTTCTGAGAAGAGGTGCAAATCCCATCTTGCATACCTGCCTTTAACACCACGGCTTCCGCTGAATCTAGTTACACCCTTTATAGCCACCCTGTTACGGCGTAGCGGTTGAGTGCACTAAGAATTCAGTAGTCCTCATGATATCAAATCAGATACCTCAGGTGATAGGGACAACCACTGTGAGATTTACTTATGACTGTTTCCAAGAAGTAATCTCAACCGCGGATCACGTCCGATATTTGATACTCTATCAAATATCTGTGCAACTTTTAGTCTACAACACTTGTAGCTGTTATTCAGCAACTGATCATAACTACCTAAAAGTTCACAATGACTTTAACACCTTATCATGCTCCCACATTGATAAGTTGTCACGGACAGATTTTGAATGAAAACTGGAAACTAGTTTCATTCCTGGATTAATTAAAACATGCAAAATGTGAAAGTGATAAAGAAATCAATCTTGTATAGTCCATATTACACGCTGTAATAATAACAAGATTGAATGTCTTTTCTTTAATAACTTTCATAATATCTATTTAACGTTTGTTAGATACTGGTCTAAAATAAAGTATCACCTATCTTTAGTTTAAACCCTTTGATTAAAGTTTACCAATCTAATCAAAGTGATAACCAAAAACACAAGTCTGTTTACTTGTATCTGCTAATTATTGTTTTGCAAACACCTCTTAAAACAATAATTAGACTTTTATCATATTCCATGAACTCGGAGACCTGGACTAACTTCCAGTTCCTGAATATGTAAGACTGCAACTTTCCTTAGTTGCTGTGTAGATGAACGATTTCTACCTGAAATCCGATTCCATTTGCAATCCTTGCAAATCTACTGGAATGCTATATATTTTAATCCAACACTTTAATTATTGATTTCTTAAGTCAGTCACGATCTTTGTTTCATGGGTCTTGAAACTTTTATCCTTTTAACTAAAAAGGGTAAATTATATCTTATGAATTCTTATCCTACCTGGATTTATGAATTCCGAGATATATCAATAATTATGTCTTTTATTCTTTTATCTCAGACTAGATAGAGAATAAATTGGGCTCCCACTTACTTGTATAAAAAAATTAACTATTACTCAAAACTTACTATTGACTTAGCCAAAACTTTGATTAGTCAATTCTAATTTCAAGTAATGAACTTTGAGAATTTCCCTTTTATGAAACTCAACTGGATTTGTTCAAATCCTAATTCCAAACCTTGGAATCCTTCTAGTTTCATAAATACTGTTATTAACGCCATCTGAGTTAATATCCTAAATTCTCCTTTTAAAACATTTGAATAAAACTTGATCAAATTTGATTAGTTAATTCTTGAGAATTTCTTTTATAAAACTTAACTGGATTTGGTCAAATCCTAATTCCAGAACTTGGAATCTTTCTAGTTTTATAAATACTGTTATTAACGCTATCTGAGTTAATATCCTGAATTCTCCTTTTAAAATTTGATCATAAACAATTATTCATAAATGTTTTAATCTCAAACACATTCCTATAGAATCTCGTGTGTTTTGATAGTTTTTATACAAATTACTTCAATTTAATAAAATTTATTGAAGTAACTATAACAGGCAACAACTAGGATCATACAAAATCAAGAAAAATAAGCACAATCAGATATTTCAATGTCAAGACAATAACTTTTGAAAAATTAAAACCATCAAATTATAGATTATAATTATCCAAGAACTGTTTAAAACATAAACACCAAAAATAACTGTTTTAAAACTATAACCCCAAAAAAAAATGTCTTGACATGAATTGAAATAAACTTGTACTTCAGATCCTCAGCAACTTCTGGGCACTTCACTTCATTTCTGACCTCCTGCTTCATGACGCTTAGGGCAGTTTTGCCTCCAATGACCGATCTCATTGCATATGAAGCAGCGATTCTCGGTCCTAGCTTTGTTTGGCTTAACCTTCTTGCCCTTGCCCTTGCCCTTGCCTTTCTTGGGTGCACTCTGGATGGCCTGGACTGGTCCTTTTCCTTTACTGGTGCTAGCTTGCCCATTCTTCTTTTTCACCCCTCCGTCTTTCACCATCAAGACATCCTTTGTCTTGTTCTTGTTCCCCATATTCAGTTCAGCTGTCTTAAGCATGGAGTGCAATTCTGCTATTGTTTTCTCCATGTTATTCATGTTGTAATTGACTACGAAAGGCCTGTAGTCTTCTGACAGTGAATTGAGTATGGTGTCTGTTGCTAGCTGCAATGGAACAGGATGACCAAGCCTCTCTAGATGATCTAAGTGCCGTTTCATTTTCATGACATGGTCACTTACTGATGTCCCTCTTACCATCTTGCACTCATTGAATGCTTTGGTGGCATCGTAGCGTTCTGTACGAGCCTGAGTCTGAAACATGTCCCTCAGCTGGCGGATCATGTCGTAAGCATTCGTATTTATGAGCCCTGCCTGTAGATCTGGGCTCATAGTTGCTAACATCAGACAGGCGACATCAAGGAGATCATCCGAGTGCTTCTTGTGGGCATTTCTGGCAGCGGCCGGAGCGTTTGCCGGAGGTGCCTCCCCAAGTGGTTCTTCAAGCACATACCACTTTCTCTCATGTCTGAGCACAATCATCAGATTGCGCTCCCAGTCGAGAAAGTTAGAGCCGGTCAGTTTATCCTTCTCTAGGATAGATCGGAGGGAAAGATTGTTAGTGCTGGTAACAGTGCTTGCCATCTACACAAAATAAAACTTTTGGTCTTAGCAACTGTAAATAGACTAATTTCCAATAAAATATCAATAAACCCTTAAATGATCAATTTATTGGACTAGGATCCTTATTTCATACGTCCTGATGTGCGTAATGTTCTTGCTCCACCAGACCCGTATTTATTTCGGTAGGCAAGGACTTTTACCAATCATATCTAACTGACATGACTCCTAGATCTTTTCAGGACCATGGCAACTATCTGTGCATGTTTTAGTCCCTCTTAGTGCTTTTTGGCCCGGTACCACCCGGTAAACATTATAGTACCAAAACAGATCTCACCATTTTGGGGACCTGATCACTATACTCTGGCCGGTACCACCCGGAGATAATTCGCAGAGTTATGTAACCCCTTCAGCTTCAGTTTGAACACAGACGTTGAATGTGTGATCACTTACAACGCCTATGTACTTTACGCCGAAGGTGCCCCTAAATGGGTTGCTCTACTGATCTATGATTTTCGGGGTTTTTTTAAAAACTTTACTTCCAGGGTTTTTGAAAAAACTGATTGTTATAAAGGCTACTTATGTTTTAAACTAACTGTTTCAAAACATACATGTAATTTTAAAACCAACTGTTCTAAAATTACTTGCTAATTAAAACTAACTGTTTTTAATAGCAAACCTAGTTGATTAAAACTAACTGTTTTTATCAACTTTGCCTTTTATATAAAACAATCATCTATAGGTTTTAAAAAACTATCGTTTTGACGAAACTAAAACCTACACTCCTTTTGTGATACAAACTAGTTTTAAAGTAACAACTCTTATTTAAAACTATTAACATGCAAGATATCACAAAATTAATCAACCATGCAATTAAACAATAATTAATCACATAGTACCTAATTATAGTTTTTGCCAACGTATCCTAGGGACCAATAATGACTTATTCTACTAAAAGCTTCAAAACTCGCGTAGCTCCCACTGGCCTCGCCATGTTTTGTCAGTACTCCGGTAGTGATGAAGTAGCTCCCACTGGCCTCGTCATCCCGAAAGAATAAAACAAATTTCTATTCTAAGGTCATTATTACATAAGGGGTTGCAAGTGGCACGCAGGCCTCCCCATAAATATGTTAAGGGTCTAGGTTGGCAAATACTATAATAGATATAGATACAAACTCAAACTGGAATGTATATATATATAACTCAAGCAATCACGCAATTATATAAATAAACAATATTATAATTACGATAAATAAAACTGGATCCGTTAAAATTATCTTGTTTCAATTATCTCAAAACTTGGGTTCTATCTGGTTTGTTAAAACAAAAAACTGTTTTATAAGTCAAAACCATTATTTTAGCTAATCAGTTTTATATTAATCCCTTTTACCCAAAAATTATATTAAACTGGAAAGATCATCTTGAAAAGAGTGAACTTTAAACGGTTTTGATAAAACATTATTATTTTAATACGACTAATTTGGATAAAACAACCGAAAAAGGATAAACCCCTCTTGGGCCATAACTTGGTCCAAAGAACTGGGCTTTGGGCCTGAAAAGGGAATTTGGCCCAAAACGAAAAAACTCTAGGTTTGACCAAAGACTAATAACCAATGTTCACCACCACCGAATACGGTGGTTTTGGTCATCGTGAGACGCCGCCACCACCACGCTGGTGGTGCAGCTGCGGTCTGATCGAACCATAGTCGGATGCGTGTCTCGCTTGAAATTGATTTGGTCATCACCTCCATTTGCCGTAACCACCATCTACCACCGCGACTGCGGTTTCTGGTGGTTGCCGTTCACCGCAAAAACGAGTGGTGCGGTCGGCGTGTATGGCCAGAACCGCCGCCACCACCGGCGTAACAGCAGCAATCGGTCACTTGTACCACGGTGGTGCGGTCCGATCACAACCACCATTGCCACCGTGGCTTGGTTTGGTCGCGTTTTTCCGGTCTACCATCACCAAACTGGTGGTGTTGCCCACGACAACGCGTCGCCACCACCATCCGCTGCTTAGGACGTACACGGCGGTGACGATCGACGCATCAGCGCCGTTGCCCCACCGGTTTGATATCGATGGCAAACGCCACCGCCATCGATCGCCGTCGTCGTCATGTTTGGCGATTAAACAACGGACCACCACCGCCATTATTCGCCGCCATCGTCACCACCGATCTGGTGGCTGATACCGTCGGCAACCGTCGCTCGCCTACCACCGGACTGGTGGGGCGACGACTGGTCTGTGGTTCTCGGCCATGATTGCGAAGACAATCCGGCCACCACCATCCACCGCGACCACCGATCTGGGGTGCGGTCTGGTGGTTGATTACGACGCCTGACGCCGCCACCACTAACTGTGGTGTGGCCGGTGTTTTTTTTGTGTGTGTCGATCGATTTCGAGGGGCCAACCGCCGCCGCCGCCCGGCATGGCCGTAAGGCAGCCGGCGGCCTGGCCGGTGTTTCGTGGTGCTTCCACCCTTGGCCACCATTGAGGAACAACCCGCCACCACCAATCGGGTGGTAGCGGTTGCGTATGAGTATCCGCCGCAGCCACCGCCTTGTGGTTGCGGTTCCGAGTTCGTGACCGCCACAGCCACCACCAATCTGGGTGGTTGTGGCTCGGTGGTTTTTTCGTTTGACGGCCGGGTATCTGCCGCCACCGCAGATCGCCGCTTGCCACCACCAATCTGGTGGTTTGGCTAGGCATTCGCCGCCACCGCTAGCTGCGGTTTGGCTGGCGATCGTGACCATTGCGGTGCGGTTTGGTGGTTTTTGGTGATTGGTCCGGCCACCACCACCATACTGGTGGTGTGGTCTGGTGGCTTACAAACAGCAGCCGGGACCAACGTGGTGTGATCCGGGTTTTTTTTTCGTATATAAACAATCGATTGAAAAATCTAAAATTTTGATAAAGTTCAGATTTTTTAAACAAGAAACAATAATTTTAACGGATCACACAAACAGGTAAACAGATAAGACTAAAACGATTTGAAACAATGGCTCTGATACCACTGTTGGGTTTTTGTGGATATCCTCAGATCAAACTGACTTGAGGATTATCTCAGATCTATCAAAACCTCGCTGGTTTGATATATCTCGTAGGTTTAAAACAAACTGTTAAAACCCACGTGATCAGAAACACGCTGTTTCTGATCTAATCATGCGGAAGCGATAAAAGTTTAAAAACCCATTAAAGCCTAATGATCTTAATCGTTTATAGCTCTAAACCTAAAGGATCAGGTTAGATTAATTTACCTGGATTGCTTGATGATAGTCCACCGGTGATCGACCAACGAACGTTCCTCTAGCAGAACTGTGAAACCCGAACAACAAAAATTCGACCCGGGGGGGGGGGTGTGCGCCGGTTTGGAGAGAGAGGAGGAGGGAGACAGAAAACTGTTTTACTCAACTGAAAAAGCTTAATGTTTCTTAACCCATAGGCCTTTATTTATATGGGAAAAATATAACAGTTTGAATGAGATTCAGCTTCCATATTATAATTATCTCAAATTCATTCCTTTTATAAACTGGAAAAGAATTTGCCTATGATAATTATGATTTTATATATATTTATCTAATATATAAAATCTTTATTAATTAACTATTATATATTTATTTATCTAATAAATATACAATATTCCAATTAATTAATAATCCTCCAACTTTGGTAATTCTGACTATAATTACCCAATAGATTTATAATTCACTATTATAAATCCTAACTCTCCATTTCGGGGTTTCATCTAACTTGTTCGACTTATAGGTCCTCACAGGTGTGACCCTCAAGTGTCTTGTAACATTGGATGTGTAATCACTTGGTTTGTCAACTCTGCACATAATTCCTAACACAACAAAGGGATCAGGACTACAACTCCAACAACTACCACGGAAACAGAGGTTATCAGGGAGGTAGTTACAATCAAAGGTGAACGACCATCTGGTTCTAACTATAACAATCAGAACCAGAAAACAAATGATGATGATCGTCTAGCACAACAACACGGGTGGAACTGAACCTCCACAACAGAACAAGCTACCAGCTCTAGAAGCTCACCCGCAGCCAATCAGAACAGAAACCTGCTCGGTTCCACCTGCTACAACTGGGGTGGACCCGGTCACTATGCATCTGATTGCAAGAGAAGCTCAAAGACTCTGCCTACTTTGAGAAAAGGTTGCGTGATGAAGAAGAAAGAGCAGGTAAGGTCGGTTGGCTGATGAGAAGACTGGATCATGGGCCAAAGACTAGATAATGAAGGCCCATCAGCCTGCAAGGACTCTGCCTCATGGCTGACTTTGAGGAACCTTGTATATCGGTTCCCCAAATGATCAACAGATGAAGAAGCTAAGGTACATTTTGTTCATCTTTGCAGAACCTAATGATCTGTCTAAGTCTGAAACTCTAAGACTTGAGAGCCACTCCCAAATGGAAAGAGCTCTCGTCGCGAGATTCAGAATAGAGAGTGCTGGTATAAAAGTGTTTAGAGACCTCACCGAGAACTTTAATAAATGGAGCTTGAGTTCTGGGATTAGAGAATCTATCCTCGAAACCAAGCTCCTTGATCTCAAAGATCTCAGGGACAAATTGAAAGCAGTCGTGAAGAACCTCAGCTCAAATTTCACATTCTTTCTAAGGAAAGAGAACAAAAATGTGTTATAAAAATAGAAGAGCTTGAGGAAAAATAATCTAAGAGAGGACAATCTGAACATACCTTGAGTCTGCTAACCAAGCAAACCACTCAACATCCCTTTTATCAAGCCAAACCTGGGTTGGGACATTCAGAGAAAAGCATTCTTGAAAAAGCACCTGCACATCTATACAATTTTGACAGTATGAGTGCCTCCAAACCTGAACCTAGGTCAGTCAAAGGATAAGACAATGACAACTATGTGATGCAGACTGTGACCTTTACTGAGATAATAGATGGAAAAACCGTGTCTTTTACCACCAGTCCTGCCAATAGTTCAACCAGTAGTCCATCTTCCAGTCCTGTTGCTAATGGTCCCATCTTTATCCCTGCTAGTAATCCAGAGAACACTTTCACTAGCTGGGAAGGCATCAAAGCTAGGACACCTAAGGTAGCAATGCCACCCATCAACTATGATGATCTGAACTTTAGCTATGACACTAGGGAGATAGATACATCCGAGGATGCTGATGTTATCCAACCTTTGGATGTTTCCGCAACTCAGCCTCCTGCCCCAGTGTGTATAGAAAAAGAAATGTTCCATCTTAGGTCCAAAGCCGTAGCACTTGATGCCTGTCACCATAAGATAAAGAACTTCGAATCAATTCTTTCCGAAAAGGATAACCTTATTTGTTCATTGGAACAGAGTTATCTTGAGGCAAATGCCGAAAGGATAAGAATGTCAATCCAATGTGAGACCGCAAAGAACACTATCACAACTTTTAAAACTAAGTTTGCGGATCTCGTAGAAAGACTTGTTGTGCAACTTATAAATAATTCAATTGAAAGAGACTTCTTTTATGAAAAAGAACTGTTGTTTGGTCAAACTTTCGCAAATCAAAGTTGTCAAATCAATCAGTTGAAAAGACGGGTGTCTGTCTTTGAAGAATCTGACTCTTGGGATTCTAGTACCAATAGTTCACCACTCATACCGGAACTTAGGACAACCATGCCTAAACTCATATTAGATCCAAATGTCGTGTATGATGTGAAAGTGTTTTTAGATGCTGATGATCCTCCTTCAGGTTATATTCCACGAAAACCTGTTTTGCCAAAGGCACCTGCTGTAAAGCAAATCAGTTCTCCCAAGCCACTCGCATCAGTGTCTGTGATAAACACTAAAGGTGAAACTTGTGACGGTACTGACAAAGGGAAGTCAGTTAAGCCGCACACACCAACAGTAACACAGACACAACATTCAAAATCTACAGATACAAGTAGCTTGGTGAAACCCAATAAGGGACTAGACTTTCATTCTAGTTCATTTGACGTGGGTGAGAACTCCAAACCCAAACAACCTTTGAATACTTCAAAACCTGTTTTTCAAAAGGCAGCACAAATCAAAGGTGGTCAATCCACTCTTGCTAAACCGTCACCCAACTCACAATTTGCTACTCATGCATATGGGAGAACTGGTGATGGGGCAGCAAATATGAAACCACGGAGAAGGAGGAGAAATCGCAAGAAGAATAACTCTTTTAATGCTTTCCTTAAATGGGGTGGTCATGATCATACTGGTCTTGGCTACAACCCACGTAGTTGTAATTTACACTTGAACTCAAAGTCTGTAAACTCTAATCGCTCTGCGAATTCTGAAAACTTTACAGCTTTTAGAAATCAAATCTGTTCAATGTTTGATAATTACATGCGTGTCGATTTGCCTGGCAATGCCAATACTTATCGTAAGTTAGGTGGTCCTCCTAGGAAAAGAAGTAACAAAATGGCAAAGCAAAGTGCTTCGCCTCCTGTGAAGTCTTTTAAGCCTAAGGAGAAATCCAAAAAGGACACTTCATCGGAAGTTTTAACTGTGTCTAATGCTAGGAAACCCATGTGGCAATGGGTTCCTAAACAGCCAATCTTCTTATATGCATGTGCATAGGGGGAGCCTCGGTGTCGCATACACCTAGGGGGAGCTATTGTATAAGTGTTGTGTTACTAACTCTATCGGATCCAATCTGCTATGGATACCATTCCTACTTTTTCTTGCAGGTTGTAGAACCGAAGTACGACTTCTGAATACTTCAGTTCACGACCCGATGATCAATTTTACGACTTCTGATCACCTGTGTCAGAACTCATGCAAAGTCCAAAGCAGGTTGGAAGCTATCGAGAAGGCTGACGTGGCTAAAAACCAGCGGATTGAGGCCATTGAGAAAGCCTTAGCCGCCAAGGAACAGGAAGACAGAGCCCGTCGAGCCGAGATCGAGGAGCTTCGAAAAGCAGACGAGGAGCGGCAGAAAGAGCTAGATGAAGCCCGACGCCTTATTAAGGGCAAGTTCGCTGAAGGGGAGCGCCCGTCTTTTGGCGACTCTAGCCGCTCTCCTACTCCCGTCCTCCGTCTACACCCACCACCACTCGCTGAAGTCGTCCCCGGCTATGTTTCGGAAGCCGAGTACCAGATGGTCATCACTTCTCTCACCACTCAGATCGATACACTCGAGAGAGAAGTGACTCAGTACAAGCAACTCGTGGCCACCAGGGACCTTCAGTTGGAGATTGCGTTGCGGAGGGTCCGTGAGCTTGAGGAAACATGCAGGACTCAGGCTCAACCCTCCAAGAGACGCCATGACGATCTGGACGACGCCGCAGATCCTCATGAGGGGGAGGTACCGTCAAAGAGGCTTCGCCTAGACCTTCCCTCCGGCTCCGGAACTGCCGCCGATGATACACCGGCCGACACGGACCCTCCAGCAGAGCAGCCCACAGATCCGGAAGATCGTCCCACTGATGTTTGGGACTCTGATTCTGACGATGACGACCTTCCGGCCGATGCAGCGAACTGGAAGTATGAGGCTATCCCAAAGGATGTGGCCGTCCAGTTTCCTCACGAGAAGGTGACTCCCGCTATAGACTTGATCGATCCAAACACCGCGCCGACAGATCCTTCCGAGCTTCACATCTCTGACGAGGCAAGGAAGATCCTGAACCAGCTTGCCCAAAGCCTTCGGTTTTGGAAACGATCGGACAACATCGTATCTAGCGCGGAGTACGACACCTTTCTCCCTACCGTACAGACGCCTGAGGCATTCACAGCTCAGCAGCCGATCAGACTGGGTTGGAACCACACGGTCATTTTCAGACCCTTCCTGGAGGAATCCTTCACACGGATCTTCCAACAGGAACGCCTTTTCACGTGGTCCAAGAAGGTCTTTTTCGGGCTGTCTCATATCAAGAAGCGTCGCCGTCGAACCGCGTACATCTACCAGAGGAAGCTCAGTTGGAACGAGCATGGGCAGATCAGAAAGAAGCACCGGTTCACCAAGGTAACTGATGTCAGACCTTTCAAATTCGGACACCAGCTATTCCTTGATTTCCACGTGCGTATGTACAACCCTGGCAAGCCCGACGGGAACCTCTGAGACTTCATGTTCACGGAAGCTGATCTGGACAGCATTGATCTCGACGATCTCCTCACTCTTATCAGACACCTTGAGGGCCCGATTCTGAAACCAGACTACTTCAGAGACAGTCTGGAAGTCCTCAAGTGGTACGTACGGCACTCGATCTGCTGGGTTTATGTGGGTATCCTCGGATCAAACTGACTCGAGGATCAATACAGATTTAACGAACCTCGCTGGTTTGATAAATCACACAGGTTAATCAAACTGACAAAACCTACGCGATCAAAAACACGCTGTTTTTGATCTTATTCGTGCGGAAGCGATAAAAGCTAAAAACCCATTAAAGCCTATTGATCTTTAATCGTTTATAGTTCTAAACCTAATAGTTTAGGTTAGATCAATTTACCTGGATTGCTTGATAATAGTCCACCAGTGATCGACCAACGAACGTCCTTCTAGTTGAACTGTATGAAACCCGAACAACAAAACTGGAAACCGACGGGAGGAGAGGGGAGGTCGGCTCCGATGGAGAGAGAGGGAGAGAGAGAAAACTGAAAAACTGATTTTGCTTAAAGCTTCTTCTTCAATTTTTCCTTAACCCATAAGCCTTATTTATATGGAGGAAAAATACAGTTTGTATAAGATTCAGTTTCCCTTTATAATTATCTCTAATCCTTTTTCCTTTTAATTAGCTGGAAAAGAATTTGCATACGATAATTATGATTTATATATTTATCTAATATATATAAAAACCTTATTAATTAACTATTATATATTTATTTATCTAATAAATATATAATATCCTAATTAATTAATAACCCTCCAACTTTGGTAATTCTGACTGTAATTACCCAATTGATTTATAATATACTATTATAAACCCTAACTCTCCATTTCTGGGTTTCATCTAACTTGTTCGACTTATAGGTCCTCACAGGTGTGACCCTCAAGTGTCTTGTAACATTGGATGTGCAATCACTTGGTTTGTCAATCTCTGCACATAATTCCTAACAGACTCCCACTTGTGCAAGTTGGCAATACCACCTTTGATTATACTGACCTAAGAAGGCCCCTAGACAGGCACTTAGGCTGACCAGGTTACAAGAACTCTTATACCCAGACTGGTGATATAAACATTCCGTGAGGAACTGGTATCTATGAAACTATTGTTCATTGATTGGGTATATCTTGGCTTTTCCCTTTGCATCGCGATATTTCATCTGTGAGTATGAGCTTGGAAAGTGTCAACTCTAAATACTCAAGATTCTGTTCTCTTGATTATCTGACTTTCACTGATAGGTAAACGACAAAGAACTAATCAGTTCGTTTGGGCATGGCCATGCACTTCATCAGTATACTTAGTCAGTCAAGATGGGCCCAGAAATATCTCTCTTCTGAGAAGAGGTGCAAATCTCATCTTGCATATCTGCCTTTAACACCACGGCTTCCGCTGAATCTAGTTACACCCTTTATAGCCACCCTGTTACGGCGTAGCGGTTGAGTGCACTAAGAATTCAGTAGTCCTCATGATATCAAATCAGATACCTCAGGTGATAGGGACAACCACTGTGAGATTTACTTATGACTGCTTCCAAGAAGTAATCTCAACCGCGGATCACGTCCGATATTTGCTACTCTATCAAATATCTGTGCAACTTTTAGTCTACAACACTTGTAGCTGTTATTCAGCAACTGATCATAACTACCTAAAAGTTCACAATGACTTTAACGCCTTATCATGCTCCCACAATGATAAGTTGTCACGGACAGATTTTGAATGAAAAATCGGAGACTGATTTCATTCCTGGATATATTAAAACATGCAAAATGTGAAAGTAATAAAGAAATCAATTTTGTATAGTCCACATTACACGCTGTAATGATAACAAAATCAAATATCTTTTCTTTAATAACTTTCATAACATCTATTTAACGTTTGTTAGATACTGGTCTAAAATAAAGTATCACCCATCTTTAGTTTAAACCCTTTGATTAAAGTTTACCATTTTAATCAAAGTGATAACCAAATAATACAAGTCTGTTAGTACGATTCACTTGTATCTGCTAATTATTGTTTTGCAAACACCTTATAAAAACAATAACTAGACTTTTATCATATTCCATGAACTCGGAGACCTGGAGTAACTTCCAGTTCCTGAATATGTAAGACTACAACTTTCCTTAGTTGCTGTGTAGATGAATGATTTCTACCTGAAATCAGATTCCATTTGTAATACTGGCAAATTTACTGGAATCTTATATTTAAATCCAACACTTTAACTATTGATTTCAAAGTCAGTCATGACCTTTGTTCCAAGGATCTTGAAATTTTTATCCTTTTGACTAAAAGGGTAAATTATATCTTATGAATTCTTATCCTACCTGGATTTATGAATTCCGAGATACATCAATAATTGCATCTTTTATTCTTTATCTCAGACTAGATAGAGAATAAATTGGGCTCCCACTTGCTTTATAAAAACTAACTATTACTCAGAATTTTACTATTGACTTAGTCAAAACTTTGATCAGTCAATTCTAATTTTAAGTAATCAACTTTGAGAATTTCCTTTTATGAAACTTAACTGGATTTGGTCAAATCCTAATTCCAAATCTTGGAATCTTTCTAGTTTCATAAATACTGTTATTAACGCTATCTGAGTTAATATTCTAAAATTCTCTATTTAAAACATTTGAATAATAAAACTTGATCAAATTTGATTAGTTAATTCTGAGAATTTCTTTTATAAAACTTAACTGGATTTGGTCAAATCCTAATTCCAGAACTTGGAATTTTTCTAGTTTTATAAATACTGTTATTAACGCTATCTGAGTTAATATCCTGAATTCTCCTTTTAAAATTTGATCATAAAACAATTATTCATAAATGTTTTATTCTCAAAACACATTCCTATAGAATCTCGTGTGTTTTGATAGTTTTTATACAAATTACTTCAATTTAATAGAATTTATTGAAGTAACTATAACAGGCAACAACTAGGATCATACAAACACTAAGCACAATCAGATATTTCAATGTCAAGATAATAATTTTTGAAAAAATAAAACCATAGAATTATAAATCCAAAAATTACAATCATCCAAAAAATGTTTAAAACTTGAAAAATAGAAATAACTGTCTTAAATCCATAAATATCTTGACTCAAATTGAAATAAACTTGTGCTTCAGATCCTCAGCAACCTCTGGGCATTTCACTTTTGACCTCCTGCAATAATCATTTGCTCTAGGTATCAGAATACTTGTAAACTAACAAGTAAGAAGTGACAAAAATCAAGCAATCACAAATCTCTGAGGTTTATATACCTGCTTCATGACGCTTAGGGCAGTTTTGCCTCCAGTGACCGATCTCATTGCATATAAAGCAGCGGTTTTCGGTCCTAGCTTTGTTTGGCTTAACCTTCTTGCCCTTGCCCTTGCCCTTGCCTTTCTTGGGTGCACTCTGGATGGCCTGGACTGGTCCTTTTCCTTTACTGGTGCTAGCTTGCCCATTCTTCTTTTTCACCCCTCCGTCTTTTACCATCAAGACATCCTTGGTCTTGTTCTTGTTCCCCATATTCAGTTCAGCTGTCTTAAGCATGGAGTGCAACTCTGCTATTGTTTTCTCCATGTTATTCATGTTGTAATTGACTACAAAGGGCCTGTAGTCTTCTGACAGTGAATTGAGTATGGTGTCTGTTGCTAGCTGCAACGGAACAGGATGACCTAGCCTCTCCAGATGATCTAAGTGCCGTTTCATTTTCATGACATGGTCACTTACTGATGTCCCTTTTACCATCTTGCACTCATTGAATGCTTTGGTGGCATCGTAGCGTTCTGTACGAGCCTGAGTCTGAAACATGTCCCTCAGCTGGCGGATCATGTCATAAGCATTTGTATTTATGAGCCCTGCTTGCAGATCTGGGCTCATAGTTGCTAGCATCAAACAGGCAACATCAAGGAGATCATCCGAGTGCTTCTTGTGGGCATTTCTGGCAGCAGCCGGAGCGTTTGCCGGAGGTGCCTCCCCAAGTGGCTCTTCAAGCACATACCATTTTCTCTCATGTCTGAGCACAATCATCAGATTCCGCTCCCAGTCGAGAAAGTTAGAGCCGGTCAGTTTATCCTTCTCTAGGATAGAGCGGAGGGAAAGATTGTTAGTGCTGGTAACAGTGCTTGCCATCTACACAAAATAAAACTTTTGGTCTTAGCAACTGTAAATAGATTAATTTCCAATAAAATATCAATAAACCCTTAAATGATCAATTTATTGGACTAGGATCCTTATTTCATACGTCCTGATGTGCGTAATGTTCTTGCTCCACCAGACCCGTATTTATTTCGGTAGGTAAGGACTTTTACCAATCATGTCTAACTGACATGACTCCTAGATCTTTTCGGGACCTTGGCAACTACCTGTGCATGTTTTAGTCCCTCTTAGTGCTTTTTGGCCCGGTACCACCCGGTGAACATTATAGTACCAAAACAGATCTCACCATTTTGGGGACCTGATCACTATACTCTGGCCGGTACCACCCGGAGATAATTCGCAGAGTTATGTAACCCCTTCAGCTTCAGTTTGAACACAAACGTTGAATGTGTGATCACTTACAACGCCTATGTACTTTACGCCGAAGGTGCCCCTAAATGGGTTGCACTACTGATCTATGATTTTCGGGGTTTTGAAAAACTTTACTTCCAGGATTTTGAAAAAAACTGATTGTTATAAAGGCTACTTATGTTTTAAACTAACTGTTTTAAACATATACGTAATTTTAAAACCAACTGTTCTAAAATTACCTGCTAATTAAAACTAACTGTTTTAACAGCACACCTAGTTGATTAAAACTAACTGTTTTTGTCAACTTGCCTTTTATATAAAACAATCATCTATAGGTTTTTAAATCAAAAACTATCGTTTTGAAAAGTTTAACGAAACTATTAAAACCTATATACCTTTTGTGATATAATCTAGTTTTTTAAAAAAAAAAAAACAACTTTATTTAAAACTATTAACATGCAAGATATCACAAATAATCAATCAACCATGCAATCAAACAATAATTAATCACATAGTACCTAATTATAGTTTTTGCCAACGTTTCCTAGGGACCAATAATGACCTATTTATTTATACTAAAAGCTTCAAAACTCGCGTAGCTCCCACTGGCCTCGCCATGTTTTGTTAGTACTCTGGTAAGATGAAGAATTTTTAGTAGCTCCCACTGGCCTCGTCATCTCAAAAGAAAAAATTTCTATCCTAGGGTCATTATTACATAAAGGGTTGTAAATGGCACGCAGGCCCTCCCCGCAAATATGTCAAGGGTCTAAGTTGGCAAAACACTATAATAGATATATATATATATATATATATATATATGCAAAAACAAACTGAAATCCATATATAGTGCTCAAGCAATTACGCAATTATGTATATATATATGCAATATAACAATAGCAATATTATAATTACGAAAAATAAACTGGATCCGTTAAAATTATTTTGTTTCAGTTATCGTAAAACTTGGTTTTTACAACCGATTCGAAAAACAAAACTGTCTTACGAATCAAAAACTTTAGACTTGAAAAATGGTTTTTACGTAAAACTTAGGTTTATAAACAATAAATCCTATTTTACAAAACTAAAACCATTTTACCCAAAAATTAACCTTTTACCCAAAAATTATTTCAAAAGGGTTTTATCGACCCAATCATTAAATATTGGTTCATTCGAAAAACAGATAAAATTTTAATTTCCATAAAAGATTAACTGGTTTGAATAAGTTTTATTAGGTAGAAAATAATTTTGGATAAGAAAAACTTTAAAACCAAGACAATTTCTTTTGGGCCATAACCTGGTCCAAGGAACTGGGCCTTGGGCCTAATAAACGAACTAGGCCTAGACAAACGAAAAACCACTACGCTGGTGGTTTGTTCGTCGAACGGCCGTTGCGTAATTATTATCACTGATCAGCAACGATAGTAACGCTACTACCGCCACCAATCGACCCAATTGATCACCACCATTTGTTGCAACCACCATCCACCACCGCGGGAGCGGCTTCTGGTGGTTGTGGTTTGGCCGCGCTCCAACCACGGCTCATCATCAGAACCGCCGGCCACCACCATGCTGGTGGTTTGGCCTTGGCGTCAACCGTGGTTCGATATGGGTTCGGCCACCACCACCGATCGGGTGGCGTGGCCTACGACCATCGTTTAGCACCACCATCCACCACCACGATTGTGGCTTCTGGTGGTGGTGTGGATTTGATTTCACCGCCGTTACTCGGCGGTTACCACCGCCTTGGCGTGGCCTTAGGGCAGCCGGCGGTTGGCCTGGTGGTTCAGGGTTTAATCTGATGATAACGGCCAAAGCCGCTACCACCCGGGTTGTCGTTCTCGGCGAGGATACAGCCGCTACTACCACCGCTTACCGCCTGCCACCATGACCATGTGTTTTGGCCGGCGGTTGCCAATAGACACCGTTACCACCACGGTGGTTTTCCTTTGATCGAATCGGCACCGCCGTTTGGCGGTTGTGTTTTTCAATCGACACCACCACCACCACAATCGGTGGGGCGGTGGTGGTTTCCGTTCAAGGCCGACGCCGCCACCACCACGCTGGTGGTGCAGCTGCGGTCTAGCCGCGATCGAGTCATGCGATTCGGTCATCACCACCCCGCCCATCGGCGGTTCTGATTAACACCACTGCCACCGTCGCCGCTTCCGGCTTAGGTGGCTCCATCGAATTCGAGAGCCAATCGCCGCCGCCGCCTGGCATGGCCGTAAGGCAGCCGGCGGCTTGGCAGGCGTTTTGGGGTGTTCCGACGATGTCAACGGCCTTAAGCCGCTGCCACCAGGTGGTTAGCTGGAGGAAACACGAAATCACCCCCACCACCTCTCTGGTGGTTTGGCCAGGCGATTGATCATGGCAACCAACCACAACCACCACGCTGGTGGTGCGGTGGTGGTGTCACAACCGCAGCCATCACCAACCTGGTGATGGTTTTTCCGGGTTTTCGTATGAATAACAATTTGATACAAAAATCTAAAATTTTATGTAAATAAATAAACTCAATAAAATTCAGATTTTTAAACTTGATATGCTAGAAACAATAATATTTAACGGATCACGCATATACAGATAAACAGATATGAACAGATAAAAAACTAAAAACGATTTCAACAATGGCTCTGATACCACTGCTGGGTTTATGTGGGTATCCTCGAATCAAACTGACTCGAGGATCAATACAGATTTAACGAACCTCGCTGGTTTGATAAATCACACAGGTTAATCAAACTGACAAAACCTACGCGATCAAAAACACGCTGTTTTTGATCTTATTCGTGCGGAAGCGATAAAAGCTAAAAACCCATTAAAGCCTATTGATCTTTAATCGTTTATAGTTCTAAACCTAATAGTTTAGGTTAGATCAATTTACCTGGATTGCTTGATAATAGTCCACCGGTGATCGACCAACGAACGTCCTTCTAGTTGAACTGTATGAAACCCGAACAACAAAACTGGAAACCGACGGGAGGAGAGGGGAGGTCGGCGCCGATGGAGAGAGAGGGAGAGAGAGAGAAAACTGAAAAACTGATTTTGCTTAAAGCTTCTTCTTCAATTTTTCCTTAACCCATAAGCCTTATTTATATGGAGGAAAAATACAGTTTGTATAAGATTCAGTTTCCCTTTATAATTATCTCTAATCCTTTTTCCTTTTAATTAGCTGGAAAAGAATTTGCATACGATAATTATGATTTATATATTTATCTAATATATATAAAAACCTTATTAATTAACTATTATATATTTATTTATCTAATAAATATATAATATCCTAATTAATTAATAACCCTCCAACTTTGGTAATTCTGACTGTAATTACCCAATTGATTTATAATATACTATTATAAACCCTAACTCTCCATTTCTGGGTTTCATCTAACTTGTTCGACTTATAGGTCCTCACAGGTGTGACCCTCAAGTGTCTTGTAACATTGGATGTGTAATCACTTGGTTTGTCAATCTCTGCACATAATTCCTAACACGATCAACCTCGCGCATCTCACTAACTATCAGATGGCGATTGAAAGCAGACAGCAGAAGGTAAATCTGCTTCGTCCCAACCTGGAGGCCAATCTACTTGACCAATACCTGCCCTACTTTCCAACGAGAGTTCCAGAGCATGGTGTTGTGTATCTCACATTCAGGAAGAATCAGCGAAGGTTTATACGTTTCAGTGAGCTATCCAGCTTCTGCGACGGCACCCTTCTGTACGTATACAACGGGATGAAGCGTCGTCTGTTAGAGAACAACATGCCTGCGTACAAGGGCACTCAGTGGAAGAGTAAGCTGATCAAGGCCTTGGATCTGATAGAGAACAAGCTGAAGGAGAGACTGATGCTGAGAAGAGTAGAGACTGCGATGGAGCTCCGTACGAGATCGATCCGCGAATGGGATGAGTACTTGCAGCTCTCGCAGTGGGAACCAGCTTTGAAGTATCCGCCGCCTTTCTGACTTCTTCCCAAATGGGGAGATTGTTAGAACCTGACTGGTTTAGTTGTAAAGAAGTCAGGGGCGTATTTTGAATATTTGTAATAGTTAGTTTGAACAATACTTTTGTGCGCCTCTTAAAAGAGTCATAGACTCTAGGGGTGCTTTATGTAACTTTGACTCTATAAATATGGGTCGCTAGTTAACGTTTTTCAATAATCAAGTAACTGACAACTTTTGTTATATGTTTTGTCGTGTTCTTTATCTGTACATTTATTGCTTGATTACCGCTATTTGAGCATCATTAAGTCTTGTGATTGCTTGTAGTGGTCCTATTATCGCATCCTTAGAGATTCACGGACTCACAACATGTCTTATTTTTATACTGAATTTTAACCATACTCTAATCATATTTCGATTCCATACTGAAAAACCTAGCAGTTTTATGCTTTTTAGCAGCTGAAGACAACGACCAAAGTGACCAGTGGCGACAACCGCTCTTGTCGGTGATAACCAAACTTTGAACAAATTTATTTACATTTGCATTTGTGTTTTATTCAAACTTCAAACAATTTATTTGTAATAGGTTGCGTTAAATTGAAAATTTCAACCCATTTAATTAAACAAGTTGGGTTGGAATAAAAATTTTAATAAATTATGGACGACAAAAGGTATTTTGTAATTTTTAAATTATAGCGACTAAACTCAAAGAATTTACAAACTTGAAAGATAAACTTTGTACTTTATTCTTAAACTAGTTGTTTTCACGAGGTATGGCAATACAAAAAAAAAAAAAAGATAAATATCAAAAGAAATACCCATTAAAGTAGATAAATAATGAATGCATAAAATCATAAAATATGGCTATTATTTGATTTGAATGACATCTCAAATGTTATTTCTTTAACACAACATTACATTTCTTGGCAATGGACCATACCTTTAATACAAAAATGATAAAATTGATATCGTAAGATGTGAAATAAAATTGAACATGAAACAAAATTATTTCTACGAGTTCTCACATTTAGATTCGAGAAACTTTACGCCACATTGCATCCGATATTGGCTAATTATTGTATATATAATTACAGGAACCAAATGTGCAATCCACTATGATTTGTATTTCCTCACATATAAAAATCAATTATTTCAGTATTTTATTCTTAAATATTCAAATTACCGTAATTAACTTTATAGTTCACATGTAATATGTTTAAAGATTAATCATCGAAAACTATATCAGTCATTTGAATTTAAATTTAGAAGTAAATCTTTTTTTTTTGGATTACTATACAAGATGGATTTTTTTTTTGAATTTAGAAATGAAACTATATTATTAAATTCAAAAATATTCAATAACTAATTTATTTTGAAAGTATTGACGATATAATTATAGTGGTATAATATGTAAAAAAAAAATCGTCTTTTAGTTAATCCATAATTATGTATTTTTAATATGATAAAGGAGTAAAATCGAAAATGAAAACGTAAGAAAACATGAAACAAATTGCTTCTTGTGTATCCTTATTTTTTAATAAAAAGACATTATATTCAATATTGGACTCGTTTCAAGGTTTAATGAGACAATTATAATGGTATAATTTGTAAAAAGGAAACGTAATTTTAATGTCTTTTAGTTCATAATATTACAATTATTTATGTTATATGATAAGAATGTAAAATAAAATGAAGTGGGGAATTAAAAGTAAAATAAATGACTAACTATACGGATACTAAGTGTAACTTGAAACGAGTTTAATTAAACTGCTAATGTAAATTGTGTCTAGATATGTGTTTAGACGAAATAACATTAAAATATGCTCACCTTGACACATATCACATAAGGATGGCAACAGGGCAGTTTCGGGTCGGGGATTGGTTCCTCTATCCACATGCCCGTTTAAAAAAACCCGTCATATCCCCACTTAAAAAACCGAAGGGATTTAAATGGGGATCCCCATCGGGTAATCAGGAAAAACCGTGGGGAAATTAACGAGTATCCTCGCCTAGTGTAAGCGATTAATTAAACGGGTTTTACTGTGGGGATAACCGTTTAAATTTTTTTCACCGTTTAATTAAACTTTATCACGAATCTACTAGCCTCTTCGTAATAAGATTTATGAACAATTATTAAATGACGGAGAAAATATACTTCGGATTATAAGTAAATGTTTTTTAAGAACATTTTTAAAACACCATTTATTCAATTAAACAATACAAGTTTCGATGGAAACACTAGTTAATCTTCCATTATCAACACTAGTTTTTCATCAAATAGAATATTTGAATTATATTGATTTTTGAACAAAATTCATTTACAAAATATGATGCTAATAAATAGCTATGACACTTTATTGTTTATAATACCAAAATTTTGTAAATTATTATATGTAGTGGAAATAAATATTATAAGAAACTGGTATGATATGTATAATTGCAAAAAATACAAAATTAAAAAGAAAAAATGAACTTAAAGACAAAATCAAATTTACCAATGTTAAAAATAATAAACAAAAAACATTCTCTATCATAATTAAAAATGAAAAAGGTCATATTTTGCCATTTAAAAAAAGACCAATATTTGTAATATAATTAAATTGTTAGAGAAAAAAAGGATTGGATTTGGAGAAAAGTGCATGTAACATTCCATTACATAAACCTTTTGATTGTATTCTTTGTCATCTCTGATTAGGATTACCATTTCATCTTCATATCTATAAACCTTTTCTTTTTTGGCAATTTTCTGGCCCATAGAATGGCGAAAATGAAAAGTATAATAATATTTATGGTAGAATTAGCAAAAAGGAAAAGAAAGAAATAGATAACAATTTATATGTTAATGATTTCAGTTTTATTTCATAAACGAATTGCAAAGATAGTAGTTGTTGTGAGTTAAAAAAGGTTAATTATTGATAATAAATAAATTAATAAGTTATTACGTGGTTATAAAGTAGTATTAAAAATTATAAAAAAACATTTACGTAAAATATAAGAAATATAATTGATTTTCATTTGGAAAATAATTAACATTATTAGATGTGTTTTCTTTAATTTAACATTAAATGTCATTTTTTTTTTTGCATTATTTATATATAAGATGAATATACTAAAATGGTATCACAAATTTGGTATAACTAGTTATTTAGAGCATCTCCAAGAGCCTCTCTATATTTCTTTAAAACAAATAGTTAATAGTGAAAATCTCTAAAAAAATTACATTTTACTCCAACAGCTTTTTTATTTTAGAGAGTTCAACACTAGTAATATTATTAAAATATTTTATCTCACCTCCCATCAAGTTTTAGGTGGTGTGGTGTTTGGTTCGCAAAATGTTTTTGAATGAAATGGAATCTGTAAAAGGAATTTGATCTTGAAGGAATTGGAATAAATCTGTCAAAGGAATTTGATCTTAAAGGAATTGAAATAAAATGTTGTCAGATTTGACCACCTGTTTGATTGGCAGAATTGGAGTGGAATATGTTAAAGGATTGAAATTTGTGTGTTTGGTTCATAGAATTAGCTTTATAATTGAAATGAATTTTTGTAAATGACTAAAATACTTTTTTGATAATTAAAATTTTTTTTAACAGAAAATGATTTAGAAATATTCATTAATTACTTAATATTTTTAACAAAATAAATAGTTATTAAATAATTTAAGAAAATAGTTATTAAGTAATTAAATAAGTTAAATTAAATTAATTATCAAAAAAATAGTATTAACAAAAAATAATAATTTAATATTAATTATTAAATAAAAATAATAAAACAATTATGAAATAAATTAAAAAATAACTTATTGTTATTGGTTATATTGGATCAAGGATATATATTACATAATGAAAAAAACTGAATTTTATTCCAACAAAATTCTTGGTAGTTGCTAAGTAATGCTGAATTCCTTCATTTGTGGAATTTGATGGAATTCGGAGATTCCTCTTTTCGAAAAGAATGAACCTGAAATCTGGTCAATGAAATTTAACATTTCAATTCCATCAGATTTCTTCAAAATCTGCGAACCAAACGCCACCTTAGAGAATTCTCTAAACTTGGAGCTTTTTCTAGTTTTCTCTATTTTTATTTTAGAGAACAAGTTAGAGAAGTTATTAGAGCATTATAGAAAACAAAAACTTAGTTTTCTCTATTTTAGAGAAACTATTGGAGATGCTCTATTTTAGACACAACCACTGGGTGAGTCAGGTATGCTCCCCACATTATGGAATTGGCAGACGATTGTGGGCCGGTTGAAGTTGCCGGTATTAATCTTTTGTCCAAATATTTTTGCTTATAACATATATTATGCTACAAACTAGACCTATAATCATTTATTAGTTTTAATAGATTCAATATTTATATATTTAACACATATACCCTCATATTACGTTATGATAATTTATGACTCGATAATATTTAATTAAAAGCATGAGTTTTTCTTTTTGATTAACCTAGGTATACGATCGTTTTAAGAAAATGATAATGAAAATAAAAATGGGAATGCAATAATAGAATGAGAATAGAAATGAATTTTATATTGATACTATTTGGTTAATTCAATATAATCAATGAAAAATTATTTCATATTAAAAAATATTTTTTTTGAAGGGTATCCGAGGCTTTGCCCCGACTAATCCCGGCAAGGTTTACCGACAGCTAAAGCATGTTATCCTGAGTTAATCCCCAGTGGCCACAATCTGGAAGCGCCCGGATTCAAACATGGGGTAGCAGGGTTAACTAGCTACTTCGCCCACAGACCTAAACCAGTACGCCACAACCTTGTGGTTTTAAAAAAGTATTTTCCTCCAACTTAGAAAAACAAAAGATGTTCCATTTAAGATCAATAGATGGAACGACATATGGGAAAACGTAGAAATAAAATTTATTTTCCCCCAATTTAGTCAGGAATGCAAATTAATGGATTTGCAGGATTGATTCCAGTATATACTATCAAACCACACAACAGTTTTCATTATCATTTTCATTCCTAATCCCCAAATACCCCCAACCAAGCGATCGCTTTAAGAATAAGAAAATTTTATAAATGATAAAATTAATTAAAAGTACTTAATTATCAACGAAATAAAAGTATGCGAAGCAAAAAATGAAAAAAACAGAAGCCCAGGTCAGGATTACATTTGAAGCTCGACACTTGGTGCTCAGACCCAATCGCTCCCCTTTCTTAAGGTGCTTTTAGTCCTTAGTGTTGTAGGGTTTGGTTGTTTCCGTTTGTTTCCTTTTATGGGGTTTTTCGGTTGTTGTATGTGGGTTTTCCGCCTCTTTGTTGTTGCTTTCCTTGTCTATACTCTTGGTTTCTAGTGTCTTGCTAGAAGCCTTTTGCTAAATTGGTTGTCTTGGGGAGGGTCTATGTCAAATCTCTCTTCTTGTCCTTCCTTTCTTTGCCTTCCAAAAAGAAAAAAAACATAATAACTAACAATATAGTTGGATTAAAATAATATTACAGTATAATTTGTAAAGTTGTTTTAAATAAAACGCATTTGGTTTAGTTTATAAAGTCAAGAAATATAACAATATTATTAAAATTCTGAGTACATATAAGAGTTTATAAATTCGACAAACTACGACTACATTCTTATGATTTGTAAACAATTATTAGTCCAGTTTGTGGTATAAAAAGAAATATTGTATTTTTATCACCGTGGTTTTCATGTTACTTCAATTTTCTGTCTTCAAGTCATTTTCTGTCTTCAAGTCTAACAAAGTTAGAAAATTTGTTATGTTAGAGGAGTAATATGGGTTTTTAGCTATTTTAAATATTTTCATACATAAATAACTGATTATAGTGTAACTAAGTAAGGTGATGTTTGGTTGTGGTTTAATGAGTTAATAGCCTATATAGATTATGCATTCAACCATAAATGCATATTCGATTGTGTGTTATTTGGTCAACCAATAATGTAAACGATTAGCTGGTAAACAATACTCTTTTAGACTCGGACATTTAATTTCCTATTAATTCCCTAACTACCCTTCAATAAGGAAATCCTATTTTAACATGCTCCTAGTTAAAGCATCAGTTTACGCTTCCAAGTTCCCATTAAGCTTCGATGCACTCATTTTCTTCAACCTTTATAGTTGTGGTTTACCGATTTTCAAATGTACGTGGTTTTTTATTTCAACCTATATTTGTCAATTTCTTCCCATAGTTTTACTTTCATGTTTTTGATTTCTACCATGTGGTTTTGGCTTTCTCTATGTATTTTTCGATTTCTTGCCATGGTTTGTTCTTCTAGGTTTTCATTTTCTAACTGTACTTGTTCTGATAGACATCCTGATTTTCGTTAAAAGTTGTACATCTAGTAGATTGAAGGTAAAAATAAAAAAGAAATATTGATTTTCTACTAATGATTAATAGGTAGTTGAAGATGATCTATGTAGCTAATATGTAAATGTGTTAGCATACGATGTTTATGGTAGTTGTTTATTCAGACAAAAATATAGATTGAAGGTAAAAATAGTCATTTTTTAATATTTAGAATTTTCATTTTGCACAACTGACAAATAACTTGTCTGTCATACAGACAAGTTTATACATACATGTTTAATAGAAGACAAACCCATATTAAAACACCTTCGATTTTATATATCTTGCTCGTAGTTTACTTTAAAATTTATATAATCATAACTAAATAAGAATATATGCTAAGGATATTCTATTTTAGTGTAAGAAATGATGTAATGAATATGGTTAGAAAATAATGGATGCTTAAACAACTCTTTTGCATTAAAATAACTTGGAAACAATGCAATGAAATGAAGATAATCTAAGTTATATGAACTAACTTTTCAATTATCAAATGTACTTTTTCAATAATTTCGATAATTAAAATAGTTTATGATCATCAAACATTACATTTGCTATAGAAATTGTATATCCTCTTGAGAAATTTATTAATTTAGACAAAAAAAAATCCTTAATAATTATTTTGGACAAAAAACATCGCCGGTGACAATTTTAGACACCGGACCGCTCCGCCGGCCGCTACCGCCGTGATTTGGGCCGCTCTCCGGCGACAACCGCCGGTCTCCGGCGGTTTTTTTTTTGGTCCGCTACCCACCCGGCCGCCATCCGCGGCCCGTTCTTGATTGGTCCACGTCCGCGCCACCTCACCCGCCACCTCACCCGCCAAGCCACGTGGGCCGCTACCAGCTTGGCCGCTCTTCGCGGCCCGAGCCCACACGGCGGCTCCCCATTGGGCCACGTGTCCAATCCGGAAGAAAACCCTAAAAAACCCTAACCCTAACCCTAATTCAGCCCTAGACACTTTTGCTTTTGATTGTACGATTTTTGTCTTTAATGTATGATTAAAGGAGCTGATAGTGCATGTGATGTGTGTACCTTAATGTACTGTTTGTGTCTTTAATGTACTGTTTGTGTCTGTAAAGTTTTTTCAAAACTTTGTTTAAATTGGATACCAACCCTCTTGGAGATGCATAATTCTTAAACACAAAAATTGAGCACCTTCCTTCTTCTTAAATTTCGTCAATACAAAAATTCGTTTGTTTCTGAAAATGAGTTCCAGTGAGGATAAACCGAGGTTATACCTTTGTTCCGGTGGGAAATGGGCTGCAGGCGTCGACGGATTGGATTACGTTCAACCAACCGTGAGAAAAGGTGTTAGATTGAAAATAAACAGTACATTTAAACATCTGGTTAATTACTGTTGCTGGAAATGTGAAATCGATCGATCAAGTGGCCAACTGCATATCTGCTACAAGCATGAGGGCCAATTATTTCAGATAACCGACGATGAAGATGTTAGCGTATTTTTGCAATATGCAAACGGGTTAGAGGATCCTCCTGAAGTTTACGTTGATGTATACGTTTTGGCGAGGGTGATGGCGCAGGTACTTCATGTTAGGATTATGTGCAAGACAGTAACAGGGTTATCGTGTCCAATGTTATAAGACACTAGTAGGTCACACTGCTGCACACCAAAATGAGAATGTTTGGATTAAGGGAAATAATTAATTGGTTAATTATTTAGAGAGAAAAAGAAATAAATAATTAGTTAAATTATTTATAGGTTAATTAATCAGTTAGATTAATTAATGAGGTAATTATCAAAGAGAATAATTATGGAAAATATCTATTTGATAATTATCAGGTATTTGATTTGGAATCAAACACTGCCTTATTTAATTGATATCATCAATATAAATAAAGGCTTAGGGGCTTTGATGAATCAATTTTTTTACAACTGAAAAACTCAGAAAAATCTCTCTCTCTCCCTCTCCCAAAACCGGCGCCTAAATCCAGTTAGGAGGAAGGTTTGCGTTTTGCTTTTCGGGTAATCCTTAACGGTGGTCTAGCAACCCTCTCGACCGGTGCCAGTAGCGGTGTACCCCCTGCTTGCGATTCAGAGCTGTTATTCGCACAAAGGTAATCCACTGAAACACCCTTAATTGTATCTGTATGGTTTAGGATTGGATCCTCGATTGGGAATCGTTTTTGTTATCCGCTGTGCATGTTCTTGTATCCCACGATTCCCAACAGTGGTATCAGAGCCACTTTCCAAAGCCTGCAGATCAGGTTGATAATCTGATTAGGTTTTAAAAGTTTTTGATTTTTATTCATATAGTTGTTTTTAAAAATTGAATCTTTTGATAAAAACCTAAAGACGAACGGAAATCACCGGTGGAACGACGACAGTTAGTCGATCGAACCACCAAGTAAACCACCGACGGTCAAACCACAGCTCGTGGTGACCGCCGGCTGTCGCACCCAAGGCCAACCGCACCACAGCCTGTGGTGGCGGCGATGGCCGTTGACCGCACCACAGCACCGTGGTGACGGCGGCTGTTAAACGCAAAACCCACCACACAGTCGTGTGGTGGTTCCGATGGTAATCGATGGAGGTGGTGGCGAAAGCCGCTGCCGAATCGCGACTAATACCGCACCACAGTGACGTGGTGGCGGCGTTTGGGTGTTTGAACGACCGGTCGGCGGTGGCAGCCGATTGTTGCCGTCGTCGATCGGATTGATTACCAATCGCAACCAGGAGGCGGCGGTGGTGGTGACGACTGTCGCTGCTGCCGTCGTGCTCCCAATCAACCGCCACACCACCGTTTATTGTGGTGGTGGCGATGGCGACTCGTTTGATAAATCGCCGGCTGCGGCGATGGTATTTATGGTGGTGGCGGTGGTCGATAACCACCGCAAAGGGGTATCGACCGCCGGTTCCTGTTTTCCGATCAGATAGGGGACGGCGGCGGTGTTGGCTAGCGTGGCGTCGGCCACGATCAAAAACCGACAGGTGACGGTGGTGGCGCTTGAGCCGCCGCTGTCGCCGGCGATCTGCGGAAATCGAATGGAGTTCGGGCCGGTATCGGTGGTGATGATTTCGGTCGTTGCCATCGGTGCCGGATTTCGAATCATTTAGTTTTTCCGATTGTTTTTCGTTAATGGGTCCCGCGTGAGATCCGTTTCCGGAAAAGTCTTTGATAAGGAAATCCTTTTACCGGATAAGCTTAAAGGTTTTCAGGATTAAATAAATTAGTAAATTAAATAATTATCTCCAGTTGGTTTTTAATTATTATATGATAAGTCATAGCTGAACCCTTTTTGGACCCGTGGTTGTGTTTTATTTTTCCGTTTTAGAATAGTTGGGAGGCCTGCGAGCCATTTACAACCCTTTTGTAATTTTAGAATAGTTGGGAGGCCTGCGTGCCATTTGAACCCATTTGTAATAATTACTTTAATTGCTTCAAAGACGGAGACAAGACGACGACCATGGATCTCGGAGCCAGTGGGAGTGCCAGAAGTTGAAGACTTTTGTCACTTAGGGATTGAGACCGTTGTTTTTGTGTTGGCTCACAAAACAACATTAGTTTAAGGGTTTAAGCTATGACTGTGCTGTTTATATTTAAATTGCGTGGTTGTTTAATTTACGTAATTATTATTAAATATAAATTGCCCCTTTTTGAACGGATTGTTTAAAAATTAAAAGGATACAAATACAGCTAGTGTTTGGATCCAGTTTTTCAAAGTTTTTGGAAATAGAAAACTGGCAATTTAGACCCTTGTTAAAAATCATAGATTAGTAAGTGCAACCCACTTTAGGGGCACTTCCGGTGTAAGGTACATAGGGCGTTGTAAGTGCTCACACTATGAACGCCCGTGTTCAAACCGAAACTGGAAGGAGATAAAACTCTGCGAATTATCTCCGGGTGGTACCGGCCAGAGTTTGTCCAGGTCCCGGGTGGTGCAATCTATTTTGGTAATTATTTATTCACTGGGTGGTACCAGGCCAAAATGCACTAGAGGGACTAAATATGCACGGATTATTGATATCCGATGTCCCGACGATCTAGAAGTCGTATTTTCAGATAGGGAATACGATTGGTATAGTGTTACCTACCATAGATCGCATGAGTCGGTATGACATGATCACATGCTTCCCGACGCATGTGAAATATGGATTCTAGTCTAATAAATTTATTTTAAGGGTAATAATTTATTAGAATTATATAATTATAAACTAAAACTGGAATTTTATATTCTTCTGTAGATGTCTCAAATTAGTATTCCGTTTTATTCACCTGAAGAGTCACTTCGCCTTATTATGGGCAAGTGGAAGCTTACGGGCCATAACTTTCCAGTTTGGAAGCTACACTTGAGAAACGTTTTATGTGCCCAGGATAAGCTTTATGTGATCAACAAACCCGTATCACGACCTAAAAGCAATGCCCCTGAAGAGGAATTTGCTGAGTATTTTAGATACTTGACAGATGAATCGGATGTAATGTCCATTCTGATTTTCTCTATGTCACCCGAGTTCACGGGAGATTTAAGAGTTAAATCATGTCACGAGGTTGTGAGAAATGTGGAGAACCAGCTAGGTCTCTACAAGCACACGGGAAAGCTGTTGATCATGCAAGAGATTCTCTCCCTGAAGCTACAGAAGGGTCAGTCAGTTAAAAACCATCTTGTTGATATGAGAAGGCTTTTTAAATGTTTATCGCGTCTGGGGTACAAGATGACTCAGGAAGAGTTAGTGTATCTCATGTGGTTCTCCCTCACAAAGGAAGTTCAGGACACAGCTAGTGCCTACATGAAGGAACCAAAGAGCGACGTGGATAAAGTTCATGCAGATATCCTGGCCAGTCTAGAGCCAGTACCCGAACCTGCAAATCTCATGGACACTGACATAATAGATGAGCTGGGAGATCTGAGTTGCCCAGAGTGCGGCAGCGAGGATATTTGCGAGCACTCGATGAACATCGACCAGATGGATATCGGTTTACCCGATACTCCAGGTATCTTTATGATAGATTGCTTAATCACTTCTTATGAATCATGGGTAATTGATACAGGCAGTGGTAATCACATTTGTAATCATTTACAGGGATTCACTAGAAGAAAGACTCTGAGGAAGGACCGTTCGAACCTACGAGTGGGCGAAGGCACTCCGTTGATTGCTGAAGCCGTGGGATCTTATAGTCTTAGTTTACCCTCGGGTCTAGTTTTGGAACTGAATAATTGTTATTATATTCCAAATATGATTAAGAATGTATTGTCTTTTGATTTGTTGGTAGACCAAGGCTTTTACTATAAATATTCTTATAAAATGATTTCGGTTTTTAAAGATAATATTTTCTATTTTAAAGCTACACCCGTAGATGGTCTATACACTGTAAATCTTAAAGACAACAATAGTGAAATCTATCATATAAGTAAGCGATCCAAGGATATTGAGGATCAAACTTACCTCTGGCATTGTCGTTTGGGCCATATAAACAAGAAACGCGTTGAACTACTCCTAAAGGGAGGTTTTCTTGGCGATTTCGATTACAAACCTTTTGATAATTGCGAATCTTGTTTATCTGGCAAAATGACAAAGCAACCTTTCAACAGTGAGAATGAAAGGGCTACTGACTTGCTTGAAATAATCCACACAGATGTATGTGGACCTTTCAGTCATGTAGCAAGAGGAGGATACCGGTACTTCATTACCTTCACTGACGACTTCAGTAGGTATGGATATGTCTACTTGATGAGACATAAATCTGAAACCTTTGAGAAATTCAAGGAATATCAGAATGAAGTACAGAATCTACTTGACAAGAGGATCAAGTTCTTACGGTCAGATCGTGGTGGCGAATATCTCAGTGATGAGTTTGACAATCATCTGATGGAGTGTGGGATTGTATCCCAACTTACACCTCCGTATACACCTCAGATGAACGGTGTATCAGAAAGGAGAAATCGTACCTTACTTGACATGGTACGAACGATGATGTGTCATTCTTCGCTGCCAGTATCATTCTGGGGACACGCGCTCGAAACAGCAGCACACATACTGAACAGAGCGCCAACAAAGTCGGTAGAAAAGACTCCATACGAGTTATGGAAGGGTAAGAAACCCAACATATCTTTTCTGAAAATTTGGGGTTGTGAGGTTTACGTCAAACGACCTACCTCAGAAAAACTCAAACCCAAATCCGACAAGTGTTTCTTCGTTGGATATCCCAAGACCACCGTGGGATATTATTTCTACAACCCTGAAGAGAACAAAGTGTTTGTTGCTCGAAATGGAAAATTTCTGGAAGAAAAGTTTCTCAGTTTAGAGAACACCAGGAAGGATGTAGATCTACAGATAGTAGACGAAGAAGACACTACACCAGTTGTTGAGCCAGAAATTCAACATAACAATGTTGAACCTCAATCAGAACCGATTGAGGAAGTGCAAACACAGGACCTTCGCAGATCCAGCAGGATAAGACAAGAACCAGATAGGTATCTTGGGTTCCTAGTCTCTCAAGAGAGCGGAGACTTAAATGAACCAACATCCTATGGAGAAGCTGTATCAGGCAGTGAGTCTGAACAATGGCAGGAAGCCATGAAGGCCGAGATGCAATCCATGTATGACAACCAAGTTTGGGAGTTGACTGATTTGCCACAACACTGTAAGGCTGTTGGACGCAAATGGGTTTTCAAGAAGAAAACCGACATGGATGGGAACGTACACACCTTCAAAGCCAGACTGGTCGCAAAAGGATTCACACAAACTCATGGTATCGACTATGATGAAACCTTTTCACCAGTGGCCATGTTAAAGTCAATTAGGATTCTAATGGCCATCTCAGCGTACTTTAACTACGAGATTTGGCAAATGGACGTCAAGACAGCCTTTCTGAACGGAAAGTTAACAGAAGACGTCTATATGGAACAACCAGAGGGGTTTGAAGATCCTAAGAATCCTAATAAGGTGTGTAAACTGCTAAAATCTATTTATGGATTAAAGCAAGCATCTCGAAGCTGGAACTTACACTTTGATGAGCGAATCAAAGAGTTTGGCTTCGCTAAAAGTGAGTTCGAGCCATGTGTTTACACTAAGTTCAGTGGGAGCATAGTAACCTTCCTGGTCTTGTATGTAGATGACATACTACTCATAGGAAACAATGTACCAACTTTACAGAGTGTTAAAGAATGGTTAAGTAAATGTTTCCAGATGAAAGACCTTGGAGAAGCCGCTTACATACTAGGTATAAAGATCTACAGAAATAGATCTAGGCGGCTTATCGGACTTAGTCAGAGTACATACATTGACAAAGTACTGAAGAGATTCAGGATGGATGAATCCAAGAAAGGATTCATTCCAATGCAACATGGCATAGTGTTAAGCAAAACACAGTGTCCTGTTTCTAGTGAAGATCAGGACAGGATGAAATCGGTCCCATATGCTTCTGCAATTGGATCAATTATGTATGCCATGTTATGTACTAGGCCCGATGTTGCTTACTCAGTAAGTGTTACGAGCAGATACCAACAGAATCCAGGTGAGCCCCATTGGGTGGCTGTCAAGAACATTCTCAAATATCTGAGAAGAACGAAAGAAATGTTCTTGGTCTTTGGAGGTTCTGAGGATGAAATTAGTGTCACAGGATACTCTGACGCTAGTTTCCAGACCGACAGAGATGACTTCAGGTCACAGTCAGGGTACGTCTTTACCCTAAACGGAGGTGCGATCTCGTGGAAGAGCTCGAAGCAGGACACGATTGCAGACTCAACTACAGAGGCAGAGTACATTGCAGCATGTGATGCGGCAAAGGAAGCTGTCTGGCTGAGGAATTTTCTATCGGATCTCAGAGTGGTTGCCAGTATCTCGAGACCGATAGATATATTCTGTGATAACTCAGGAGCCGTGGCGCAAGCAAAGGAACCTAGAGAGCATCACAAGTCGAGACACGTGCTCAGAAAGTATCACCTCATCCGAGAGATCATTGGAAGAGGAGATGTAAGAATATGCAAGATTCCAACAGAAGACAATGTCGCAGATCCGCTGACAAAACCACTAGCAAGGGCAAAGCATGAGGCACATGCGAATTCCATTGGGATGCAGTACCTGGAAGCCAGTAGCTAGTACTTAGTTTATTAATTATTACTATAGTCTAATTTAGAAACAATGTAATCATGTAAAGTTTTTATTTCACAGTGTGTTGGAAATAAATGGAGGTTTTAATTTCATGATTGTTCTAAATTAACTATTTTTCGCATATTTAACATATCCTTGATTCTACAAAGTCTTGTATGAAATCTAAATTTCCGTAGCCACTTATTGAAATGGGAATTTCAATAGGGAGTTTAACGCTATTATGAATACTTGATGATTTATTCAAAGTAGAGAGTAAAAGCACAAGTGATGTGACCAAGTATTTATAGATACTCATCAGAGTGTTTGAGTATTGGAAGTGACCAGTAATCAAGTCTGCTTCATGGAGCCTCAGTCATAGGCACTGACTTGATAGGTTGTCCTCAGACCTGAGATACTTGGTTTGGGAACACGAGGACCACTGTACTCTTAGCACGTACTAACGCTGCACCGTAACTGGGTGGCTATACGGGACGTGACTAGATGCAGCGGAAGCCGTGGATCCAAATGCAAGTAGTCAAGAAGGGATTTGCACCTCTTTCAAAAGAGAGATATTTCCGGGCCCCTTGATGATTAAGATTGGCAGAAAACGCGTGGCCACAGCTCGGATAGAATAACAGGGGTTATTTAGTAATATCCGTTACTGCAGGCAATCGAAATCAGAGTCAAGAAATACTTGATTTTAAGAAATGAATCCTCCACTCCATGTCTTAAATCACTTTAGAAATATCGTGTGCAAAAGGAATGAACCTGTGTACAAATTCAAGCGTGAATTGTATCTCTGAATATAAGAGATCTTATAACCTGGTTAACCTAAGTGTCTGGCTAGGGACCTCCTTAGGCGAATGATAACAGTTCAGTTACATGTCTAGCACAAGTGGGAGTCTGTTAGGATTATGTGCAAGACAGTAACAGGGTTATCGTGTCCAATGTTATAAGACACTAGTAGGTCACACTGCTGCACACCAAAATGAGAATGTTTGGATTAAGGGAAATAATTAATTGGTTAATTATTTAGAGAGAAAAAGAAATAAATAATTAGTTAAATTATTTATAGGTTAATTAATCAGTTAGATTAATTAATGAGGTAATTATCAAAGAGAATAATTATGGAAAATATCTATTTGATAATTATCAGGTATTTGATTTGGAATCAAACACTGCCTTATTTAATTGATATCATCAATATAAATAAAGGCTTAGGGGCTTTGATGAATCAATTTTTTTACAACTGAAAAACTCAGAAAAATCTCTCTCTCTCCCTCTCCCAAAACCGGCGCCTAAATCCAGTTAGGAGGAAGGTTTGCGTTTTGCTTTTCGGGTAATCCTTAACGGTGGTCTAGCAACCCTCTCGACCGGTGCCAGTAGCGGTGTACCCCCTGCTTGCGATTCAGAGCTGTTATTCGCACAAAGGTAATCCACTGAAACACCCTTAATTGTATCTGTATGGTTTAGGATTGGATCCTCGATTGGGAATCGTTTTTGTTATCCGCTGTGCATGTTCTTGTATCCCACGATTCCCAACACTTCAAACACTATAAACGAAGAACCAATGTATTTGGATACTGAGTCCCAAATCCAACAGTCACACGAAACCTCATATCGTGCAGACTTTGGATATGGTCTTAGTGACAGTTATCCAGAAGTTGTCCCAGAGACGCAGCAAGATCAACAACAAGAAGTGCAAGAAGAGGAAGACGAAGATGAAGACGAAGATGAAGACGAAGACGAGCGTAGAAAGTTCTACGGATGTGCAGAAGATGAAGCCCATGTTTTGGACATGGGTTTGTCAGACGAAGAAGATGAAGAAAACGAAGAAGATGAAGAAAACGAAGAAGGTGTGGAACCCTCCAGGTTACGACCAGGGTTAGATGATTATTTTGGAATACCTCCTCTCATTCCAACCCCAGATGTCTCGACGGAAGACAGTGAAGGCGTACCTTATAGACGTAGTCAAAGGCTAAGTATTGGTAAAGTTTTTGATACGAAAGAGAAATTGATTTTGGAGGTCGGAATGAAATTTTATAGAAGAACAATTTGAGTATAAGACGAAAAAGTCTTGCACCAAAAGGTACGAGATTGCATGTGCCCGCGATCATTGTAAGTGGAGCATGAAAGCGAAAGCCTATGGAGGTGGTGGTATGTTTATGGTAACAGATTTGGTTGATGTACACAAGTGTTCAAGGACCCAGTTGAACCCTAACCACCGTCAAGCCAACCAAAGGTTGCTGGGTAACTTTTTTAAAACTAAATTTAGAAATTCCCGCAGAGTACTAACGCCAAAAGACATGGCCGAAGATTTTTGAGAACAGTATGGAGTTACGATCCCGTACGCCACCGCGTGGCGTGCGAGGTGGAAGGCCATAACGTTAATCAGAGGCAGCCATGCAGAGTCATTCACTCGGCTCCCCATGTATTTGTATAACCTGGAGCGTGCAAATCCAGGTACGATAACATCAATAAGGACAGACTCTAGCGGGCGTTTTGCGGAGTGTTTCGTAGCCCTTGGTGTAGCGGTACGTTAAAATTCTATAAATTAAACATTTTATTATTTTCGT
The DNA here is from genome assembly GCA_030169165.1 of Centaurea solstitialis. Classification (NCBI taxonomy): domain Eukaryota; kingdom Viridiplantae; phylum Streptophyta; class Magnoliopsida; order Asterales; family Asteraceae; genus Centaurea; species Centaurea solstitialis. Next base: position 64,829,992 of record CM058043.1, read on the forward strand.
TAGCTCATACAGTATCTAAACACACACATTTTCTTGCAGATCCATACATTCTTGCAAAACCTGCGACCTGTCCTTATAATAGATGCTGCGCACTTGAAGGGGGAATACTTGGGTACGATGTTTTTGGTTGTGGCTATGGATGGAAACAACAACATTGTGCCCGTTGCACTTGGAGTCGGTAGGTCCGAGACAGCGGATGAGTGGACATGGTTCCTGAACAAGTTAAAAACATGTATCGGCGAGCCAAGAGGGTTGGTGTTTATGTCGGATATAGCTGCTTCTATAAACGCAACCATTACCGCCATTTTTCCAAATGCACATCATGCCCTGTGTTGTCGACATTTGGTCATGAACGTTAGATCAAGAGCGCCAAGGATAAAAAAATTCAAGACCCCATACTGGAAGGCCTGCAAGGCTTACACCACGCGAGTGTTTGACCGAATGATGAATCTTCTTCAAACTGTCGTACCCGAAGGTGCTCAATTGATGCAAGAGGTTGGGGTGGAGAGGTGGTCAAGGGCTCACTTTCCTGGACAACGTTTTAACATTATGACATCGAACAGTGCAGAGTCCATCAACGCATTGTCAAAGTGTGCTCGTAAACTACCTATTGTCGGACTCATGGAGTACTTTAGAGAATTCCAACAAGAGTGGTACTTTCTTCGTCGACGTAAAGGAGGTTTAGAAAATATCAATATCTTAGTTTTACGTATGATTATTTTATAATTCGAATAGACTATTTTCTAAAACTGTATATTGTATATTTTGCAGAAGAGTTAAACCACCAGCTAACAGAATGGGCCCAAAAGAAGATCCATAAAAGGATTGTAAAGTCCGCGACATGGACTGCTCATGGAATTGGCTACGACAAATGGGAGGTCCGCGATTACGGGTATAACGCTGAAGTTGATATGCAGCACCGTAATTGCGCATGTCTCAAATGGCAGGTATCTGGGTTGCCGTGCGGTCATGCCATAACAGTTGCAAAAAGATTGGGTAAAAATGATGTATTTTATTTGGTTACTCAGCCTTATTACATGGCCGAATTGTACAAGGCAACATACCATGGGGTAATTAGGCCAGTCGGACCTGCAGAAACATGGCACTATCCACAAAACCCTATACCCACCGTACATCCACCACTGATAATAAAGAGACCAGTTGGAAGACCGAAAGTCAACAAACGTCGTCCATCTCGTGGTGAAAGTCGTTCACAGCAGAAGTGTCCTAGGTGTGAAGAATACGGACATATAAGCTCACATTGTCCGTGGATTCCAAGTTCCGCTAGAGGAAGCAGTCAACTAGAGCCAATAGGAACTGTCGATCTTAATTAGCCGTTTAATATGTAACCCATGTCAATGTCTTTGGTTTTTGCTTGCATTAATAAAACGTATCTTATTTTAGCATGTAACATTTTAGTAACAAAGAGTAGAACAAACACAGAATACTGTATTGCATTAACAATTAACTGATACATATATACTTGACACATTAATCAGTAGACATAAAACGACATAAAACTTAATTGATTTCACTGAAAGCATGATAACATAGTTGAGACACAAAAGTTAAAGAAACAACAACAACAACAACAATAACAAATAACAGTGAGATACCAAAGTACAACAGATCTAACATAGTTGAGATCCCCTAGTTATCATTCGGATAGAGTTGTTTTATCGAAGCAATCCAGTCTTCATTAGCTTTGATATGTTGTTGCATATTTGGGTACCAAGGTACATACTCCTCCTTCACACGTTTTTCTTGTGCTCGAATCTCCTTTTGAAGTTCTTTAACGAACTTCTTCTTGTTTTCGATCTCCTCTTCAATTATATCTTGTTCCCCACGCTTACGCACCCATTCTTCTTGTATCGCCGCTATCTCCCCTTCCTTTTTTGCTATTTCCCTACGTAGTGTTCCAGGCATTATTTGAGTACAAGGAGGGTTTTCAAATTGAGAGGAACGAGGGTTTCCAGACATTCTTTGAGAATGAGGGTTTTCAAATTGAGAGGAACGAGGGTTTCCAGACATTCTTCGAGACCCAGGGTTTGTTGATGAGGAAGGCAATTTATCAGCCATTGTTGTAGTAAGAGCTAGATAAGAACTGTATGAGAGGTGTGAGTATTTGGTTCATGGGATAGACCCTTTTTATAGCCATGTTTTCTCTTTATTTTATTAATTTTTTTTTGGGCTGAATCAATTGAGTTTTCAGACGAATCTTACTGTTTTAGCTTTTCAGACGAATCTTACTGTATTATGCAGAAGCGTCAGTCATCTTTTACTTTTTAGCGTTTTACAGTATTCCAGCCTTATTTTATGACCCAAACATGAATTATTGGTCTTAAAGCAATAGTATTTAGCTTTTCTCGTACATTTTCAGTCACATGGGTCCTTCTCGTACATTTTCACGTGAACACCTAATTTTAAAAAACCCTAATTAGGGTTAGTGTATATATTAAAACCCTAATTTAAAAAAACTCTAATTAGGGTTAGGATATATAAAGGTCACATATTATTTACATATTATTTTAAAAATATATATAGGGTTAGTGTCATTAAAACCCTAATTAGGGTTAGTGTATATATTTAAACCCTAATTTTAAAAAACCCTAATTAGGGTTACTGTATATATTAAAACCCTAATTTAAAAAAACTCTAATTAGGGTTAGGATATATAAAGGTCACATATTATTTACATATTATTTTAAAAATATATATATATAGGGTTAGTGTCAGTAAAAAACCCTAATTAGGTCACATAAGTATTAAAACATCGTACAATTAACATAATTGTGGTCAAGGGCCGAACAGTTACATTGTAAAAGAGAAGACACACATACATAAGAAACCACACAATAACTTGCTACACACATAAGTAAGAAACATACAATTACGGCGCCCTTATACATCCACGAGACCAACAAGAAATCACATCTTCACGAAATCAAACTTCACATCGTACATATTGTCGATCAGATGACGAGGTGGACCTTGATACAGAGTGAACTTCAACCAAGTGCCATGGCGAATGTTGTGTTCGCCAAACACGAGGTTAAGAGGACCACGCATGACAAAACTATCCGGAGCCATGACCATCATATCCATATGATAGTGCCATCCATCGTGGCTTATTTGACACTTATGATGATCTGTCAATTTCCACATCAACACAAACGGCGCTGGAATTACCTGAAAAAAATATGAACTTTAAGAATGGAGTGAGATTTGAGAATGAAGAGAGGTTAATTAAGCTTACCAATATGCCATGGTCTGTTAACTCCTTTTCAATTTGGACAATGAAATAGGTGGGATTAGTTGCTAGGGAAAGAGCCATATCCGGTTTAGAGGGAAGAGAAAAAGACAAGTGTTATTGAAGATATGGATGAAAGTATTAGAGTTGTGAGGTTTATGTTGATAGGAGCATCCTATTTATATACTTGGGGAGCCGCTATTATCGGCCGAGTGTCATGGCGGATGTGTTTTTTGTGAATTTAAAAGTCTATGACAAAGTGGTTTTTCATTAAATGTTAAACGTTCTTGAAAATATTGTATTACAAAGTATTCACATACATAGTTGACACAATAATATCCTCTGTACTGCTTATACGGCGGTCATGTTTCCGCGTTTCGCTACAAGACCTCACCCACGCATAGTCCTAAATACATATCGGTAGTCGAGTGACTTCGGTTCAAATACGTTGTACATTCTACCTTGGCCCTAGACACATGCCAGCTGGTCCGAGTAAAGAAAGACAACCCGATAAATGATAATCCTACAAATGCCAACCATTAATTTTATAAGGTGTCGGTGCAACCATAACGACCGTATAAAAATGATGCTTGGCATTTGGCGGGTCTTATATCATGTTGTCTATCTTTATTCGGACCAGCAGACATGTTTCTAGGGCCAACGTAGATTGTATGATGTATTTGACCCGGGGTCAGTCGATTGCTAATATGAATTTAGGACTATGCGTGGGTGGGGCTTGCAGCGGAACGCGGAAACACGTCCACCGTATACCCAAACAGAGAAGATTAAGTGTATTACAAAGTATTCACATACATAGTTGACACCATTGATAACCTAACTACACAACATTTTTTAAAGCCACTTCACAGTGACATAAAGGAGCTAGAAGATGCACAAGCCCAACTTCAAATACAAGCCTCACACACGCATAGTCCTAAATTCCTACCCGTAGTCGAGTAACTTCGGTTCAGATACATTGTACTCTCTACCAAGGCCCTGGAAACATGGCTGCTGGTCTGAGTAAAGATAGGCAACCCGATAAATGATAATCCTACAAATGCCAACCATTAATTTTATAAGGTATCGGTGCAACCATAACGACCGTATAAAAATGATGCTTGGCATTTGGCGGGTCTTATATCATGTTGCCTATCTTTACTCGGACCAGCATCCATGTTTCCAGGGCCATGGTAGAAGGTACAATGTATCTGAACCGAAGACACTCGATTGCTAATAGGAATTTAGGAATATGCGTGTGTGAGGCTTGCAGAGGTTGGGCTTGTACACCTTCCAGATCCTTTATCCCACTGTGAAGTGACTTTAAAAAATGTTGTATAAACAAACGTCTAACCTAACTAAAAAGCCTAAAAAAAACTGTACAAAAAACGTTTAACCTAACTGTAGAAAAAAAAACTGTACAAAAACAAAAAACTGTACAAACACTATGATTCCTAATCGGCGGGATTAATATCCATCTTCAAGTTATAGAACTCCACCGCCATATGCTGCCGCCACTGAGTAGCTTCCGAGATAGCGTATTTCGTCGGCCGCGGGACTCTACCGCTTATCAAATCCTCCAGGAAGCGACATACCCATACACCACAATCACCAAGTGACCCATTTTGTTGTGGTATACCGGATGGTGTGTACCATGTCAAGTTTCTAGCTTGCTCCACCCGGGTATGATGATTGAGCTCCCTAAACACGTCTAGCAGACCCTTCTTTAATTCCTTGAGCCTTGCATCCACATCACCCTTAAGACCAGAATGACGATAGCTATCGTACACAGCCATACGCATAGTCATCAAGTCTAGATCTCCTAGGATCCAATGCTTAGGATGCATGCATATCGGAATGTAAACCTGATAATATCACAGATTGAAAACAAGACATAAATAAATGTAAGGTTTAGAAATATTTCAGATAATATATATAAGGCACAAATAAATGTAAGGTTTAGAAATATTTCAGAAAATATATATAAGGCACAAAATTTTACCCTAACCAACGTGTCCCATCCTACGTAATCGCCATCCCCCCCGACGCACAACTTCGCCAATTCTTTGCCCCCTTGGATGTTTATCAATCCTGCGAACCCTGTCATCATTACAGCCCAATCGGCTGTTCTGGGTCGTACATCCATAATGCGGGTGACCCATGCGTCGATGTGCTGAAAGCATAATATAAATCGTTAAATAAGGAAATAATTAATTGTAATTGTATACAGAAATGACTAATTACTAACCTGATCTGTCAGATACCCGCTATCTTCAAACCCTAGCAAAGTGCCCCAAAAACTACGGTTTACTGGATTCGATAGGTAGCATGATATATACATAGGTTGCAGTTGACCCGTCCTGTAGAGACTAATAATATGCGCAAGAGTAGTAGTATCAGCAACATCAGCAGTAGTAGAAGTACCAGCAGCAGCAGTATGTAGTAGTAGACCGCCAAGAGGGTTTAAACGTCGGTCCTAACACAGCGCCAAGCATCTTTTTTGCTTTCCCGACGGTGTACGGAGGGTTGATGGAGGGTGCCGGCTTTATATCCCTCTGAGGCCGGGGACTCTTTATAGACGGGATAGCCTAGGGTACCTCCGGCGAGACACGGTGGGCCACCGGCGAGACATGCTGAATCTCCGGCGAGACACGGTGGGCCACCGGCGAGACATGCTGAATCTCCGGCGAGACACGGTGGGCCACCGGCGACACATGCTGAATCTCCGGCGAGACACGGTGGGCCACCGGCGACACATGCTGGATCTCCGGCGAGACACGATGGGCCACCGGCGTGACATGCTGAATCTCCTGCTCGCCAGGATACGCAGAAGAAGTAAGAATGTGGACCGCGTTGTCAAAAACGTAACGCCATGACTCATCCTGAAATTAAAAATTGAATACAATTAAAACATAATAACATATATATATATAACATAGAAAATAAATATATGAATCGCATATAAAACTTACAAGACCAACACGGCTGCCCGGTGTGTAGGGGTAGGCCGTGTCCGAAAACAACGACGACGCCCATGGATCCGGTGCTGAATACGAATATTGTCCAGCCCATGCATATGGATCCGGTGCAGAATACGAATGTCGTCCAGACATCTAAAAAATGTATGTGTCAGTCGATAACAAATAAAATTATATGAAAGCTTTAAATTTGGTTCATCGTTTACCTTCAATTGATCGATATCTCTCGTAATCCTATCAATATCAACCCTTTGTTTCCTCTGCTCCTCAGTGATGAACCCGACATCTTTCTTTAGGTCATCTATCTGAGTCCATCTATCATGGAAAAAATCGTCCACATGTGGAGTCGTCCCCGCATCTGTGGACTGGTACTGATGGCCAGGACCCGCCCGCGCATCTGTGGACTGGTACTGATGACTAGGACCCGCCCCCGCATCCCCCCGTTGAGGATCACCACCATTATCGCCATGACCATCATCATCATCATCATCACCATCACCATCATCATCATCGTAAGGCTCCACATCCGATACTCTAAGCCTCTTTGACGGCCGAATGCTCAAAGGGTTACGAAACCATTCAACGCTAACTGCATACCAGTCCTACTGAACCTCGAACGCATCAGCTATAAGCGTCTGGTGTGGGTGCCTCGTCCGCTAGTATGGGAAATAAACTCATGATAAATTAACATAATACTAAAACAAAGTCTAATTTAAAAAAGCTTCTCGTAATTGAGTATATATCAGTAGGACATACCGATGGAAAGCGAAAAAAACGCACCAACATGTTTATATGACAGACTCCTAACCTTTCTCTGCCAACGAATTCCCCTAGGATGTCTATCATCGATCCTACTAAACCACCTTTCAGAGACAGGGAACATCTCTAAAATCCAAATCTGTAGTTATAGAAACAAAAATATCTAAGTCTAAAACAAGTATTAAGTAAAAAGATTATAATAAATATAAGTCAAATTATTAATGTAACTTACGTTAAAAGCGAGTAAAAATCCAGATACTGACATTTTGTTGCCAACTGGGTTCCGTCTGCTAAAAGCGCCTTTCATTTGCTTATATGTGTACTCCCATATGAACGATCCCCATGGATATTCAGAAAACCCATCGATATCGTCGAGTGCACATATAACTTCATCAGAAACATGTTGCTTTGCCTGCTTTCCTAGAAACACATACTCAACCATCATAATAAGCGCTATGCGCGCTTTGTCCTCGTCAGGTAGACCTATAAATTCTTCGTTCCATACCCTGACAACTTCCGACATTCGTACACGAAAAGCCTGACCTTGTGACGGTCGGGCTGGAACAGATGCTGGAAACAACCTTCTGATCAATCTATTTCCAACTACAGTGCTAGAGTCCGGAAGCGGACCAAAAGGGAGTCCGGTGATTAGCATGAACTCCTCCCGGCCGAAATGGCGCACATGATCTCCAATAGAGTAGGTTAACTGCTGGAATTCTGCACCCGCATCCTCAACCTCCCGCGAAAGAAAGTTGCTCACAAGCATAGCATCTCCGGTCTTCCACGTCAGGTCGAGCCAAGGACCGAATGGAGTAAGCCTAAAAATAATCATCGCCCCTCGTCTAACATTTCCCTAATGGCTGAACATAAAGACAACTTGCTCCTAACCGTCAGGTCAATCTTTAATACCTATGACAAAAAAATATTAACGTTGTTAAACGGGATTTTGTTTCGTAATTCTATCCTAATACTCTATATATATATACATGTGAGGACACATGTGTATATATCTTGTTATTTATGTTATTTCACTTATATACTTAATCAAGTTAATTATTTGTGTATATATGTCGTTTTGATTAAATTTAGTTGTCACTATATCCGTTTGTGAATTCCACATTTGAATGTCGATAGAATTTTAATTTTGCATTTATTAAACGGGATTTTGTTTCATAATTCTAATATAAAATTTTTTAGTTTTTAGATTGACTCTATATATATATACATGTGAGGACACATGTGTATATATCTTGTTATTTATGTTATTTCACTTACATTTGTTAAACGGGATTTTGCTTCATAATTCTATCCTAATACTTTTAACTTGTTACATTGACCTATCAAACCACTCGGTAATTCCACTAGTCCACACAAGAGGCGGTGAGAATGGTAACGCTAAAGCATTTTAAAAACCATTCTCATTCGGTTACCATTTTATAGGCAACCTCCTTAAACCCCTTAGAGTGCTTATAGTAAGTACGCCCCTGGATTTGACTATCAATGCATTTATACTAATATAATTTACAACTTTTTATATATATATATATCTAATTGGATGGACATGTGAAGACACATGCTAATGAATATGTCAACTTATTTATGTTGGTTTAATTATATATTATCTACATATTTTATCTACATATTTTATCTACATCTACATATTAGTTCACTTATATATTTTTTATCAATTGTGGATTTTCTAAAGTTAAGGGGCCAATGGTGCATTTTCTAAAGTTCAGGGGGCCAATGGTGCATTTTCTAAAGTTCAGGGGCCAATGGTGCATTTTCTAAAGTTCAGGGGCCAATGGTGCATTTTCTAAAGTTCAGGGGCCAATGGTGCATTTTCTAAAGTTCAGGGGCCAATGGTGCATTTTCTAAAGTTCAGGGGCCAATGGTGCATTTTCTAAAGTTCAGGGGCCAATGGTGCATTTTCTAAAGTTCATGGGCCAATAGTGCATTTTCTAAAGTTCAGGGGCCAATGGTGCATTTTCTAAAGTTCAGGGGCCAATAGTGCATTTTCTAAAGTTCAAGGGCCAATAGTGCATTTTCTAAAGTTCAAGGGCCAATAGTGCATTTTCTTAAACACTAATAAATAAACAATTATATAAACTAATTATAAACACTAATAAAAATCATCTACTAGATAAACATTTAGATAAACAAGATATAAACACTAATAAAAATCATAACTTCTATAATTTTATTTTAAAATTATCAACTACATAAACAAGTAAAAATCATATAAACAACTAGATATAAACAACTAGATATAAACAACTACATATACACACTAATAAAAATCATAACTTATATAATTTTTTTTTAAAATTATCAACTACATAAACAACTAAAAATCATATAAACAACTACATATACACACTAATAAAAATCATAACTTATATAATTTTTTTTTAAAATTATCAACTACATAAACAACTAAAAATCATATAAACAACTACATATAAACAACTAAATATACACACTAATAAAAATCATATACTTTTTAAATATAACTTATATATAAAAAAATGAGTATAAATTTTTTTTTATAAAGATTTACAACTACATAAACAAGTAGATAATATAACAACATGTTAAAACAACTAGATAAACAATTAGATCCAAACTAAACAACATACAACAACAATTTTATACACACGTAAACAACATAATGTAAACAACTGAAAATATAGCCACTTACTTGATTTGCCATGATATAAGTAAAATAATCGTCACCCACAAGGAAGAACACGTGTTCTTAAAATAAGATTTTTGGTCCCCCACAAGGAAGAACACGTGAAAGATGTGTTCTTGTCCCCCACAAGCAAAATTCAAGAAAGAAAGCAAAATTAAATAAGTGTTTATGGTGTAATTGTTTAAAGAGTAAATTTGATCTTGGTCCCCCCACAGTCAAAACAAGAAGAAGAAAGAAGAAGAAAGAAGAAGAAAGGGATGTGGTGGGGGTATGTGTCGGCTGAATTAAATAAGACTTAGGGTTAGGGTTTTTTTTTTCTTCCGGATTGGACACATGGCCCAATGGGGAGCCGCCGTGTGGGCTCGGGCCGCGAAGAGCGGCCAAGCTGGTAGCGCCCACGTGGCTTGGCGGGTGAGGTGGCGGGTGAGGTGGCGCGGACGTGGACCAATCAAGAACGGGCCGCGGATGGCGGCCGGGTGGGTAGCGGACCAAAAAAAAACCGCCGGAGACCGGCGGTTGTCGCCGGAGAGCGGCCCAAATCACGGCGGTAGCGGCCGGCGGAGCGGTCCGGTGTCTAAAATTGTCACCGGCGATGTTTTTTGTCCAAAATAATTATTAAGGATTTTTTTTTGTCTAAATTAATAAATTTCTCTATCCTCTTTGATAAGGATAAATTGGGAATTAGGCTATGTTTGGCAAACTAGCTGATAAGGTAGCTTATGATTGATAAGGTAGCTGGTAACTTATAAGGTAGCTGATGACTGATAAGGTAGCTGATGAATAAGTTACGTTTGGTAAAAACTAGCTGATAAACTTATGACTGTAAAAGGACAAAAAAACGCATGTTTAAAAATTGATAATGTAAAAAGTAAAAGGGTATATTTGGAATAAAAAAATAAAAAGTCCCATAAGTCATTAAAACGCTAGTAAGAGTAGCGTTTCAAAAAGCTAACTTATAAGTCAGCTTATAACTTAACTTATGGTCCATCCAAAGATGTACCTGACTTATAAGCTAACTTAAAAGTTAACTTATAAGCTACCTTATTTTTACCAAGAGTTAAGTGATGACGTTAGGATAGTTTACATGTAGGATGGAATGAACGTACTTTTATTCATTTGATCGAAGTAGAACGTTTTTGTACCCTTTTTCATTCTAAAAGTAGACAGAGTGGTTACTTTCTATTACACCCACGACATAGCTACTTTGGCTCCACATCATCTTTTTTTCTTTAATCACTTATTTATCACTCACACCTGTAGTACTAGTGATCATATCCTCACCACACCTAATTAAAAAAAAAAAAGATAGTCATTACCCTACTTTCTACATCAATATTTAGTAATTACCACATTTCTTCTCCCACCATTTGATGATGGTGTGAAAAAACTTCTCACCATTTAAGTGGTAATAGACCCGCTGCAACGCGTGGACTATCTCACTCGTTTATATTAATTTTGAATGGAATAACTTAATCACATCTTTTTTTTATTTGTATAAATGCATAGTTGGCACTTGGCAAGTGAAAAGAAAAACAAGGGGTAGAGAGGATTGTGTGGAGGAGCCGACATAAAAGCGGCGGTGGATGAAGAAGGGACATACTTTGTTGAATACAATTATAGTTTTAGTTTTCAAAATGCTTAAAACGGAGTTTGGATTTTGTATCGAGTTATAAGGTGTGATAGATTTTATTATAATTAGTAAGAATTTATATAAAACATATCTTTTACATATGTTGTCATATGAAATGTTAGTGTGATCACAAACTTCATGCCTTGTGTTAGGTGTTTACATATATATATATATATATATGTTTATAATAAAAAAGAAGTATATAGTGCAACAAATGTCTATTTTACGTCGTTGTTATATTCAAGTAAAAAAGTATACAGTTAACTTAAAATGGTATAGTCGTCATTTGCCCTCTCATGTAAGGGATTAATGGATGATCGTTAATATACGGAACACAATCCATGATAAACTACATACCTGGAGGTTTATTTTGTAATAAATGAACTTAAGAACCAAATCTATAACATTTGACAAACCTTAGGGACCAAAACTTTAGAAAATAAAATAACATGTACTTATGAATAGTTTAATGAAATTATTTGATTATTTTCTTGATTAAGGTTATAATGGTTTATAATTAACTAATAAAACAAAATATGTTGATAAAATAAATAAAGAAAGTAAAAAGTAAAAAAAAAACTATGAATTATGTAATTTGAATATATATATATAGGGTTGAGTTCCGTTGTTAACCACAAATGGTGTGTTAACCGTGTTAACCCATCACAACCCTTAATAATTTAGATCTAGGGTCAAGATTAAATCCTTATAATTAGGGAATTTTTAATAATTAATAATTAAAAAATACAGCAAACACAAGTGCACAGGGGTATTTTGGGAAAGCCACCTCCATCCTCCTCCTCCACCCGGTGAACACATGTGCACGGCCGCCTCCTTCCTCCTCCTCCACCCGGTGAACACATGTGCACGGCCGCCTCCTTCCTCCTCCTCCACCCGGTGAACACATGTGCACCGCCGCCTCCTTCCTCCTCCTCCACCCGATGAACACATGTGCACCGCCGCCTCCTTCCTCCTCCTCCACCCGGTGAACACATGTGCACCGCCGCCTCATTCCTCCTTCACCCGGTAAACACATGTGCACCGCCGCCTCATTCCTCCTTCACCGGTAAACATATGTGCACCGCCGCCTCATTCCTCCTTCACCCGGTAAACACATGTGCACAACCACCATCACAACTAACACCACCACCACCACCACACCCAACACTAGTAGTCCACCACCATCAGACCTACCACCACTACAACCACTACCATCACGGCTACCACCACCACCACTACAGCCACCACCATCACAGCTACCACCACACCTACCACACCCACCACCATCACAGCTATCACCACCACCACCACCACACCCACCACCACCATCTCCACCACAGCCACCACCACCATCTCCAAACCACCATTACACCCACCACCACCACCAAAAACACGTGTGCACACGACACAACACCTGTGCATGACGCCACCGCCTCATCCTCTCCCTCCATCACCGTCGCCGGAGATTTAAAGTCCAGGAGGCACCACCGACATCAACAGCAACACCAGCTTCGGATCTGAAACCCACCACCATCGTTCAGATCTAGAGGGCGGCAGATCTGGTGGAGGGCGGCAGATCTGGTGGAGGTGGTGGATGGCGGCGGATCTGATGGAGGTGGTGGAGCTCGATGGATCTGGTGGAGGTGGAGGAGGGCGGAAGATCTGGCGAAAGTGGTGAACGACAGCAGATCTGGCGGAGGTGGTGGACGGCGACAAATCTGACGGAGGTGGTGGAAGAGGTGGTTGGCCGTGGTTGGAGAAAGACGTCAGAGACTTTGGTGGCAGCGATGTTGGTGGTGTTGGAAGGCGGCGTCGGTGGTGTTGGAGGGCGGCGATTGTGGTGTTGGTGGTGGAAGCCGGCGGTTGTGGTGGTGGTGGAAGCCGGCGGATGTGGTGGTGGCGACGGTGGAGGGTGGGGGTAGGGGTTGGGTTGGGGTGGTGGTGGAGGGTATGGGTTGTGGTTGTGGTTGGGAGGGAGAAGAAGGGTTTTGGGAGGCATTGGGAGGAAGGTGAATTAGAATGTCTGTGTGCATTGAATTTCTGGAAGAATATTAGAAGGATGAAATTACCCAAATTACCCTTCATTAATTAAATGGTAAACTGATTTCTTATTGGTTAATCTAAGTTAACAAGGTTAACACATTATTTGTGGTTAACAACGGAACTCTCCTCTATATATATATATATATATATATATATAGAGTTACCTTCTTTTGTGAACCAATTATTTTGTGTTAACTTTGTTAACTAATGTACACCATTGATCAAATGCAATCAACAGTTAAGATTAATTCATGGGGGTAGTTAATCCTTTATTTTTTTTCTTCAAAATAGGCGGTTACAACCGTTTTATCTCTGCCGTAGATTTAATTATTGGACGGTTTAGATCGGTTAACAAAGTTAACACAAAATAGTTGGCTCACAAAAGAAGAAAACTCTATAAAACAATTCTAACAAAAAACTGTTAGGATTGTGTGCGAGACAGTAACAGAGTTACCGTGTCCAATGTTATAAGATACTAGTAGGTCACACCGCTGCACACCTAATTGAGAACATTTGTGTGTAAGAGATAATTAAGAGGAGATAGAAATAAATAATAAGTTAATTATTTATTGGATTAATTAATCAGTAAATTAATTAATTAAGGGATTAATTAATAGAGATAATTATAAAAGGAATTATAATCAGATACAAACACTGCCTTATTTATATCTATAAATAAAGGCTTAAAGTGTTTTTATCAGATAGATTTTTCTCACACCAAAAATTACTCTCTCTCTCTCTCTCTCTCTCTCATAAACCGTCGCCGGCCCTCCCCTCTCTCACACAACGATCGGAGTTTTTCCGACCAGTCACGGTGATCTAGCAACCCTCTCGCTTGGTGTCAGTAGCGGTGTACCCCCTGCTCGCTTTCCGGAGTTTATTCGCTTAAAGGTAAACCATCAAAACTCTCTTGATTGTATCTGTTAGGTTTAAGTTGGATCCCGCTTTTGGGAATCGTTTTTTTTTGTTATCCGCTGCGCACAGTTTGTGCCTACGGTCCCCAACAGTGGTATCAGAGCCCGGTTCTTGAACCTACAGATCAGGTTTAACTGTTTGATAATTAGGTTTAATAAAAATTCGAATTTTGTATGTTTTTATAATTGTAAAAATTGAATTTTTCATATAAACCTAATTGGTGGTGGAACGGTGGCAGTTAGCCAACCGAACCACCAGACCACCGTAAAACACCGCCGGCGACACCACAGTTGGTGGTGGCCGGCGACTGTCCTAGCATCGCAACCGCAACGCCGCACCACAGGTCGTGGTCACGGCTGTTAGTGGTTGCGGTGGCCGATCGCGAGTGGTGATCGATCGAACCACCGGGCTGTTTTACGGCCTCGCCACGGGTGATGATCGAGGCCAAACCATCGGAGCAACCACCGATCGCCAAAAACCAGCGTCGGCTCCACCCCAGGTTGGTGGTGGCCGCCGGCTGTCTAGTAACCGCAAACGCCGCACCACAGTTTGTGGCTCGCGGCGTCGGCTGAGGTCGAAAACAACCACCGCACCACCGTTCGTGGTGGTGGTGGCGATCGATTGGACCACCGATCGACGGTGGCGGTTGTAACCGCTGCCGATCGATGGTGGTATCGGGCAACGGCGTCGATTGCAAACATAAGCCGCACCACAGAAGCGTGGTGGCGGCGATTGGCCGTTCAAACGGCGGCGGTGGTGGCGTATGGCCGCTGCCGTCGTCAAGGTGACGGTGGCTGTGGTGTTTTATACGCCGCAATCGGCGGCGGTGGTGGCGTATGGCTGCTGCCGTCGTCGATCTCCGACCACGGCGATGATGGTGGTGGTGCGCTGCTATTGTCGCCGATGGTAACAGTGGCGTTGGTGGGTTTGTTGTTTGCGTCGAGCGGCGGCGGTGATGGCGTTGATTTCGCCATTGTCGTCGCCAGTAACGGTGATTGACGTTGGCGGTGGTCGATTGCTGCCGCAAAGGGGCATCGGCTGCTGCCGATTCCGATCGAAACACGGCGGCGGTAGTGGCTCTAGGGTTGTTGTCGTCGCCGGTGATCTCGAAACACCAACTCGCACCGCAAGCAGCGGCCTCGCGCCGCGAACCGCGGCTTTGCGCCAGGAATAGCGGCTGATGGGGAAGGTTGCTGTTTTACGTTTTCTTGCATGACAAGTTTTAATCAGATTAGATAAAACCCTAGAGATCAATTTTTGTTATTATTAAATTAAATTTAATTAATTTAATAAGTTGTTATTGTCATAGTCAACCCCTTTGACCCATGGTTGCGATTTTGTATGTTTATTTTATTTTTAGTATTGGTTACGGGAGGCCTGCGTGCCATTTACAACCCGCCATTAAATTGTAATGCTTTTAATAATAAAATAATAAATAAAATCGAGACCCGAAGACGGAGCCAAGGAGATAGCCATGGAGCTTGGAGTCAGTGGGAGCGCCGAGAAGATTTGTCCCTTAGGAATAAGACAGTCGTTTTGTGTTGGCTCACGAAACGACAATCGTTAAGGGTTTTTGACTATGACATGTTTTAATTGTGTGTTTTGTTTATATTTAATGGTTATTTGAATTGCGTGGTTGTTTAGTTACGTAATTTCCTTTTAAATTAAATATAAACTTTTTTAAAATTAAATGTTTTAAAAAGGATTGGATACAAATACAGTTTGTGTTTGGATCCAAGCTTTTGAAAACTGGCAATTTTAACCCTTATCAAAATCATATTAGTAAGTGCAACCCACTTTAGGGGCACCTCCGGTGTAAGGTACATAGGGCGTTGTAAGTGAACACACTATGAACGCCCGTGTTCAAACCGAAACTGGAGGGTGATAAAACTCTGCGAATTATCTCCGGGTGGTACCGGCCAGGGTTTGTCCAGGTCCCGGGAGGTGCAGTCTATTTTGGTAATTATTTATTCACCGGGTGGTACCGGGCCAAAATGCACTAGAGGGACTAAATATGCACGGATTAAATATCCGATGTCCCGACGATCTAGAAATCGTGTTTATCGAGTTAAAATGCGATTGGTATAGTTATTACCTACCATAGATCACATGAGTCGGTTTGACATGATCACATGCTTCCCGATACATGTGAAATATGGATTCTAGTCTAATAAATTTATTTTGAGGGTAATAATTTATTAGAAGTTTTTATAATTATAAACTAAGCTTGGAATTTTATTCTTTATTGTAGATGTCTTTTTCTGTAATCCCGTTTTATACCCCTGAGGAATCACTACGACTCATCAATGGAAAATGGAAACTTACAGGACAAAATTTTCCAGTTTGAAAAATGCACCTTGATAATATCTTGCGTGCACAGGGTAAGTTTTACGTTTTAGAAAAACCTGTGTCACGACCTAAGAGTAATTCTCCTGAAGAGGAATTTACTCAATACTTCAAGTACATGGCGGATGAATCGGATGTCATGTCAATTCTGATTTTCTCTATATCATCCGAGTTCGCGGATAGATTAAGAGATAAATCCTGCCACGAGGTCGTGAAAGATATAGAAAGCCAGTTAGGTTTCTATAAACATACGGGTAAGCTTTTGATCATGAAAGAGATACTTTCACTGAAGCTGAAAAAGAACCAGTCAGTTAAAGACCATCTTATGGAAATGAGGAGGCTCTTTAAATGCTTGACACGTTTGGGGTACAAGATGACTCAGGAAGAGTTAGTGTATCTCATGTGGTACTCCCTCCCGAAAGAGATATGTGACACAGCTAGTGCCTACATGAAAGAACCAAAAATTGACGTGGCAGCACTACATGAGAACATTCTGGCCAGTCTAGAGCCGAAGCCAGCACCTGCTGATCTCATGGATACTGATTGGATTGATGAGCTGGGGGATATGAGTTTCCCAGAATGCGGTAGCAAGGATATTTGTGAGCACTCGATGAATATCGACCAGATAGAGATCGGTTTACCCGATGCTCCAGGTATTTTTATGATAGATTGCTTAATCACTTCTTATGAATCATGGGTAATTGATACAGGCAGTGGTAACCACATTTGTAATCATTTATAGGGATTCACTAGAAGAAAGACTCTGAGGAAGGACCGTTCGAACCTACGAGTTGGCGAAGGCACTCCGCTGATAGCTGAAGCTGTAGGATCCTATAGTCTTAGTTTACCCTCGGGTCTAGTTTTGGAACTGGATAATTGTTATTATATTCCAAACATGATTAAGAATGTTTTGTCTTTTGATTTGTTAGTAGACCAAGGTTTTTATTACAAATATGATTATAAAATGATTTGTCTTTAAAAAAAATATTTTCTATTTTAAAGCAACACCTGTGAATGGTCTATATACAGTAAATCTACAAGACAATAATAGTGAAATCTATCATATAAGTAAACGATCCAAAGACATTGAGGATCAGACTTACCTCTTGGCATTGTCGTTTGGGCCACATAAACAAGAAACGCGTTGAACTACTCCTAAAAGGAGGTTTTCTTGGCACTTTCGATTATAAACCTTTTGATAATTGCGAGTCTTGTTTATCTGGCAAAATGACAAAGCAACCTTTCAACAAAGAAAATGAAAGGGCTACTGACTTGTTAGAAATAATTCACACAGATGTGTGTGGACCATTTAGTCATGTGGCAAGAGGAGGATACCGGTACTTCATTACCTTTACTGACGATTTCAGTAGGTATGGTTATGTCTACCTTATGAGACATAAATCTGAAAGCTTTGAAAGATTCAGAGAATTTCAAAATGAAGTACAGAATCAACTTGGCAGAAAAATCAAGTTTTTACGGTCGGATCGCGGAGGAGAATATCTTAGTGCTGAGTTTGACAATCATCTGATGGAATGTGGGATTATATCCCAACTCACACCTTCGTATACACCTCAGATGAATGGTGTGTCAGAAAGGAGAAATCGTACTTTACTTGACATGGTACGATCGATGATGTGTCACTCTACGCTACCAATGTCATTCTGGGGACATGCGCTCGAAACAACAGCACATATACTGAACAGAGCACCAACAAAGTCAGTAGAAAAGACGCCATACGAGCTATGGAAGGGTAAGAAACCCAATATATCTTTTCTAAGGATTTGGGGTTGTGAGGTTTACGTCAAACGACCTACCTCAGAAAAACTCAAGCCCAACTCCGACAAGTGTTTCTTCGTTGGATATCCTAGGACCACCGTGGGATATTACTTCTACAACCCTGAAGAGAACAAAGTTTTTGTTGCTCGAAATGGAAATTTTTTGGAAGAAAAGTTTCTCAGTTCTGGGAACACCAGAAAGGATGTAGATCTACAGGTAGTAGACGAAGAAAACACTACACGAATTGTTGAGCCAGAAATTCAACATGAAAATGTTGAAGCTCAATCAGAACCGATTGAGGAAGTGCAAACACAGGACCTTCGCAGATCCAGTAGGGTAAGACAAGAACCAGATAGGTATCTTGGGTTTCTAGTCTCTCAAGATAGCGGAGACTTGAATGAACCAACTTCCTATGGAGAAGCTGTATCAGGCAGTGAGTCTGAACAATGGCAAGAAGCCATAAAGGCCGAGATGCAGTCCATGTACGACAACCAAGTATGGGAGTTGACTGATTTACCCCAGCACTGTAGAGTTGTTGGACGTAAATGGTTTTCAAGAAGAAAACCGACATGGATGGAAATGTACACACTTTCAAGGCTAGACTGGTCGCAAAAGGGTTCACGCAAACTCATAGTATCGACTATGATGAAACCTTTTCACCAGTAGCGATGTTGAAATCAATTAGGATCCTGATGGCCAGTTCAGCGTATTTTAATTACGAGATCTAGCAAATGGATGTCAAGACAGCCTTTCTGAACAGAAAGTTAACAGAAGACGTCTATATGGAACAACCAGAGGGGTTAGAAGATCCTAAGAATCCTAATAAAGTGTGTAAACTGCTGAAATCCATTTATGGATTAAAGCAAGCATCTCGAAGCTGGAACTTACACTTTGATGAGCGAATCAAAGAATTTGGTTTCGCCAAAAGTGAGTTCGAGCCGTGTGTCTACACTAAGTTCAGTGGGAGCATAGTAACCTTCTTGGTCTTGTACGTAGATGACATTCTACTCATAGGAAACGATGTACCAACTCTACAGAGTGTAAAGAGTTGGTTAAGCAATTGTTTCCAGATGAAAGACCTTAGAGAAGCCACTTATATACTTGGCATAAAGATCTACAGAAACAGATCTAAGCGGCTTATCGGACTTAGCCAAAGTACGTACATTGATAAAATCCTGAAAAAATTCAGGATGGATGAATCCAAGAAAGGATTTATCCCGATACAACATGGCATAGTGTTAAGTAAAACATAGTGTCCTGTTTCTAGTCAAGATCAGGACAAGATGAAATCGGTTCCATATGCATCAGCAATTGGATCGATTATGTATGCCATGTTATGTACTAGGCCCGATGTTGCTTACTCAGTAAGTGTTACGAGCAGATATCAACAGAATCCAGGAGAACCTCACTGGGTGGCTGTCAAGAACATTCTCAAGTACCTGAGAAGAACGAAAGATATGTTCTTGGTCTTTGGAGGTTCTGAGGATGAAATTAGTGTCAACGGCTATTCTAATGCTAGTTTCCAGACCGACAGAGATGATTTTAGATCACAGTCAGGGTACGTTTCACCCTAAACGGAGGCGCGATCTCATGGAAGAGCTCGAAGCAGGACACGATTGCAGACTCAACTACAGAAGCGGAGTACATTGCAGCATCTGATGCTGCAAAAGAAGCTGTCTGGCTAAGGAATTTTTTGTCGGATCTCAGAGTGGTTGCCAGTGTCTCTAGACCGATCGATATATTCTGTGATAACTCGGGAGTCGTAGCACAAGCAAAGGAACCTAGAGAGCATCACAAGTCAAGACACGTGCTCAGAAAATATCACCTTATCCGAGAGATCATTGGAAGAGGAGATGTGAGAATATGCAAGATTCCAACAGAAGAAAATGTCGCAGATCCGCTGACAAAGCCACTAGCAAGGGTGAAGCATGAGGCACATGCAAACTCCATTGGGATGCAGTACCTGGACGCCAGTAGCTAGTTTTTTAGTTTATTAATTATTACTATAGTTTAATTTAAAACAATTCAATCATGTAAAGTTCTTAATGGAAATAAATGGAGGTTTTAATTCATGATTGTTTTAAATTAACTATTTTTCGCATATTTAATATATCCATGATTTTTACAAAGTTATGTATGAAATCTAAATTTCCGTAGCCACTTATTGAAATGGGAATTTCAATAGGGAGTTTAACGCTATTGTAGATACTTGATGATTTATTCAAATTAGAGAATAAAAGCACATGTGATGTGACCAAGTATTTATAGATACTCATCAGAGTGCTTGAGTATTGGAAGTGACCAGTATCAAGTCTGCTTCATGGAGCACTAGTCATAAGCATCGACTTGATAGGTTGTCCTTAGACCTGAGATATTTGGTTTGGGAACATGAGGACTACTGTACTCTTAGCACATCCTAACGTTGCACCGTAACAGGGCGGCCATACGGGACGTGACTAGATGCAGCGGAAGCCGTGGATCCAAATGCAAGTAGTCAAGAAGGGATTTGCACCTCTTTCAAAAGAGAGATATTTCCGGTAAAATAGCTGTTGTTATATAGTAATATCCGTTACTGCAGGCAATCTGAATCAGATTCAAGAAATACTTGAATTCGAGAAATGAATCCTCCACTCCATGTCTCAAATTCATTTTAGAAATATCGTGTGCAAAAGGAATGAACCTGTGTACAAATTCAAGCGTGAATTGTATCTCTGGATATAAGAGATCTTATAACCTGGTTAACCTAAGTATCTGGCTAGGGACCTCCTTAGGCTAATGGTAACAGCACAGTTACATGTCTAGCACAAGTGGGAGTCTGTTAGGATTGTGTGCGAGACAGTAACAGGGTTACCGTGTCCAATGTTATAAGACACTAGTAGGTCACACCGCTGCACACCTAATTGAGAACATTTGTGTGTAAGAGATAATTAAGAGGAGATAGAAATAAATAATAAGTTAATTATTTATTGGATTAATTAATCAGCAAATTAATTAAAGTAATTAATTAAGGGATTAATTAATAGAGATAATTATAAAAGTAATTATAATCAGATACAAACACTGCCTTATTTATATCTATAAATAAAGGCTTAAAGTGTTTTTATCAGATAGATTTTTCTCACACCAAAAATTACTCTCTCTCTCTCTCTCTCTCTCATAAGCCGTCGCCGGCCCTCCCCTCTCTCACACAACAATCGGAGTTTTTCCGACCAGTCACGGTGATCTAGCAACCCTCTCGCTTGGTGTCAGTAGCGGTGTACCCCCTGCTCGCTTTCCGGAGTTTATTCGCTTAAAGGTAAACCATTAAAACTCTCTTGATTGTATCTGTTAGGTTTAAGTTGGATCCGGCTTTTGGGAATCGTTTTTTTTTTTATATTCGCTGCGCACCGTTTGTGCCTACGGTCCCCAACAAAAACGAATCATATAATATAATTTCATTATATTAAACAATTTCATGAACCAATTTTATTGATTTAACTAATTTTGACTTCAGTTTACAAGTTTACACCAAAGTTATGATTCACAAAAGAAAAATCCGTTAATTATAGAGTATAATAATTATATCTTCAAGATACCCTTTACTCTTTTGGGTAAAATATGATTTAATCCCTAAACTTTGCACTTAAAAATGGTTTAATCCTTAAATTTTTTTAGTGAATGTTTTAATCCCTAAACTTGTTATAATTAATTGTTTTAGCCACTTGACCTGCTATAGCAGATTACCACACTTTTAAAAATTGTTTTAATCCCTAATCTTATTGATAAAATAGGATTTAACCCTTAAACTTTTTAATTAAAATGGTTTAACCCCTAAACTTTTTTAATGAATGTTATAATCCTTAAACTTTGTATAGTATTTGATTAAATATCTAAATTGTTAAACCTAATTATTTTTATCCCTAACATAATTTAATACAACATTCTGTCTGCTAAACCCGTTACCATCCATTCACGATTGGAAAAACTCTACATCCATTCGTCTCTAGTTGAGTATAGTCTGCAAGTCGGCCAAATCAATCTTTTTCGCCAATAATATCTTCCTAAACTCGCTGGTACATTTTATTTGATTTCATTTATGTTATTTATGTGCTTGATTTGTTCCGCATTTGATGTTCGCCGTAAAATCTATGCATTAAATTTTAGGTAAATTTGCATCAAGATGAAACAGAATCACCAAACATGTTATGATTATTTTTTGGTTAATTTGATTCATTAGTCTATTGTTGCTTCATACCCTAAACTTTATTGATTACATCCGATCAAGGGATATGAAAATCAAGAAATGTAAGTTAGAGATATTCAAGATCATGTGTTTTGGAAGTACTTCAAATAAGTGTTAAACATTCATTAGAGATAAAAAAATAATTAGGTTAATAAGTTTAGATATTTAATCAAATAGTATAAAAAGTTTAAGGATTATAACATTCATTAACAAGTTTAGGGGTTAAACCATTTATAAATAAAAAGTTTAAGGCTTAAATCATATATTGTTAATAAGTTTAGGGATTAAAGTGATTTTTAAAAGTATGGTAACCTGCTATAACAGGTCAAATGGCTAAAACAATTAATTATAACAAGTTTAGGGATTAAAATATTCACTAAAAAAGTTTAGGAGTTAAACCATTTTTAAGCGCAAAGTTTAAGGGTTAAATCATATTTTACCATACTGTTTTCTTTGACGAAGTTTAAGTGGAAATTGATGGAAACAACGTTAATTAGAAAGTTTCACGTTTTTATTAATGTTTTTTAAGTTTTATAAGTTATTTGAAAATGTTGATAACTTTCATATTCTAGTATCATATTTCTTATATTTTCTAGATAAATAAATATGTTTTTAACTCGCAATTCAATATTAGATTTAAAAAAGTAATAACTCGAATTTTAGATATCTTTGGCGATCAATTAAAATACAAACTTATGTTTACGTAAGAAAAGAGAATTATTTATAAAATATGCTTCTCTCTTAGATGGGCATTTTCTTTTCAAAAGTCCAATTTATTGGCATATAAAAACTATAATATTATTTATAGTAATTAAGATTGAATGAATGCAAAATAGAATGTATTCTCAAAAAGTTAATGCAATTTAAACCATTCACTTGGTATATTATTATTATGGTTAATATGTACAAAAACAAGTTATCTTAGAATATATTCTAAGGATAATTCTTGTTTGATAATGTTTTAACATCAAATTTAAAGTTACAAATGTTCTTGCATTATAAAATGGAACTTCATTCTTGAAAACTGCCTATCATTATAAAAGAGAACGAAAAAAAGATATGGTATTCGAACATGATGTTATATTTGTAGAGGTTCGAACCTTAAATGCAATTCAAACTACAAAGATATAACGATGGTGATTGAATGAAGGATATTGATCGAGATAGCATCTTTCAGGAAGCTTCAACTTCATGTTTGTCCCTTAAAGATCTATAAATAAACGTACGAGAATTTGGATTTTCATCAATTATATCATGTCTCTATGTGTGATTCTCCCATTCTTTAGTTGTCTTCACAATTATATGCGAGACACGGTCGACAACTATTAACTTGTTTCTGCAAGATCGAGGAGCCATATTTGACACTATATATAATCTTTTAGCTAACAAACATGGATAGGGTCATCGGCATCTAGTACCATCGGTAATAAATAACTTGTGTGTGACAATTATCATTTACCAATGGCCATTTGTAACATCGAATATGCTGTTATTAGAATATTAAATATAGAAAATGGATTAGAAGTGTTGGACGTTATCATTAACATTATATGTATTGGTGCACACTATTTGTACTCACTGATGATATCAAATACAAAAGTGATGTGTGAATCGTAAGAAACTTGAATCACTTATATTGATCTATTTGATATAATGAGCTAATAAAATTTAAAAATAATCGTTTTAAAATGGTCAATTCCATTGGTCAAATTCCTTTATGCTATTTGGTTGCCTAATGAATGTAATTCAATTCCATGAATTCATTCACTTGTGAATTTGCCCATTCCTTCTCAAATGAGATGAAATTGAATTTCTTCCCTTCCAATCTTTTGTTAATGACAAAAATGCTCTCATCTGACCACTATTAGACACCACCACCTTGGCCACCGCCACCGACAACCACCACCAGCAACCCCCCACCTCCAGCCACCGCCACCGCCACAAGCCACAAGCCACCACTACCGTTCAACATTATTAAATGGTATTTTATAAGTATTTAAAAAAATATATAAAATGGTATTTTGGTCATTTGTCATCATTTCATTCCAATTCCAAAGCTACATTTTGTTAACCAAATAGACAAATTCTAGTTCCTTTAACAGATTTCATTCCATTTTCTATCAACCAAATTAGTTGGTCAAACCTGATAACATTATATTCTAATTCCTTTGACAAATTCCATCCATTTAGAAACCAAACTACGAACCAAATGCCCCTTAAAAGTGTTCATCGGTTTTTTTTGGCTTTTTAAGATTTTCTCTTGAACTCTACACTATAATAGTCGTTAGCCATAAAATTAAGGTTAACATAAAGCACACCACCTACAAAGTTGTACCCCAGAACTAACCTAATAGAATATATCTAAAAAATATAAATAGTATAATATGATCAACTCATATTCTGGTTGTTCAGTCTCATGATAATGAGTAATATCGTAACATTTACATTTACTGTTAAGCCCTTATCTTGAAGCTACCCATGTCAAACACAAAACGAACATAATCAATCATAATACATATCATCATATTACTTGCAAATATTATTTTTATAGACTTTTTTTTTCCAAATATCTTTTAAGTAATCAAATCAAATTGAAGATTTCTTGCAGTTAGGTTGTGTTTGGCAAAAATAAGCTAGCATATAAGCTACTCCATTCAATTATGGTTTGCCTTAAAAGATATTAAAACTTTTGCAAAATAGAGATGGTAGAGACGTTTTTGTTAAGTGAAATAATAGGTTCGTGTGAGATCAAACTGTTTCTGTGATCGAGACCGCGTGAGACCAAGACCTAATGTATATAACTTCACAAAAAAACACCTTGAAGGTAAATAAAAGTCGAATATTCATTCTTAAAAACACTTTCGAGGTAAAAAAATCTAAAACAAGGTAAAAAACAAAACCTTCATAGCTCAAATGCTGTGAAGGTAACAAATAAATAATGTTAACCTTCACAGTGGAAATGCTGTGAGAAATAAAAAAAAATCGAACCTTCACATAAAAAAACACCGTGAACGTAACATTTACATTGTTTTTACTATGAATGTTCAATTTGTTTTACTTTCACAGTGTTTTGATGTGAAGTTTCATGTAAAAGATCTTGGTCTCATCGGTCTCATGAAAACAACTTGGTCTCACGTGAACCTAATTCTATATTCAGTTATTGATGTAAATTATGTTGTTGGAGGGGACATATATATATATAGGGGTGGGTTCAAATGTGAACCACTTTTTGGTTGTGAACGTGAGGACAACCGAGAGCGCGACACGTGGCGAATGACTAGGCGCCACGTCAAGTCCACGGCGGATGACTAGGGGCGATTCATGGGGAGGGCATTGAATTAAAGGGGGGGGGACCACACTCAAAGCCGACGTGACGCCTAGTCATCCGCCACGTGTCGCGCTCTCGGTTGTCCTCACGTTCACAACCAAAAAGTGGTTCACATTTGAACTTTCCTCTATATATATATATATATAGGGGAAGTATCCATTGCATACAAACCTAATCTTAACTATTGATTTTGTTTATTTCCTAAATTTTAGGTGGTTATAAAATGTAGTTGAGAGAAAATCTAGGAACTAAATTAATCCACACCATTGATCATATACATGTATGGTTGAGATTGGTTTGTATAGTTTGTACAAACTATACGGTTTGCAACGGATACGACCCTATATATATATATATATATATATATAGAGGAAAAATCAAATACAAACCACTTTTTTTGTAAAAACTATAGGACCAATCTCAACCATCTATCTATTTTAATCAATGGTTATTAACACAAAGGAACACCATAATTTTTTTTTAATTTTTTAGTGTGCCACACAAGATTATAACCCCAAAGGGGTAATTTGGTCATTTTAAAATTACTCTAACTTCTCTCCTACATTACCCCATTTCCAAACCTGCAACTTTTTTTTTGAGCGGAAAAAAAAAAAAAAAAAAAATCAATAGTTAAGATTAGGTTTGTATGCAATAGTTAAGATTATTTCCCTTTCACTTTGTGTATAGAAATCCAAAACCCTAGCTAAAAATCCGGCCACTAAATTTATGGATTATTCGATAATTGAATCCAAATGATTTCTGTTTTCACCTTGTTTATGGATTATCCAAAACCCTAGCTAATTTCCCTTTCACCTTGTTTATGGATTATTCGATAATTGAATCCAAATGATTTCTGTTTTCTTGTTAGAATTTATGGTTATGATTCATCTTGTTTAAGCTGTGGATTTATGCAACATAGGGTTTACCTTTTATGAATTTGAACATGATTGATTTTTACCCTAATCCCACTGCAAGTGTGATTGATATAGCTAAACGCAATTTAGTTATCGTTTGACCTCCATTTATGATTTCACTTGACTTTTTGTATATTTTGATTTTAAAGATGTTTCATCTTTATTCCTGAAAATTGGGTGTTGATTAGATATATTTAGCATATAAGTTGGACGTATATATTAAAGCTTCAATGGACAATGGAAACAGTTTGCCATTGAATTTGGATTCACATTTGTTTTTTTTGAAGGTCAAGGCCAAATTTTATCTCATTTGGTAATGGCAGAGGGGTTAGATCATTGTAATTAGACTGATTATGGTAAACCATTGCATTTCACATTTAGACATTTAGTTTTTACACAACAGCATACTATGAAAAAGCATGCTGTAGTTGGAAATGAAGTGTTTCGTGTTTGGGATTTTCTACCATTTGGGGTGGGATTTTCTACTATTGTTGCATACAATGTTATTTGACGGTTATAGATTAGATTATGGATTATTCGATTGTTTTGATCCATAACTGTTTTGAATTTATATAATTTTATCTGATGTATATGAATATTCATAAGGTGAATACGAATATTCATAAGGTGAATATGAATATTTATACGGTGAATATATGGTGAATATGAATATTTATATGGTGAATATAAATATTCATCTGCTGAATGTGAAAATTCATAAGATGTATTCATCTGTTGAATGTAATTTTTATCTGGTAAATATGAATATTCATATGGTGAATATATGATGAAATATGAATATTCATATGGTGAATATACGATGAATATTCATATGGTGAATATACGATGAATATTCATATGGTGAATATGATAGTGAATATTCATATAATGAATAACTGCGATTTTCAGATCAAGGGCTTAGATTATTCCTCAAGTTTTTACAAAAAAATGAATATATATATATATATATATATATATTGTAAAAACCACATATTTTGTAAAAACCTCTTCTTTTGTAAAAACTTCAGGAATAATCTAAAATGACGATCATGCCCTTTTTAGATCAAATGCTTAGATTAGTTCTAAAGTTTTTACAAAAAAAAATGGTTTTTCCTTGAAGGCCCCTCTATATATATATATATATAAATATATATAAATAGGGGGATTCTGTACGGAGGAGATTAATTGCAAGTTGTAGATATTGGAGGCTGGTAGGATTCTGAATGCGATAAGATCCTCCTAAACAAAGCGGAATTTGTTCCCAGGTGCATTATGTTTTGCCTTTGCCTTACATCGCAATGGTTAAACCATTCTTAATTCTTTACAAAATATCGACATCTAAATTCCTTTTTTTTTTTTTAATTTTTATCACAATTTTCCCATGATGATGTTAGAGTCTCACTCTTAGTTGAATTGAATCATTTATTTAGCATATATGTAGATAATTTATTTTTTCAAGGGTTCTTTTAAGGATTTACTTCGGGGTTTTTGTGAAATTCTTTTAACGACAGATAACACATATACGTTTTAAGGGTATACGGATCAAACGGGCAGACTAATCACCCGTGCCCATGAATCGGCCTTATAGACCGACCCATGAAGTAGCCCCTGAATCGGCCCTATGGACCAACCCAAGAGCTTGGTACCGCAGAAGTCGTCCCTGCAGGGTTCGAATTTTGGCCAACCAAGGATACCATTCAAGGAAGACACAAGGATGTTAGCCTTGGTTCTGTGACAATTTTATTTCAAATAATCCACTTTTGGATCAAACTTGTTTCTTCCTTGGATGATATCCTTTACAGGAGAAGTACAATTTTCTTTTCATTTGCCAACTATGCATTTATACAAATAATAAGTAAATGGTCGATTGGAAAGTTTGATCCAAAAGGGGATGATGTCATATTTATAGGAGAAGTAGAGAAGTGATCTTAGCCGTCCATTTGGTAAAAAATTGCGGCTTTCACCGCGAAGCACCGGATAAATTCTCGCACGAGTTGTAACACACAGAAGGGTATTTTCGTAAATTTTACAAATAGTCGACAAACTAATTCATAAATGAATCTGTGTAATTCATATACGTTCATATATGAATCTGTGTAATTCATATACTATGAACCCGTTTTCGGCCTACTTGTAACAATTACGAATATATCCCTCGATCTTGCACGTACATGCAAATTTTGACTAGTCAAAGATTGCAGCTTTGACCCGACAAAGCCTTAAATTTTGACTTTTCAATCTTGATCTCAACCGTATCAACGATTGAGATCACTTTTCTATTTCACATTTTTACCACTTCTCATTTTAACCTCCTCTCTCTCTCTCTCTCTCTCTCTATATATATATATATATATGTATATATAGGTTAGGTTCAAATGTGAACTCAATTTTGGTTGTGAACATGAGGATAAATATGAGCCCTTAGATTAAAAATCGCCGATTACATCTATGGTTTAAATAGGCGGTGGCATTTTTGCAATTATCATGAAAACTTTGACCTTGGCTCCAATAAAATGACGCGCATAGGGGTAAAAGGGTAAAACAAAAAATGATTCAAATCAGACATAGACTTCATGATTTGTACCATAACCTGCAAATGGTTTCTCTCTAAAATCAAACCTGAAGAAGAAATCTTTCTGTAAATCACCATTGAAGAAATCAATCTTGACAAAAAAAAAATCCGAATCAAACGAACAAGAAATGGACACACTTTCACTCTCTCAAAGCTTTGCTATTGGTAAGTTCTTTGGATTTAAAACTTTATTTTCTGAATATCTAGAGATTCATTCGACTTTTACTCACTAAAATCAACGATTAATGTTAGGTAAAAAGAATTTGATTACATAGGGTTTCTCTCAAATACAATATAATCAACGATTAATTCTGAATATTTAGAGTTTCTCTCAAATTCGTGTTATTCAGATTTGAGTTTGTTCTGATATGCTTCTTATTCAGACTCAATAACAATTGCATTTACTTATTATTCTAAGAATTTAGGGATTCATTTACTTGTTATTCAGAATATTGAGTATGTTTGTTATTCAGACTGAAATTTCTAAATATTTAGGGTTTATTTACTTGTTATGAGATTTGTTGTTTTAAGTATTGAGATTTATTGTTCTAAGTGTTGGGAATCGCAGGCAACAGAACATGCACAGCGGAATAAAATACCCCGATTCCCAATCGAGGATCCAATCCTAAACACAGACAGATACAAATAAGGGTGTTCCGAAAATTTACCTCTAATCGTGAATAACACCGGAACGCAAGTAGGGGATACACCGCTACTGACACCTTCACGAGATAAGCTGCTAGACCATCTTCGGGACTACCTTGAAATCGATGGAGAGTGAGAGAGAAGGAGGGTTTCAGGTTTTCTCTAGGGTTTTTTCTTTTAGGCTAAATTGATTGAATCATAATGAAAGTGATAAGGGTTTTACCATATTTATAACTATAAATATGGTAATACCCATTAAAGAAAAAGCCCGATCAATTAAAAGCCCGATAAGGTTATTTAATTGATTTAAACCTTTTATTTAATTAATAACTATTAATTAATAACTTAACCCTTTTAATTAATTAATTATCTATTAATTAATCCGATAAAATATACCAACTGATATTTTATTTAACTAAATAATAAATAACTATTTATTATTTATTTCTCACTCAATAATTAATTTATACTTAATTAATTATTCCATCAAACTGGTAAATCCACTTGATCTCTAATTGGTGTGCAGCGGTGTGACCTACTAGTGTCTTATAACATTGGACACGGCAAACCCTGTTACTATCTTGCACATAATCCTAACAGACTCCCACTTGTGCCAGACTAGTAATTGTACTGTTACCATTAGCCTAAGGAGGTCCCTAGCCAGACACTTAGGTTAACCAGGTTATAAGATCTCTTATATCCAGAGATACAATTCACGCTTGAATTTGTACACAGGTTCATTCCTTTTGCACATGATATTTCTAAAATGATCTTAAGACATGGAGTGGAGGATTCATTTCTTAAATATCAAGTATTTCTTGACTCTGATTTCGATTGCCTGCAGTAACGGATATTACTAAATAACACCTGTTATTCTATCCGAGCGTGGCCACGCGATTTCTGCCAATCTTAATCGTCAAGGGGCCCGGAAATATCTCTCTTTTAGTAAAGAGGTGCAAATCCCTTCTTGACTACTTGCATTTGGATCCACGGCTTCCGCTGCATCTAGTCATGTCCCGTATAGCCGCCCTGTTACGGTGCAGCGTTAGGACGTGCTAAGAGTACAGCAGTCCTCATGTTCCCAAACCAAGTATCTCAGGTCAAAGGACAACCTATCAAGTCAATGCTTATGACTGAGGCTCCATGAAGCAGACTTGATAACTGGTCACTTCCAATACCCAAACACTCTGATGAGTATCTATAAATACTTGGTCACATCACTTGTGCTTTTATTCTTTACTTTGAATAAATCATCAAGTATTTATAATAACGTTAAACTCCCTATTGAAATTCCCATTTCAATAAGTGGCTACGGAAATTTAGATTTCATACAAAACCTTTGTAAAATCATGGATACGTTAAATATGCGAAAAATAGTTAATTTAGAACAATCATGAAAATAAAACCTCCATTTATTTCCAACACACTGTGAAATAAAACTTTACATGATTACATTGTTTCAAAATTAAACTATAGTAATAATTTAATAAACTAAAAACTAGCTACTGACGTCCAGGTACTGCATCCCAATGGAATTTGCATGTGCCTCATGCTTCACCCTTGCTAGTGGTTTTGTCAGCGGATCTGCGACATTGTCTTCTGTTGGAATCTTGCATATTCTCACATCTCATCTTCCAATGATCTCTCGGATGAGGTGATACTTTCTGAGCACGTGTCTTGACTTGTGATGCTCTCTAGGTTCCTTTGCTTGCGCCACGGCTCCCGAGTTATCACAGAATATATCGATCGGTCTAGAGACACTGGCAACCACTCTGAGATCCGATAGAAAATTCCTTAGCCAGACAGCTTCCTTTGCCGCATCAGATGCTGCAATGTACTCTGCTTCTGTAGTTGAATCTGCAATTGTGTCCTGCTTCGAGCTCTTTCACGAGATCGCACCTCCGTTCAGGGTAAAAACGTAACCCGACTGTGATCTAAAATCATCTCTGTCGGTCTGGAAACTAGCATCAGAATATCCTGTGACGCTGATTTCATCCTCAGATCCTCCAAAGACCAAGAACATGTCTTTCGTTCTTCTCAAATACTTGAGAATGTTCTTGACAGCCACCCAGTGAGGTTCTCCTGGATTCTGTTGATATCTGCTCGTAACACTTACTGAGTAAGCAACATCGGGCCTGGTACATAACATGGCATACATAATCGATCCAATTGCTGAAGCATATGGAACCGATTTCATTCTGTCCTGGTCTTGACTAGAAACAGGACATTGTGTTTTACTTAATACTATGCCATGCTGCATCGGGATAAATCCTTTCTTGGATTCATCCATTCTAAATCTCTTTAGAACTTTATCAATGTATGTACTTTGGCTAAGTCCGATAAGCCGCTTAGATCTATTTCTGTAGATCTTTATGCCAAGTATGTAAGCGGCTTCTCCAAGGTCTTTCATCTGGAAACATTTGCTTAACCAACTCTTTACACTCTGTAAAGTTGGAACATCGTTTCCTATGAGTAGAATATCATCTACGTACAAGACCAAGAAGGTTACTATGCTCCCACTGAACTTAGTGTAGACACATGGCTCGAACTCACTTTTGGCGAAACCAAATTCTTTGATTCTCTCGTCAAAATGTAAGTTCCAGCTTCGAGATGCTTACTTTAATCCATAAATAGATTTTAGCAGTTTACACACCTTATTAGGATTCTTAGGATCTTCAAACCCTTCTGGTTGTTCCATATAGACGTCTTCTGTTAACTTTCCGTTCAGAAAGGCTGTCTTGACGTCCATTTCCAGATCTCGTAGTTAAAGTACGCTGAAATGGCCATTAGAATCCTAATTGATTTTAGCATGGCTACTGGCGAAAAGGTTTCATCATAGTCGATACCATGAGTTTGCGTGAACCCTTTTGCGACCAGTCTGGCCTTGAAGGTGTGTACATTCCCATCCATGTCAGTTTTCTTCTTGAAAACCCATTTGCGTCCAACAGCTCTACAGTGTTGTGGCAAATCAGTCAACTCCCAAACTTGGTTGTCGTACATGGATTGCATCTCGGCCTTCATGGCTTCCTGCCATTGTTCAGACTCATTGCCTGACACAACTTCTCCATAGGATGTTGGTTCATTCAAGTCTCCGCTGTCCTGAGAGACTAGAAACCCAAGATACCTATCTGGTTCTTGTCTTACCCTGCTGGATCTGCGAAGGTCCTGTGTTTGCACTTCCTCAATCGGTTCTGATTGAGGTTCAACATTCTCATGTTGAATTTCTGGCTCAACAATTGGTGTAGTGTTCTCTTCGTCTACTACCTGTAGATCTACATCCTTTCTGGTGTTTCCAGAACTGAGAAACTTTTCTTCCAGAAATTTTCCATTTCGAGCAACAAAGACTTTGTTCTCTTCAGGGTTGTAGAAATAATATCCCACGGTGGTTCTGGGATATCCTACGAAGAAACACTTGTCGGATTTGGGTTTGAGCTTTTCTGAGGTAGGTCGTTTGACGTAAACCTCACAGCCCCAAATTCTTAGAAATGACATGTTGGGTTTCTTACCCTTCCATAACTCGTATGGAGTCTTTTCTACGGACTTTGTTGGCGCTCTGTTCAGTATGTGAGCTGCTGTTTCGAGCGCATGTCCCCAGAATGACATTGGCAGCGTAGAGTGACACATCATCGTTCGTACCATATCAAGTAAAGTACGATTTCTCCTTTCTGATACACCATTCATCTGAGGTGTATATGGAGGTGTGAGTTGGGATACAATCCCGCACTCCATTAGATGATTGTCAAACTCGTCACTGCGATATTCGCCTCCGCGATCCGACCGTAAAAACTTGATCTTTCTGTCAAGTTGATTCTGTACTTCATTCTGAAATTCTTTGAATCTTTCAAAGCTTTCAGATTTGTGTCTCATAAGATAGACATAGCCATACCTACTGAAATCGTTAGTAAAGGTAATGAAGTACCGGTATCTTCCTCTTGCTACATGACTAAATGGTCCACACACATCTGTGTGAATTATTTCTAATAAGTCAGTAGCCCTCTCATTTTCTTTGTTGAAATGTTGCTTTGTCATTTTTTTCAGATAAACAAGATTCGCAATTATCAAAAGGTTTGTAATTGAAAGTTCCAAGAAAGCCTCCTTTCAGGAGTAGTTCAACGCGTTTCTTGTTTATGTGGCCTAAACGACAATGCCAGAGGTAAGTCTGATCCTTAATATCCTTGGATCGTTTACTTATATGATAGATTTCACTACTGTTGTCTTGTAGATTTACTGTATATAGACCATTCACGGGTGTAGCTTTAAAATAGAAAATATTATCTTTAAAGA
Organism: Centaurea solstitialis; assembly: GCA_030169165.1. Lineage (NCBI taxonomy): Eukaryota > Viridiplantae > Streptophyta > Magnoliopsida > Asterales > Asteraceae > Centaurea > Centaurea solstitialis. The sequence continues at coordinate 64,864,346 of CM058043.1, forward strand.
CTGAAAACATTTTATAATCGTATTTATAATGAAATCCTTGGTCTACTAACAAATCAAAAGACAAAACATTCTTAATCATATTTGGAATATAATAACAATTATCCAGTTCCAAAACTAGACCCGAGGGTAAACTAAGACTATAAGATCCTACAGCTTCAGCTATCAGCGGAGTGCCTTCGCCAACTCGTAGGTTCGAACGGTCCTTCCTCAGAGTCTTTCTTCTAGTGAATCCCTGTAAATGATTACAAATGTGGTTACCACTGCCTGTATCAATTACCCATGATTCATAAGAAGTGATTAAGCAATCTATCATAAAGATACCTGGAGCATCGGGTAAACCGATCTCTATCTGGTCGATATTCATCGAGTGCTCGCAAATATCCTCGCTACCGCACTCTGGGCAACTTAGATCTCCCAGTTCATCAATTATATCAGTGTCCATGAGATCTGCAGGTTCGGGTACTGGCTCTAGACTGGCCAGAATATCTTCATGAACTTTATCCACGTCTTTCTTTGGTTCCTTCATATAGGTACTAGCTGTGTCTTGAATCTCTTTCGTGAGGGAAAACCACATGAGGTACACTAGCTCTTCCTGAGTCATCTTGTACCCCAAACGTGATAAACATTTAAAGAGCCTTCTCATTTCAATAAGATGGTCTTTAACCGACTGACCACTTTTCAGCTTCAGTGAAAAGATCTCTTGCATGATCAGAAGTTTACCTGTATGCTTATAGAGACCTAACTGGTCTTCTATATCTTTCACAACCTGGTAACATGATTTAACTCTTAAATCTCCCGTGAACTCGGGTGATGTTGAGAAAATCAGAATGGACATTACATCCGATTCATCTTCCAGATATTTAAAATACTGAGTAAAATCCCTCTCGGGAGAATTACTCTCTGGTCGTGAAACAGGTTTTTCCAGAACATACAGCTTACCCTGTGCATGCAAGATATTATCAAGGTGCATTTTCCAAACTGGAAAATTTTGGCCTGTAAGCTTCCATTTACAGTTGATGAGTCTTAGGGATTCCTCAGGGGTATAAAACGGAATTACAGATTTCGACATCTACAAATTAAGAACAAATTCCAAATTCAGTTTATAATTATATAAATTCTAATAAATTATTACCCTTAAAATAAATTTATTAGACTAGAATCCATATCTCACATGTGTCGGGAAGCATGTGATCATGTCAAACCGACTCATGCGATCTATGGTAGGTAAAACTATACCAATCGTATTTTAATTCGAAAATATGACTTCTAGATCGTCGGGACATCGGAAATATAATCCGTGCATATTTAGTCCCTCTAGTGCATTTTGGCCTGGTACCACCCAGTGAATAAATAATTACCAAAATAGACTGCACCACCCGGGACCTGGACAAACTCTGGTCGGTACCACCCGGAGATAATTCGCAGAGTTTTATCACCCTCCAGTTTCGGTTTGAACACGGGCGTTCATAGTGTGTGCACTTACAACGCCCTATGTACCTTACACCGGAGGTGCCCCCAAAGTGGGTTGCACTTACTAATCTATGATTTGAACAAGGGTCGAAAATGCCAGTTTTTCAAAAAAATTTGGATCCAAACACAAACTGTATTTGTATCCAATTTTATTTTTAAAACTTATAAAATTGTTTATATCTTAAAATTACGCAACTAAAAAACAACCACGCAATCATAACTGATAAATATAAACAATCATGCATCAAAACATGTCATAGTCAAAAACCCTTAACTATTGTCGTTTTGTGAGCCAACACAAAACGACGGTCTTTATTCCTAAGGGACAAATCTTCTTGGTGCTCCCACTGGCTCCAAGCTCCATGACTATCTCCTTGGCTCCGTCTTCAGGTCTTAATATAAAACTAACTATTACAAATGGGTTGTAAATGGCACGCAGGCCTCCCTTATAGAAACGGATAAAATAAAAACACAACCACGGGTCTAAAGGGTTCGACTATGACTCAACATAATTAAACAAATTAAAATGCAACTGGATTTCAATAGGATAATTATAAAATTAAAAATTAATTTTAAAACGAATTAACTTAATCCTGAATCGTTTTAAACCTTATCTGATTAAAAACGATTCTCATCTCGAAGTCTATCCGGAAACGAATCCTAATCGAGACCCGTTAACGATAAACGATCGAAAAAGAACGACAATTTCGATTACCATCGATCCGCCAAAACGTGGCCGTCGATCGGTGGTTTCTCCATCGCCGGCGACGATGATGACACAATTGCCACCACCGCCGCCCGTACCACCCACAAACGCCGCTGGCAGCAGCGACTTCGAGAGCCACCACCGCCGCAGCAAACAACCACCGCTTCCACCATAATCCACCGGCGACAGCAGCGGCTGAGGAGCCACCACCGCCGCCCGCACCATTGTCAATCGTCGGCGACAGCAGCGGCTGGAAAGCCACCACCGCCGCCCGTGATCAACACCGTCGCCACCATCTCAATCGACCGGCGACTGCAGTAGCTCCGGGCTACCATCGCCGCCGTGATCGCGATCAACAAAATCCATCAACGCCACCACCACCACATACGGTGGTGTGGTGGTCGTCACCCGATTGGCCCGGCGCCGCTTACCAGCGGCTGTGATTATCAATCGACACCACCGCCACCACAATCGGTGGTGCGGTGGTGGTTTCCTTCCACGGCCGACGCCGCCACCACATACGGTGGTGCGGCTGGTGGTTCGATGCGGTGTCAGCCGGCGATCACCACATACGGTGGTGTAGCCGGCTGGTGGTTCGGTTCTCCGGCGATCGGCCTGGAGGTCCGGCCGGCTAACTGCCGCCGTTCCACCGCCGATCGTCGTTACGTTAGGTTTTCGAAAAATCGAATCTTTAAAACAGAAAACGAATCAAAAAGCAACGATTTTTATAAAACCTAATTAACTAACAAACAGTTTAAACCTGATCTGTTAGGTTTAGGAAGTGGCTCTAATACCACTGTTGGGAATCGCAGGCAACAGAACATGCACAGCGGAATAAAATACCCCGATTCCCAATCGAGGATCCAATCCTAAACACAGACAGATACAAATAAGGGTGTTCCGAAAATTTACCTCTAATCGTGAATAACACCGGAACTCAAGTAGGGGATACACCGCTACTGACACCTTCACGAGATTAGCTGCTAGACCATCTTCGGGACTACCTTGAAATCGATGGAGAGTGAGAGAGAATGAGGGTTTCAGGTTTTCTCTAGGGTTTTTTCTTTTAGGCTAAATTGATTGAATCATAATGAAAGTGATAAGGGTTTTACCATATTTATAACTATAAATATGGTAATACCCATTAAAGAAAAAGCCCGATCAATTAAAAGCCCGATAAGGTATAAGACTTAGAGGGGAAGCTTTGAGAAGGGAGTTAGGAATTGAAAGAGAAAAGAGAGAGCGAGAGAGAGAGGTCGAGAAAGAGAAGGGGCGACGAGAAGGGAGAAAGAGAAGAACAATCCAGCCAAGGGTTCGGGATTTATCGTGGCTTTGTTGTCAATCTCCGAAGGTATTGTATTCGTTCCTCGTTAGATTCGTTACCGTAAACTAGGGTTTGATAGATTGTTCGTTTAGGAATCGTTGTTGTTGAGTCTATACCCTAGATTGGTTATTGTAGCCTCGTAGAGCTCGGAAAAACGAATTTGTGGCAAGTTGAATCGGCCAAAACGGAGTTCGTATGAGGGAGAAAAGCCGAAAACTAGAAAAGTCGACTTTGGGGTCGAAAATCTGGAACCTGTCGCCGCTTCGCGCCAGCGAGCAGGTTTGGTTCAGTTTTTCTTCCGTTTTAACCCGTTTTGAAGGAGTAGCTTATGGGGCCTCTTAAGGACTTAATTAGATATCTTTTAGGACTGATTGAGGGTCCTAATCCAGTCGTAAAATTTATAAAATACAGGTTTTCGGTTGAGAGATCGTGCTAGTTGTGCGCTTTTGATAACGTTGTGATCTAGGTGAGTTTTCACTATGTATGATTTATACTATCATGTGTGTATGTATGCATAGTAGTGTTGTGTAAAGGCAACCGCATGTCCTTGGTGAGTTGCGAGGGCAAACTCGTGTCCTAAGTCTGGTAAGCGAATAAAGGGAATCACATGCCCTTGATGAGTTGTGGGGGTTGACCCGTGTCCTAAACAGACGGGAGAGGGAACCACATGCCCTTGGTGAGTTGTGGGGGCCGACCCGTGTCCAAACTGACGGGAGATTTAATATCGATCTAATGAGAGTCGAGTGTTGGTTACATGTCATGTGATATGTTTATGTTGATATGATATGGTGGTTGACTCATCGATGTGATTATGTGCCTATCGTGGATATGCATGTATGAGATGTATGATGCTTGCGAGTGTGTGTGGTACCTATTATGGGTATGTATGCATGTGCTAGTGTAAGTTATATATAGTGTCTGCTCACTAAGCGTTTCGCTTACCCGTTGTTGTTTTTTTTTTCAGGTACCGGTTCGGGTACAGATAAGGGCGAGGCCCCGACTTGACTCTGAGAGCGATGACAGTTCCGACCAGACCTTTCACGTCAGTTGATATAAAACAGTTTATCCGTTTATTTTGAGGCGTTAAGTTAAATGATATTTTTTTTGTTATAAGAATCATACTCTGATTTTTAATTAATGGCTTATAAGTTTTGGCACTTAAATGGTTTTATTTAAGATTAATTATTAAAATCGATATTTTGGAATTGGGTGTTACAAATCTTTAATGATTTTATATAATATTTCAAAAATAAAGACTCAAAAATTAAAAATTTTTAATCTATACTTTTAACTCCAACAAATTTTGTTTTAGAGATTTAACATCTTATATTATTAAAATATTTTTTTAATTTATCATTCCGATACACTTTTTAAAAGAATAATAAAAAAAAATGATAAAAAAAAATTATTTTCATATAAAATAATAATAATAATTCAACTTCATTGGTGAAAATGATAAAAAAAATTATTTTCTCTCTCTACATCAAGTTTTAGAGAATTTTTCTAAGTTTTAAAGATTTTTCTAGTTTTCTTTATTTTAGAGAACCATATAAAAATCTCTTGGTACAACTTATTTTAGAGAAGCCGTTGAAGATGCTTTTAAGAGTCAGTGCATATAGATGTGTGTATATAAAAGCATATTCTTGAAATTTTATGAGCACTGAGTGTATGTAAAATCTGAGGCCCCAATATATACGAAAATAATTCCAATAAATATTTTTCATTTGTAAGAAAAATTTGATAGAAGAAATTTTGGTAATTCATGATGAAAGAAAGCATATTCGTTTTTATTGTAGATATTTTTTGTTTAAGTTTTGCATTTTTTTTCAGAAAGTGCATATTATATGGTATAAAGTTTACAAGCTGATATAATGATATGTACAACGTGAAATGATTTTATTCACGTAAATCATGAACACTAATCTTTAAAAGCTAAACATAGTATGTATTCTAGGGATAGAAGATTTTAGGTTGGACGAAGGAAATAGGGCACACAAAAAGACTTGCCTTATATATTTAAGTTCGATATTATGTTCAGACATCTATTGTGAAAGTTTTTGTAAAACTTGGTATGGCTCGAGTCAACTTTTAAGTTACATATTTATTGTTTTGAAAGTCTTTTTGTAAATGGCCTAAAGTTTTAATTTAGCCAAAATTTTAGATTACTTTAGAGGATTTTGTTACGGATTATGTAACATTTTTTAAGAAAAAATGGGTACGAAATGTGTTAATCAGGCTTTATGGGCCCAATAAACCTTATTCGGTTTCATTCAATTTGTATTCGGATATGATGGATTTTATTGGGCTTTAATCGATTATATTGAGCTTTATTAAGTTTTATTAGACTTTAAAAGGTATTTTCTGTTTTAACGAGTTTATTTGGTTTCATTACGCTATAATCGGGTCTTTTGGGATTTATTTTAGTTTATTGGATTTGTTTGGGTTTGTTGGGCCATCATTGATTTTATTAGCCTTTATTCTGATATATTGACTTTTAATAGATTTATTTTGCTTTATCTTGGTTAAGTTCAATCAAATTAGGAGTACTATGTTATTCAATATTTTTTTGAGTTGTAGTTTTTGACCCATCAACTCGTCAATTTCACGGATCGTATATGGGTTGACCCGCAAAGCTGTTTAAATGTTAAGTAATTGTGTTTTATATTTATTTATAATAAAAAAAATTAAAAAAAATCAAGTATAGTGTTTTTACTTTGAGCGCTTAATTCTTAAAGTCCAAAACCAAATAACCCTAAGCGCCTAACAATTCAGACATCGTCGCTTTTCATTGCTCTCGTCTCAACAATACACTCAAATCGCTACTTCCAATCTGCCGTCATCGACCTTCTAGTCGTCGTTGTCGGCCTTCGATCTGCAGATTTCCATCGTCAATTTCACTATAGTCGCCGATTCTCCGCCAACCCATCAACCCATGAGTCGACCCGCGACACAACCCGTCACGGGTATGGGTTGAAGATCTTGATACGATTAGCTGAACGGGTCGTGTTACGGGTTAAGGTTTCTGACCTGCCAACTTGTCAACCCGCGACCCGCCAAGGCGCCAACCCAAACACGATATGTGTAACACCCGAAAATATGTTGAAATAAATATGGATTAAAGAAGAGGAGAGAAAATAATTCAAACGAAAGTGAAAGGTTGGAAGTGAATGAAAGATAAAAGGATAAGGGTGAGAAGTGGAAAATGTAGGGACTTGTTTTGCCAAAAGGAAGATAAGTTTAAATTTGAATGTGTAAATCCGTGGAGTTGGTTGTAGATGTGTTTAGTCCGTTGTAGTCTTGATTGGCTTCCAATTAAATAGCAATTAAGTGAGATATTCTTCTATCCATTGGTTCTATCTAGTGAAACAAAACTCTCTCCGAATTTGATAGAAATAATGGAGATTCGAAAGAGAAAATTTTTGTGAATCAAGTAACGTTCGAGCGAGATTTATAGAGAACCGGTCGAGGTTCGGGTAGCGTTCGTTCGTTATTCAAGTAACGATTCGAGGTAAATTCGTTATTAAACTCGACGATTTGTTTATATAATTAGACACGGTTGTAGTTGATTTCGTTTGATGTCGTTTTAAGGGTTTAAAGTTCGTCGTACTTTTCGAAGTATAGACAAAGGGTTGTTGAAGTAACAAGTATCGATGTCGGTTTTGCGGAATCCAAATTCAAGTATATTTGTTGAAAGTTTGAACGGTATATTTTATAATATAAAGAGTGTTAGCTAGTAATAAAAAGAGTAGTCAAAAGAATAGAGAAAACCCAGATGAATATCAGGTTGTTTTGATCAAAAATATAAGGAAGCTAAAAGATTGAAAACCATGGGAGTTTGATTTCGATGGATACTGGTGTTTCCTTTTGAGATATTACAATTTGAAGCATGGGTGATGAAAAAGATACCCTACAATTTCTCTATTATATAGTTAATTTATTTATAAATTAATTACTTAATAGTTACTTTAATTATTATTTTTTTTTAAATCGTATGCACATGTAAGTCTTGAGGACTACTACATCATTTTCAGTAAATGATTTTAGAAGATTTAAGTAGTTACATAGTAATTATTTATTATTAGATAATTGTTATTTAAATGCATACGATTAAGATAGAGTTTTGGAGTTATCTTTTTAGAACGATGGTTATGTTAAAGATGAGTTAGTGTGTATATATTTATGTACATATATATATATATATAGAGGGAAGTTATTTTGCAAACCATAAAAAACGTGCAAACCGTGCAAACTCATGGTTGCACACGTAAAATCAATGAAATTGATTCATGGAGTTGTTTAATATGATGAAAATGTTTCATAAACATCAAATTTTGAGGAAATTGTTTCATATGTTGGTGTTTTTTATTCATATGAAACTTTTTTATCGTTTCAATGAAACTTTTTCATTTCTACGTAAATAAACACCTTCATATGAAACAATTTCATCACAAAATTTAGTATATGAAACATTTTCATCATATTAAACGACTCTATAAAAGATTTTTCATTGATTTACGTGTGCAACCATGAGTTTGCACGGTTTGCACGTTTTTTATGGTTTGCAAAATAACTTCCCACTATATATATATATACATGACAAAGAAAATATCGACGTAAAGTGGATATCAAAATGGTTAGATGTTTAGAGTTGATCCGTTTCGAGTTAGCTAAAAGTTATTTAATTAACTTAACGATTAAATATTAAATTTAAATATTAAATTTAATCGTTGTAGAGATACTTAGAAAGTTATTGTGGCTCATGTAGGTTGGGAGCGATCAAGTGACGTATAAGCACCAGGTAAGTTTCATGCGATTTGAAACTGGGATACATACAATAGTATTGTGTGCAATATTTTTAGTATGACTAGTTATGCAAGTGTGTTTCATATATATTATATGATGCTTTCATAATTGTTTAGTATTTTATTATGAAAGAGCATGCTAAGTGTTTACAGTTTTTAAAGCATGCTAAGTGTTTGTAGTATTGTATTAAGATATGCATGTTAGTTTTGAATGATGCAAGGTCAGTTGGACATGTGTGTGTGTGGTCAAGATGGTACAAGTATCTTGAGGGTGCCTCTGTACATGGTTCGTCCAGATAGATATTACTGTTGGGAACCGTAGGCACTAACGGTGCGCAGCGGATAATAAAAACGATTCCCAAACCCGGACCCATCTTAAACCATAACAGATACAATCAAGTGGGTATGTCAGTTTACCTTTTGCGATTAAACTTCCGGAAAGCTGGTAGGGGGTACACCGCTACTGACACCACGCGAGAGGTTGCTAGACCACCGTGACTGATCGGAAAAATTCCGATCAATGTGTGAGAGAGAGAGAGAGCCGACGGTTGGGAGAGAGAGAGAGATCTAGAGATTTTCGTAGGAATTGTTCAACTGATTAATCAAAGCCCCAACCCTTTATTTATAGGATCAGATAAGGCAGTGATTTAACCTAATTATGATTCCTTTCATAATTATCCTTCCAATTAATTCCTTAATTAATTAATCCTTTAATTAATTTTACTAATTAATTGAAACAAATAAATAATTATTTAACTAATAATTATTTAGTTCTCTCTCTTCTCATATATCTCTTTTTCACACAAATTTCTCAATTAGGTGTGCAGCGGTGTGACCTACTAGTGTCTTATAACATTGGACACGGTAACCCTGTTACTGTCTCGCACACAATCCTAACAGACTCCCACTTGTGCTAGACACGTAACTACACCTGTTACCATTAGCCTAAGGAGGTCCCTAGCCAGACACTTAGGTTAACCAGGTTATAAGATCTCTTACATCCAGAGATACAATTCACGCTTGAATTTGTACACAGGTTCATTCCTTTTGCACACGATATTTCTAAAGTGATTTAAGACATGGAGTGGAGGATTCATTTCTTAAAATCAAGTATTTCTTGACTCTGATTTCGATTGCCTGCAGTAACGGATATTACTAAATAACCCCTGTTATTCTATCCGAGCGTGGCCACGCGTTTTCTGCCAATCTTAATCGTCAAGGGGCCCGGAAATATCTCTCTTTTGAAAGAGGTGCAAATCCCTTCTTGACTACTTGCATTTGGATCCACGGCTTCCGCTGCATCTAGTCACGTCCCGTATGGCCACCCTGTTACGGTGCAGCGTTAGTACGTGCTAAGAGTACAGTAGTCCTCGTGTTCCCAAACCAAGTATCTCAGGTCTAAGGACAACCTATCAAGTCAGTGCCTATGACTGAGGCTCCATGAAGCAGACTTGATTACTGGTCACTTCCAATACCCAAACACTCTGATGAGTATCTATAAATACTTGGTCACATCACTTGTGCTTTTATTCTTTACTTTGAATAAATCATCAAGTATTTATAGTAGCGTTAAACTCCCTATTGAAATTCCCATTTCAATAAGTGGCTACGGAAATTTAGATTTCATACAAAACTTTGTAAAATCATGGATATGTTAAATATGCAAAAAATAGTTAATTTAGAACAATCATGAAAATAAAACCTCCATTTATTTCCAACACACTTTGAAATAAAAACTTTACATGATTACATTGTTTCTAAATTAGACTATAGTAATAATTAATAAACTAAGTACTAGCTACTGGCTTCCAGGTACTGCATCCCAATGGAATTCGCATGTGCCTCATGCTTTGCCCTTGCTAGTGGCTTTGTCAGCGGATCTGCGACATTGTCTTCTGTTGGAATCTTGCATATTCTCACATCTCCTCTTCCAATGATCTCTCGGATGAGGTGATACTTTCTGAGCACGTGTCTCGACTTGTGATGCTCTCTAGGTTCCTTTGCTTGCGCCACGGCTCCTGAGTTATCACAGAATATATCGATCGGTCTCGAGATACTGGCAACCACTCTGAGATCCGATAGAAAATTCCTTAGCCAGACAGCTTCCTTTGCCGCATCACATGCTGCAATGTACTCTGCCTCTGTAGTTGAGTCTGCAATCGTGTCCTGCTTCGAGCTCTTCCACGAGATCGCACCTCCGTTTAAGGTAAAGACATACCCTGACTGTGACCTGAAGTCATCTCTGTCGGTCTGGAAACTAGCGTCAGAGTATCCTGTGACACTAATTTCATCCTCAGAACCTCCAAAGACCAAGAACATTTCTTTCGTTCTTCTCAGATATTTGAGAATGTTCTTGACAGCCACCCAATGGGGCTCACCTGCTCGTAACACTTACTGAGTAAGCAACATCGGGCCTAGTACATAGCATGGCATACATAATCGATCCAATTGCAGAAGCATATGGAACCGATTTCATTCTGTCCTGATCTTCACTAGAAACAGGACACTGTGTTTTACTTAACACTATGCCATGTTGCATTGGAATGAATCCTTTCTTGGATTCATCCATCCTGAATCTTTTCAGGACCTTGTCAATGTATGTACTCTGACTAAGTCCGATAAGCCGCTTAGATCTGTTTCTGTAGATCTTTATACCTAGTATATAAGCGGCTTCTCCAAGGTCTTTCATCTGGAAACATTTACTTAACCATTCCTTAACACTCTGTAAAGTTGGTACATCGTTTCCTATGAGTAGTATGTCATCTACATACAAGACCAGGAAGGTTACTATGCTCCCACTGAACTTAGTGTAAACACATGGCTCGAACTCACTTTTAGCAAAGCCAAACTCTTTGATTCGCTCATCAAAGTGTAGGTTCCAGCTTCGAGATGCTTGTTTTAATCCATAAATAGATTTTAACAGCTTACACACCTTGTTAGGATTCTTAGGATCCTCAAACCCCTCTGGTTGTTCCATATAGACGTCTTCTGTCAACTTTCCATTCAGAAAGGCTGTCTTGACGTCCATTTGCCAAATCTCGTAATTAAAGTACGCTGAGATGGCCATAAGAATCCTAATTGATTTCAACATTGCCACTGGTGAAAAGGTTTCATCATAGTCAATGCCATGAGTTTGCGTGAATCCTTTTGCAACCAGTCTGGCTTTGAAGGTGTGTACGTTCCCATCCATGTCGGTTTTCTTCTTGAAAACCCATTTGCGTCCAACAGCCTTACAGTGTTGTGGCAAATCAGTCAACTCCCAAACTTGGTTGTCGTACATGGATTGCATCTCGGCCTTCATGGCTTCCTGCCATTGTTCAGACTCACTGCCTGACACAGCTTCTCCATAGGATGTTGGTTCATTTAAGTCCCCGCTATCTTGAGAGACTAGGAACCCAAGATACCTATCTGGTTCTTGTCTTATCCTACTGGATCTGCGAAGGTCCTGTGTTTGCACTTCCTCAATCGGCTCTGATTGAGGTTCAACATTGCTATGTTGAATTTCTGGCTCAACAACTGGTGTAGTGCTTTCTTCATCTACTATCTGTAGATCTACATCCTTTCTGGTGTTCTCTAAGCTGAGAAACTTCTCTTCCAGAAATTTTCCATTTCGAGCAACAAACACTTTGTTCTCTTCAGGGTTGTAGAAATAATATCCCACGGTGGTCTTGGGATATCCAACGAAGAAACACTTGTCGGATTTGGGTTTGAGTTTTTCTGAGGTAGGTCGTTTGACGTAAACCTCACAACCCCAAATTTTCAGAAAAGATATGTTGGGTTTCTTACCCTTCCATAACTCATATGGAGTCTTTTCCACCGACTTTGTTGGCGCTCTGTTCAGTATGTGTGCTGCTGTTTCGAGCGCGTGTCCCCAGAATGATACTGGCAGCGAAGAATGACACATCATCGTTCGTACCATGTCAAGCAACGTACGATTTCTCCTTTCTGATACACCGTTCATCTGAGGGGTATATGGAGGTGTAAGTTGGGATACAATCCCACACTCCATCAGATGATTGTCAAACTCATCACTGAGATATTCGCCACCACGATCTGACCGTAAGAACTTGATCCTCTTGTCAAGTAGATTCTGTACTTCATTCTGATATTCCTTGAATTTCTCAAAGGTTTCAGATTTATGTCTCATTAAGTAGACATAACCATACCTACTGAAGTCGTCAGTGAAGGTAATGAAGTACCGGTATCCTCCTCTTGCTACATGACTGAAAGGTCCACATACATCTGTGTGGATTATTTCGAGCAAGTCAGTAGCCCTTTCATTCTCACTGTTGAAAGGTTGCTTTGTCATTTTACCAGATAAACAAGATTCGCAATTATCAAAAGGTTTGAAGTCGAAATTTCCAAGAAAACCTCATTTCAGGAGTAGTTCAACGCGTTTCTTGTTTATATGGCCCAAACGACAATGCCAGAGGTAAGTCTGATCCTCAATATCCTTGGATCTCTTACTTATATGATAGATTTCACTATTGTTGTCTTTAAGATTTACAGTGTATAGACCATCTACGGGTGTTGCTTTAAAATAGAAAATATTATCTTTAAAAACCGAAATCATTTTATAAGAATATTTATAGTAAAAGCCTTGGTCTACCAACAAATCAAAAGACAATACATTCTTAATCATATTTGGAATATAATAACAATTATCCAGTTCCAAAACTAGACCCGAGGGTAAACTAAGACTATAAGATCCCACGGCTTCAGCAATCAACGGAGTGCCTTCGCCCACTCGTAGGTTCGAACGGTCCTTCCTCAGAGTCTTTCTTCTAGTGAATCCCTGTAAATGATTACAAATGTGGTTACCACTGCCTGTATCAATTACCCATGATTCATAAGAAGTGATTAAGCAATCTATCATAAAGATACCTGGAGTATCGGGTAAACCGATATCCATCTGGTCGATGTTCATCGAGTGCTCGCAAATATCCTCGCTGCCGCACTCTGGGCAACTCAGATCTCCCAGCTCATCAATTATATCAGTGTCCATGAGATTTGCAGGTTCGGGTACTGGCTCTAGACTGGCCAGGATATCTTCATGAACTTTATCCACGTCGCTCTTTGGTTCCTTCATGTAGGCACTAGCTGTGTCCTGAACTTCCTTTGTGAGGGAGAACCACATGAGGTATACTAACTCTTCCTGAGTCATCTTGTACCCCAGACGTGATAAACACTTAAAAAGCCTTCTCATATCAACAAGATGGTTTTTAACTGACTGACCCTTCTGTAGCTTTAGGGAGAGAATCTCTTGCATGATCAATAGCTTTCCCGTGTGCTTGTAGAGACCTAGCTGGTTCTCCACATCTCTCACAACCTCGTGACATGATTTAACTCTTAAATCTCCCGTGAACTCGGGTGACATAGAGAAAATCAGAATGGACATTACATCCGATTCATCTGTCAAGTATCTAAAATACTCAGCAAATTCCTCTTCAGGGGCATTGCTTTTAGGTCGTGATACGGGTTTGTTGATCACATAAAGCTTATCCTGGGCACTTAAAACGTTCCTCAAGTGTAACTTCCAAACTGGAAAGTTATGGCCCGTAAGCTTCCACTTGCCCATAATAAGGCGAAGTGACTCTTCAGGTGAATAAAACGGAATACTAATTGGAGACATCTACAGAAGAATACAAATTCCACTTTAGTTTATAATTATATAATTCTAATAAATTATTACCCTTAAAATAAATTTATTAGACTAGAATCCATATTTCACATGTGTCGGGAAGCATGTGATCATGTCAAACCGACTCATGCGATCTATGGTAGGTAAAACTATACCAATCGTATTCCTATCTGAAAATACGATTTCTAGATCGTCGGGACATCGGATATTAATAATCCGTGCATATTTAGTCCCTCTAGTGCATTTTGGCCTGGTACCACCCAGTGAATAAATAATTACCAAAATAGACTGCACCACCCGGGACCTGGACAAACTCTGGCCGGTACCACCCGGAGATAATTTCGCAGAGTTTTATCTCCTTCCAGTTTCGGTTTGAACACGGGCGTTCATAGTGTGTGCACTTACAACGCCCTATGTACCTTACACCGGAAGTGCCCCTAAAGTGGGTTGCACTTACTAATCTATGATTTTATCAAGGGTCAAAAAAAAAAAATGCCAGTTTTCAAGAACTTTGGATTTAAACACAAACTGTATTTTATCCAATTTTAAAACCATTTATATTCAATTTAAAAACGTAACTACGTAATATAATTAAATATAAACAACCACGCAGACTAAAAAATGTAAACAACCACGCAGTTGAAATAACATGTCATAGTCAAGAACCCTTAACTATTGTCGTTTTGTGAGCCAACCCAAAACGACGGTCTAATTCCTAAGGGACAAAACTTCTCGGTGCTCCCACTGGCTCCAAGCTCCATGATTGTCTCCTTGACTCCGTCTTCGGGTCTCGATTTATTTACAACTTTAATATTACATATAATCGGGTTGTAAATGGCACGCAGGCCTCCCGTAAATAATAAATAAAATAAAATCAAAAACGCAACCATGGGTCAAAGGGCTTGACTATAACAAAAACATAACTAGATTTTACAGAATTTAATTAAACGATTAAATCCAATTAAATCAAATAATTAATTTAGTGATTAGCAAAATTAACCCCTAGGGTTCCTAACCTTATCTGGTTTAGGATAAACCCTTTATCTCATGAAAACTTGTCGTACAAGAAACGTTTCGGTGGTATGAGATCACCGGCGATAATGGTAACCCTAAAGCCACCATCACCGCCGTGTTTCATGAACAACACCACCATCGCCGTGACATCGGCTTGGTGGTTCGATCTACGCCGGTTGTTCGGCCACGATCACCATCCGCGGCTTGGCCGTAAGGCAGCCCGGTGGTGCGGTGGTTCGGTCTACACCACCATCGATTGCCACCGCCATCGATTGCCACCGCCACCACGCACGGTGGTGCGGTGGTTGGTTGTCATCATATCATCGTCATCATCATGATTCCACCGGCGACAACGGTAGCTATCTGCCACCATCATCACGGTGGTTCACGGTGAATATTGCGCCACCACCACCATCGCTTCCGGTCCGATTGTTATCGCCATCACCGGCGACGATTTTTGACGGAATCGACCATCGCTATCGCCGCTAGTTTGGAACACGACAGCAGCCGTGGCTCGCGCCACCACCACCGTCGCTTCCGGCGACAACAAACCACGCCGCCACCATCACGACAACAGTAGCTTTCCGCCACCACCGTCGCCGTGATGTGCGGTCCGATTAAGCCACACGGCCATCATCACCGCCGATAAATCGGCCTGGTGGTTTGGTCCTGGTGGTTTGGTCCTGGTGGTTGCAGCGATCACCACCACCACATACGGTGGTTTGGTGATTTCAATCTCGCCGCCGTTCCAACCAACCACCACCGCCTCCTCAATCGGAGGTGCGGTGGTGTTCATTGTCCACAGCCGCAACCACTAACTGTGGTGCGGTCTTGTGGTCGCGTTGATGGAAAAACCGCCGGCCACCACAAACGGTGGTTACGCCGGTGGCTGCGGTGACTCGGTGGTTGTGGTGATTTGATCGGCTAACTGCCGCCATCTCACCACCAGTTTCCGATTTTATTAGGTTTTTTAAGAAAAATTCAATTTTTAATAATTCATAAGCATATATAAAAATCAAATTTTAAACCTAATCGTTTAGACAATTAAACCTGATCCGTAGGTTTAAGAAGTGGCTCTAATACCACTGTTGGGAACCGTAGGCACTAACGGTGCGCAGCGGATAATAAAAACGATTCCCAAACCTGGACCCATCTTAAACCATAACAGATACAATCAAGTGGGTATGTCAGTTTACCTTTTGCGATTAAACTTCCGGAAAGCTGGTAAGGGGTACACCGCTACTGACACCACGCGAGAGGTTGCTAGACCACCGTGACTGATCGGAAAAATTCCAATCAATGTGTGTGAGAGAGAGAGAGCCGACGGTTGGGAGAGAGAGAGAGATCTAGAGATTTTCGTAGGAATTGTTCAACTGATTAATCAAAGCCCCAACCCTTTATTTATAGGATCAGATAAGGCAGTGATTTAACCTAATTATGATTCCTTTCATAATTATCCTTCCAATTAATTCCTTAATTAATTAATCATTTAATTAATTTTACTAATTAATTGAAACAAATAAATAATTATTTAACTAATAATTATTTAGTTCTCTCTCTTCTCATATATCTCTTTTTCACATAAATTTCTCAATTAGGTGTGCAGCGGTGTGACCTACTAGTGTCTTATAACATTGGACACGGTAACCCTGTTACTGTCTCGCACACAATCCTAACAATTACATGTACCGCGAGGGTGCCTCTGTACACGGTTCATCCAGATAGATAGTACATGTACCGCGAGGGTGCCTCTGTACACGGTTCGTCCAGATAGCTATGGCCTGACCAGTACATACTGCGGTCACTGTACTTGGTAAGGCAGATCGGATAGTTGACTCACACACCATGCCAGTTTAGTTGAGATCTCATATGTGTCAGTTGCATGCGTGCAAGATGTTGAAGAGTTTCCATGTATTAGCTTATTGATGTTCAGTGTTGTTTCTAAACCTGTCTGTTTAAAATATTTGTGTATGTATACGTTTGTAGTTGGAAAACCATGAGCTTACTTAGCTATAGCTAATATAGTATGTATCTCAGGGTTTGAGAAAGCAAGCACTAGTAAGGGCAAAGGACGAGCATAGGTCTTTCTTCAAGCTAGTTGATCATGATCTAAGATCCCGTGTGACGTTTGATGTACTAAATTTTCAGTTTATTACCTTGGGATTATTTATGTTTTCAGTTCTTTAAGTCTTCCGCTACGTTTGTTTGTAAGTTGATCATGATTTCAGAGTTTATGTTTATCGTTTAGCCTAAGTCACAACTAGTGGAAACTGGGGTGTGACAAGTTGGTATCAGAGCAGTGGTTTAAGCGAATTAGGTTAAGATATTAGCCTAAGCTTAAACTCGTAAGGTTCCGAGGAAAAGAAAAGGTTAAGATGTCGTTAGATGGTGTTAGGAAAGATGATTCCCTATGATCTAGCGAGGCTTGTATGATAAGTTTGACTTTGTTAGCTCAATCCTCATTTAAGTTTGATTCTCCACCATGGTAACACCAGCAACGGAGAGATCGATGAGGGACATATCGGTTATAGTACAAAGCTAGAGTACATAGTTAAGTTAGAGCTCAGTCCAGTAGATGAATACATGATAGCAGTTGTTTAACTTTTCCTGAGAGCAATTTTTTTATTTTGTTTCAGAACTATGTACGTATGATCAGTTAGACCCCGTTTTACTTGGTTTCCATTTATCTATGTTTAGCCATGCTATCTATGTACAGAAGTAGTCAGTTTGTGAAAGAAAATTCATTTCTTTAGTATGAGATCTTACCCATATACTTGTGTGGATAGGTATTTATATATACGTAAGATATAAGGCACCTTATTGAATAAGGTAGGGGTCAGATAGAGGCCGATAATCGCTTAATATACGAGAAGAGTGCTCATGATATGGCCTTATAATTGTTAGCTGAAGCTTGTGTTCCAACAATAGTGTATTGTCATTTCAGTGAGCAAGGATGTCTTTAAGAGATGGCATGACTTCATCTGGTAGTGAGGAGAACGTATCTCCTCAGGCGATTGAGTCAGCTAGCAAGGTTAAGGTAGAGGAAGAAGTGAGGGAATAGATCCTTTAGTTCAGGCTAGTTCAACAATTGGTAGAGGCCGAGGCAGAGAACATGGAAATGGGTAAGTCACCCACAATAAGTTTGGCGGATGAGATGACCAAGGCACTGCAAAATGCCCTATCAACTCTTCTAGCTAGTCTAGAAGTACAAGAAGATAAAATCAGAGATCAGTCTAAAGGAACCCAGGGTAACCATGAAACTGTAGGTGAAGAACATGCTAGTGGTTTAGGCCAGAGAGGGTATAGTTATAAGACCTTCTCTAGCACACATCTAGAGAAGTTTAGTGGTAGTGGCGGTCCATAGCTCTTACGGATTGGTTCAACAAGATAGAAAGTTGTTCTAAAACTTGCGAGTGTGCACCATAGTAGAAGGCACAGTTTGTTGTAACTACCTTCACTTCCGCCGCTTTATAGTGGTGGAATACTGAGAAAGCTGTTAAAGGTATCGTTAAGGCAGCAAAGATGTTTTGGGATAGCCTGAAAGAACTGATGATAAAGGAGTACTGTTCTAGAGTAGATGTGGTTAGACTAGAGACAAAGTACTTGAATCTAGTGCAGGATTCAGATACAGTATAGGAGTACAATAATAAGTTCACAGAGAAAGCCAGGTTCGCGACCACATCAGGTTGCGACAGAATAAAGGAAAGTTCATCGGTTTGTCGAAGGACTTACCGACTTAGAGTAGACATCAAGAGGTATGTCGAGGTGATAGTGCCTAAAACCTTTCTTCAGACCGTTGTAGTGGCCAAGATAGCTGGGAAAAGCAGTGATAGATTGATTGAGGCTGGAAATGGTGTTGGGAGAAAGTGGACAACTGTAAGAGATTCAAGAAGTTAAGTTTGGATCTGGTTTGAAACCTAAATGAAGTGGTGAACTACCCGTTAAGCAGTAGTTGTAACAAGAGCCATTTTGGCGAATGTAAGATAGGAAGCACATGGTGCTTCAAGTGTGGAAAGTTAGGGCAAAATCAAAGAGAATGTCCAAAAAGTCATAAGTGCTTTGGGTGCAGATTACCGGGACATATCAGGCCAAATTATCCTAAGCTAAAAAAAGCAACAACTAGAAGTCTAAGCTAGTGAGTGGTGCAAGCGAAAGTGGAAACGAGAAGAAAGAACTCTAGAAAGCCAACGGTAGAGCTTATGTAATGACGACCGATGAGGCAAATGAAACCCCTAACGTTGTATGAGCTAGTTCCTTGTCAATAATTGTTATGCCTTAGTTTTACTTGAATCGGGTGTGAATAGAAGTTTTGTTTCCACTACTTTCCTTCACTACTTGAATAGAAAGACTAAGCAACTAAAAAAAAAGGAGCTTGGTGGTTGAGATAGCTGATGGAAGTCATAGAGAGATTGATGAAACCGTCAAGGTTTGCACGATCATTATAAGTGAAAAGGAATTTCCAGATAAGTTGATACCAAAGAGATTAAAAAAATCGATATTGTCCTATGAATGGATTGGTTGTCTGAGAATGATGCTCAAACAATGTGCAATAAGTAGTTGTTTAAGGCAAGTTAAGTTATTGGCTGTTGGACCAGATGAAGTGTTTAGATTTGGGAACCGAGTTCGGATTTCCCTTAAGAAGATATGCTAAGAGCTCATGTGATAGATTTTAGAGGTAGTTGGATAACCATCTACCATTAGCCCTATTAGAGGCATTGTACGGTCGTAAAGGTTGGACGCTAGTGTGTTGTACTAACGTTGGAAAGAGGCAGTTAGTTGGACTTGAGTTAATCCAAGAGACCCAGATAAAATAGTTTAGATTAGAGAAAGACTACAAGTGGCCTATGATAGGCAGAAAGGTTACGAAGATGAGAGGTGTAGGCCTCTTAAGTTTCATATAGGAGTTAAGGTGATGCTAAGGATATCATATTGGAAAGGAATCGCAAGATTCGGGAAGACAAGCAAACCGAGTCCAAGATATGTTGGATAGTTTGTAATGGTAGCAAGAGTGGGAATAGTGGTTTATCGACTCAAACTATCGGCAAAGCTCAGTGTTATGCAGGGCACACTTCATGTGTCAAATCTGAGAAAGTGTCTAGCAGATGAGTCAACAATAGTAGAGCTAGAGGGTGTAAGCATCGATAATTGCTTGAGTTACAAAGAAGAACCAGTTCAGATACTAGACAAAAGAATGAAGAATTTCAGGAAAAAAAAGTGTATCTCTTGTACTAGTTCAGTGGAATTTTCAGAAAGATTTTGAGATGACATGGGAACTTGAAGCAGAAATGAAAATAAAGTATCCTCGGTTGTTTTAGCCAATAGAAATTTCGAGGACGAAATTTTTATAAGAGGGAGGTAGTTGTAACACCCGAAAATATGTTGAAATAAATATGGATTAAAGAAGAGGGGAGAAAATAATTCAAACGAAAGTGAAAGGTTGGAAGTGAATGAAAGATAAAAGGATAAGGGTGAGAAGTGGAAAATGTAGTACTTGTTTTGCCAAAAGGAAGATAAGTTTAAATTTGAATGTGTAAATCCGTGGAGTTGGTTGTAGATGTGTTTAGTCCGTTGTAGTCTTGATTGGCTTCCAATTAAATAGCAATTAAGTGAGATATTCTTCTATCCATTGGTTCTATCTAGTGAAACAAAACTCTCTCCGAATTTGATAGAAATAATGGAGATTCGAAAGAGAAAATTTGTGTGAATCAAGTAACGTTCGAGCGAGATTTATAGAGAATCGGTCGAGGTTCGGGTAGCGTTCGTTCGTTATTCAAGTAACGATTCGAGGTAAATTCGTTATTAAACTCGACGATTTGTTTATATAATTAGACACGGTTGTAGTTTATTTCGTTTGATGTCGTTTTAAGGGTTTAAAGTTCGTCGTACTTTTCGAAGTATAGACAAAGGGTTGTTGAAGTAACAAGTATCGATGTCGGTTTTGCGGAATCCAAATTCAAGTATATTTGTTAAAAGTTTGAACGGTATATTTTATAATATAAAGAGTGTTAGCTAGTAATAAAAAGAGTAGTCAAAAGAATAGAGAAAACCCAGATGAATATCAGGTTGTTTTGATCAAAAATATAAGGAAGCTAAAAGATTGAAAACCATGGGAGTTTGATTTCGATGGATACTGGTGTTTCCTTTTGAGATATTACAATTTGAAGCATGGGTGATGAAAAAGATACGCTACAATTTCTCTATTATATAGTTAATTTATTTATAAATTAATTACTTAATAGTTACTTTAATTATTATTTTTTTTTAAATCGTATGCACATGTAAGTCTTGAGGACTACTACATCATTTTCAGTAAATGATTTTAGAAGATTTAAGTAGTTACATAGTAATTATTTATTATTAGATAATTGTTATTTAAATGCATATGATTAAGATAGAGTTTTGGAGTTATCTTTTTAGAACGATGGTTATGTTAAAGATGAGTTAGTGTGTATATATATATATATATACATGACAAAGAAAATATCGACGTAAAGTGGATATCAAAATGGTTAGATGTTTAGAGTTGATCCGTTTCGAGTTAGCTAAAAGTTATTTAATTAACTTAACGATTAAATATTAAATTTAATCGTTGTAGAGATACTTAGAAAGTTATTGTGGCTCATGTAGGTTGGGAGCGATCAAGTGACGTATAAGCACCAGGTAAGTTTCATGCGATTTGACACTGGGATACATACAATAGTATTGTGTGCAATATTTTTAGTATGACTAGTTATGCAAGTGTGTTTCATATATATTATATGATGCTTTCATAATTGTTTAGTATTTTATTATGAAAGAGCATGCTAAGTGTTTACAGTTTTTAAAGCATGCTAAGTGTTTGTAGTATTGTATTAAGATATGCATGTTAGTTTTGAATGATGCAAGGTCAGTCGGACATGTGTGTGTGTGGTCAAGATGGTACAAGTATCTTGAGGGTGCCTCTGTACATGGTTTGTCCAGATAGATATTACATGTACCGCGAGGGTGCCTCTGTACACGGTTCATCCAGATAGATAGTACATGTACCGCGAGGGTGCCTCTGTACACGGTTCGTCCAGATAGCTATGGCCTGACCAGTACATACTGCGGTCACTGTACTTGGTAAGGCAGATCGGATAGTTGACCCACACACCATGCCAGTTTAGTTGAGATCTCATATGTGTCAGTTGCATGCGTGCAAGATGTTGAAGAGTTTCCATGTATAAGCTTATTGATGTTCAGTGTTGTTTCTAAACCTGTCTGTTTAAAATATTTGTGTATGTATACGTTTGTAGTTGGAAAACCATGAGCTTACTTAGCTATAGCTAATATAGTATGTATCTCAGGGTTTGAGAAAGCAAGCACCAGTAAGGGCAAAGGACGAGCATAGGTCTTTCTTCAAGCTAGCTGATCATGATCTAAGATCCCGTGTGACGTGTGATGTACTAAATTTTCAGTTTATTACCTTGGGATTATTTATGTTTTCAGTTCTTTAAGTCTTCCGCTACGTTTGTTTGTAAGTTGATCATGATTTCAGAGTTTATGTTTATCGTTTAGCCTAAGTCACAACTAGTGGAAAACTGGGGTGTGACAATATGGTTGTTACCAGTATTAACTTTCTATATAATAAAAGCAAAATCCTTTCTCTCACCTATTTAAAAGCGATCGATTCTAATTAATTAGTGGTTACACAAATCGCAAGGCAATGTTTTCAACTTACACTATTTTTATTTTATGAGGAGCAAATAGCGGAGGGTTTACGTCACCCACATCTCCTATTCCCTACGTCATTTACCATTTCAAATTAGAATATCAAATGATGATGATTTATTTTAATTATGGATTAAGTTATTAAATTTTTGGAAACATGTAAGATGTGTTTTTTATTAGATTATGATCCTATTAATTATCATGACTCTACTACTATACAATAATAAATTAAATTAAGCATTCACAGTCACAGACACCAAAAATGTTAAATGAATGATATTAATTTTTGTAGTAATTTTCATGCGATAGTGTTTTTATTAATAAAAAGAACTGTGATAATTTATTTCTATAAATTGTTTAATTGTAAAATATCTAGGGTGGGGTTGGTTCATTTTAGAAGATGAGAATGGCAATGAATTGAAAATGATAACGTAGGAGAATGAGAATAAAAAATGGGCATTGTATTGATGTTGCTTGGTTAACTCAATATAATCAATGAAAAATTATTTTATATTAAAAAAATATTTTTTTTCAACTTGAAAATACAAACGATGTTCCATTTAACATCAAGAGATGGAACGATATATAAGAAAAAAAAACAAGTTGAAATAAGATTGTCATTCTCCCTAATTTCGTCAGGAATGAAAATTAATGGATATACATGAATGATTCCATTATATAATACCAACCAAACAACAGTTTTTATTCTCATTCATTACCTCCCAATACCCCCAACCAAGCGCTCCCTTATAAAGTTCAATGAGACACAATTTCCCTCTTTCTCTCTCTTAATATATATATATATATATAGGGGAAGTATCCGTTGCAAACCATGTAGATTGTACAAACTATACAAATCTAATCTTAGCCATTGATTTAGTTTTTTTAACCATTGATTTTATTTATCTCCTAACTTTTAGGTGATTTTGAAATGTAGTTGAGAGAAAATCTAGGAACTGAATTAATCCACATCATTGATCATGTACATGTACGGTGGAGATTGGTTTGTATAGTTTGTACAAACTATATGGTTTGTAACCGATACGACCCCTATATATATATTAAAAAAATTAGAGGGTATGCAATATTTATGGTAATCCACTTTAGGGTTTAGAAGATAGAAAAAAGAAAAACTGATGTGACACTCCAATAACATGAAAGTATGAGAGTATGAAATGTCCAGAGTACTCATGATATTATAAATAACTTATTTAAAATATACAATTTTTGATTATATAAATCATGAAATACATATTTCGATACTCAAATACAACTTTCAAAAGCATATTTTATACAAGCATAATATTGTTTGGTAGAGATTTTATGATCATTTTTTTAATAACATTTTGCCTATATTGTAGTTTTAAACTAAACATCAAATATTCTTTTTGTCTTCCTATATATAAATTTACCTCTAGCATGTTATGCCACATGAGATGAATTAGTTTTACTAGTTGTTTATTGATAAAATATTTTGATATACAAAATATTAGTTAAACGATAAATCAAAGTATACAAGTAATCGGACCTTCTAACCAGTGACGGATCCAGAAATTTTGATAAGAGGGGTCGGAATTTAAGTAACATTGTTATGAGAATCATTATCATCCTTACCGTTTTTGAAAGTTGCCATTATTTTTAAAAGATATTTTCATTTTTTTTAGCAAACTAACATAATAATTTTATTGAACATCTTTTCATTTTCCTAGCAAAATAATAGAACAATTAACATTTCGCCATGTACAATTAACAAAAACTTAACAATTACACATTAAATAAGAATTACCTATTCTAACAATTAACAATAAATATTTTAGATTTAAAAATAAAGATGTGATATGTTTATGTAAAAAATTACACAAGTCTAATGTCGAAGAAATTGTGTGCGGCTAAACCGTCGAGTGAAAGAAATTACAGTCGATAATAAGTAAATGAACACAAATATTTTGATGACGCAGGAAAAACCTCACAACGGAGGAAAAAACCTGCGGTCGACCGTTATTAAGTCGACGTTCCAATATTGATCACCAACCAGGGGTGATATCCTTTGATGTTACAGCTTCAAACGTACGATTACAAGGAAATAAACAATAAGATCGAACGTAAATTACAACTGATTATCAAAGTAATGAATGCAGAGCTTGTAGTACTCGAGGATGCCAATGTTGTCCTCAAATGAGAGCTTGATCATTCTTTTATAGTTGCTCGATAATAACCGTCCAACGGATTGTTGACCATTAATGCCTGAATCGTAACTGTCGCGGAAATCTTGCTCATAACGGTCGATCTCTTGATGATGTCGTTAATGGAGAGTTATTGTTGAAATATGACCGTTGTAATGGTGAACTCCAACGAGCATAGCATAGTACTCGATTCAGACTTCTTCAAAGATGTACAATTGTTGGATATGATGATCAGTTTATCTGCAACAAGAACAAACTCTTCGTACGTCTATTAGTTAGTAATGTCGTACGACATGTATAGAAATATCGTTCGACTAATCGTTAGACTCATTCGATCGATTGTTGTATTTGTTCAAGGATATTGTTAAGTTTTGTCTCAGGACCTTATCTTAATACAGGATTATTATTCTGAGAGATATCTTACGATTATAATCGGTCGTCGTGCGATCGTGGATTTTTACCCAAACATGATCTATTTCAGTTTTAGTGATTCTTTAAAGATAATGATGCAATTTTACTTTAAGAAAATTATATGTATACAATAATTACTTGTAAATTTGATATTTAAGGGATAATGCATTACTAAACAATAGTAAACAATACATAATAATAAACTACAAGATTGTGGCGTACTGGTTAAGGCTTGTGGGGTGTAATAACCGGAGTTAAAAGTTAGCCGTAAGGTTAGTCACTTGTTAAGTAAGACTATTTTTTGAAAAAGAAATTGAGATTTAGGGGTGGATTGTGACACTTTTGAGTAAAGTTTGGAGGTTGGGCTCATACCATAAATGGCATGGGCTTAGCCTTTTAGCCCACACTATTTATAGGCTAAACCTAGGGTTTTTGCCATTTTTGTGAAAGCAATTAAGTGTGTGTTTAGTGTGTTGGAAGATCAAGCTAGAGCCGTATTATCATCTTCAAGGTCGGGAAATCATCGTCGAGGTAAGATCTCGATGTTATTTTGCGTACGATTTATCTAGATAGTTGCGGGAATAGTTTAGTGACCTTCTAGAACTGCTTTAGATGCATTTGGATCGGTTTTTATTGAGATTTTGAAGCTATTTGCTAATCTGTTCGGTTTTCCGAATTGGAAGTTTGAGTTTTCCGAATCGGGAAACATGTTTTCCTAATCGGAATTCATGTTCTCCGAATCGGAACTCATGTATTCCGAATCGGTTTTTATGAACTTGTTTGAGTGTCTCTCATGCCTTTCCCGAATTGGAAGCTATGTTTTCCGAATCGGGAATTGGGCTGGTCTAGTCGTTATGCTGACCTCGTTCCTTACGAATCGGGAATTCGGAAAAGGGTGTTTTCCAAATCGGAAAAGGGGGTTTTCCGATTCGGATTTGTAAGTCAGAAAATATGTTTTCCGAGTCGGATTTTGAGGAGTTTCATTTGTAGGGTTAGTTTTCGGAGAGGTTTTTCCATAGTGATTTAACCCTATAGGGTTAGTGGAACCCCCGTGCTAAGTCTGCCTAGGGATGTCATAGTAGTGGGTTTTATTAAGCGCGGTTATTAATACCTTAGAACTTATACAGGCACGTTAGACGAGGTCCACGGCAGGACAGTGAGATTTACTCAGGTGAGTTCCCTTGCCAGAAAATGAATGGATAGTTTTCACTGCTTTCATAAATATTTATCCATTTGATTTGCGAACTGTTTTGCTATTGATGATGAACTGGTTTTGTGTAAATATGGATAATAGTTGGATTACGTTTAATGCATGCTTAAATGTAAATGTTGGAATGTTTTGGAATGAAATGTGTTGCAACTATGGACATTGGGTACCTTGGAACTGTATGTTCCTCGGGAGTGTTTACCATTTGGTCTGGTCCACCATTTGGGGATACCTCGGGACACATTTGCCTTGTGGAAGTTCTTTGTCCGTAACACATTTGCATTGCTGCTTATATTAAATTGTGATTTGGCCAGCGGGCCGGAACTATTGTTTGAACTGTTTTGAGGGAATTCACTAGACCTTTCGGTCTAACCCTCGTTTTCAAAACCTACAATCTTTTCAGGGAAAGATCGAGTTGCGAGAGGCAAGGAGAAGGTAGACGTCTAGAGTAGCTCTACCGGTGGAAGTTAGTACTTTTGTCCTTAATTAGAATCTCAGCTGTGGAGAGATGTTCCGCATGCACCATTAAACCCTTTTACTTTTGAGTTGAGAATTCTTGATATTTGCGTATTAGATCACTGGGAATTTAATGTTATGCTTATTATATTGTTTGGGTTATCGGGGCGTTACTGGGGGAAGTGGCTTGTTAACCCTTCTGCTCCAAGGTTTGAATCCAGACGCTTCCAGATTGTTGCCACTGGTGATTAACTCAGGACAACATGCTTTAGTTGTCCATGAACCTTGTTGGAATTAGTTGGGATAAAACCTCAGATACCGTTTAAAAAAACAACACATAATAATATTTTTTATTAACTTATATTTTATCACATAGTTTATAATATGTTATAAGTAGATATATAAACAATTATATACAAAATAACATTAAACTCAAATCAAATAATAAAGTATATTTGTATCAAGGACACTGTTTATGTAAAAAATTACACAACTCGATGTCGTAATAAACTTGTGTGAGGCTTAACCGTCGAGAGAAAGAAATTACAATCAATGATAAGTGCGGAAAAGTAAAATGAGACAAATAATTTGATGACGCAGGAAAAACCTCACGACGGAGGAAAAAACCTGCGGTCGACCTAAAAGATAAGTCGACAGAGCACTATGATCACCAATCAGGGGTGATGTCCTTCAAGTATACAGCTTTGATCGTACGATTACAACTGAGAGAACTATGAAATCGAATGTAAATTACAGATGATTCTCTAGAATAATGATTATAGAACTTGTGAGCTTCGGATAGACTTCGTGTGTTGCAATGCTGGCTTGATTCTTCTTATATAGTGGCTTGATAATAACGGTCCAACGGTATTGTGGCTCATCAATGAGTGAATCGTAACCGTCCAACGTTATTGTCTTCAATTAATGCTTGGAGAGTAACTGTCCAACGGCATTGTTGAGAGTTAATGTCCAGATTGTAACTGCTGCGAGATTCTTGCTTGTAACGGTCGATCTTGATGCTGTCGAACGATACATAACTTACGACTTGTTCGATGTAGTGATGAACTTCAACAAGCATAGCATAGTGCTCAATTTCCGATTTCCTCAAAGGTGGGCAATTGTTGGATATTATAATCAGCTTGCCTGCATCAAACATATAAAACTTTGTATCTTTATTCG
This sequence comes from Centaurea solstitialis, assembly GCA_030169165.1. Taxonomy (NCBI): domain Eukaryota; kingdom Viridiplantae; phylum Streptophyta; class Magnoliopsida; order Asterales; family Asteraceae; genus Centaurea; species Centaurea solstitialis. Next base: position 64,892,428 of record CM058043.1, read on the forward strand.
TTAGTATCGTCGTACGATATTATAGTCATCGTTCGACTTATTCGATGTATATGTTCGATGTTTAATGATCTTAGTTCGATTGTTCTTTTAGGTTTTATCTCAGGACCTTATCTTAATACAGGACTATTGTCCTAACATTTATCTTACGATTATAGTCGGTCGTCGTGCGATTGTAGATTTTTACCCTAACAATTTGCCCCCAAGATTTAGAAAATAATTCTAATTTTATCTAAATCTTTAATTCGCTGGACAAAGAGTAAAAATACGTTGGTAAACGGTCGAATTAACGTTGATAAACTAGCCGTTATCTAGCCGTTACTCTGGACGCGTGTTCTCTAATGGCTAAGTGCTGACGCGTGGCACAATTATCTCTAATGACTCATATGATTTAGTTGCTATAAATGAGGCGTCTGATTGTGAGAAAAGATTTTACGAATCTTTTTATTTTCATAACCAATTGCTTGAGATCGTAATCCGACTATTTTTTTTGGCAAAGATTTTCGTGCGACTAGGCTTTAAAAGGTACCTCCTTCTTCCCTGTTTCATGCGTTTGAAATCAATAGCAAATAAGAGTAATAGAGGTTTAGATAATCTTAGGTTCACCCGTTTAAGAAATAGTTTAGGTCGACTGGAGTTCATTATGTCATCGGAAGTTAGGAGTTCAATTACGGAAAACCTAGAAGTAGGAGAGTTGAGGGAATTAGCAGGGTTACCAGAGGGTGCTCAAATAAGGGTGGCCGGAGAGATCCGGCCGGCGGATACTCCGACGGGGTTCTTCGCCCTGTTCGAATATCCGTTTAAGATCGGATTTCGATGGCCTTACTCTCCACTTTCTCGAGCCTTCATGTCCCGTTTCAACTTGTCTCCGGGGCAACTGATGCCTCAATTCTGGCGTGTTATCCTGGTAATCGAACGGGTAACCAAGGATTGGGGTCGTCGCGCGTTCTCTGTAGACGACCTTCTTTCTGCCTACAACGTGACGAAACTGCCCTACAACCGTTATGGGTTGTTTCCTAAGGGTAGGAATGACACCATGCTTGTTCATCGCACGCAAGTGAATGATCGAGGGTGGAAGTCTCGTTACGTCTTCGTCCAGACGTCTTCGGTCGCTGATGAGTCTTGGGTCGTTCTTGAATGGAACTCCAATGGTAATTTGGACGTTCGTTATTCATTATTGTGCTTTTGTTTATTTTTCAATACTAATCGTCTGTTTTATTTTTGCAGCTGTCAGCTTTACATTCGAGACAACCGAAGAATCTAACGAGTTGATCTCACACTTCCTGAGTTATAGTGTGACAGATCGCACGTATAGAACGTCGAAGGGCGGTGAGGAGAGCGACGTTGAGCCTGAAGTACAAATAATCGAGGAAACAGATATGGAAGGTAAATATCGTACGTCAATTTTCTTATTTATGTTAGTTTCGTTTGATTCTGACTTTTCCTTTCTGTATAGGCTCAGCTTCTAAGAAGGCGTTGACGATGGAAGCAGCTGCTCGTGCTGCTAAAAGGAAGGCTGCCGCCCAGGAAGGTTTGGTGGCTAAACGTACGAGGTCGTCGTACGTTTCTGTGGATACCCCGCCTAAGGATACCGCACGCAAGGTTGAAGGTGGGATAGAGGCTATCCCTCTTAGCTTCGCTCCTCCTGCAAAGGGAGAAGGTGCGTCCAGCCGGCCTGTGTCGAAGGTCGACAAGGGCAAGGAGAAAGAGGGATCTGGTCTTACGACCATGACAATCCAGATCCCTTCTGACTTCATGGTGGACGATGTGATCAGGACAGCGGCCACTTTTCCAGTCCTTGAGCAGTTTCATGTTCCTGCTCAGAAGGCGCGCATGGAGGAGGCCGACATCGAAGACTTGGATGCCTCCATCGCGGGTATCTCTTTCTTGGTAAGTCCCTGTCGTACGATTTTATTTTTATTTTTCTTGTACAGCTTCTAACTTTCTCTTTTTTTAAACCTGTAGGCTCTCCAAACCAGTCTTAGCCTCCATACTCGGATGGCTAAGATCAAGGAAGAGATGGCGTCGAGCCAGAATGATGCCAAGGTGGCCAGGAAAGAGGCCGACAAGGCCAAAAAGGAAGCTGGTCCAACTGACCGACGAGGTTAATGCCAAGTCGGTTCAGATTGGGGATTTGGAATCCAAGCTGGAACTCAGCGAGCAATTCCAAGTTCAACAGCGGGAACGGCTGAAGTTGGCCTTGGACCACACCAAGGAGTTGGAGAAAGAGCTGCTGGTTGTTCGACGAGAGAAAGCTGAGAGGGAAGAAGCTCTATCGTCCAAGATCCAAGAACTGGAAGAGGACGCTGCCTTGGTTCGCGTGGTCGCACGTACTGCGGTTATGCGACGAATAGCCGCTGGGACTGTCACCTCTCAGATGGCAAAGGACGAAGTGGCCTCTTTCGTTCAGGTGATGGGCTCTGAAGACCTTCTTGACGAGGAGGATCTAAAAGGCCTGGACGAAGAAAAGCCTGCGGAGGTCGAGGATGCAGGTGTCGAGGAGGAGGTTCCTGAAACCTCTGGATCCGTTCCTGCACATCCTGAAGAGACCCTTGTCGTAGATCCACCTGCTACCAACGCTCCATTAGAATAGTTTTAATCTTTGTACTCGTAGAATTTCTTTCTTTTCTTGTATTCTGCCATTTTAAGGCAGAAAAAATGTTTAATGAAAGAAATTTTGATTGAATATCGTGCGTTCTAGCTTTTTATCTTATGCCTTAGCTTTGTATTCGTGTGTTATAACTTGCGTCATGCGTTATAGCATGTATCGTGCGTTTTAGCTTTTTGTCTTGTGTTTTTGCATGCATTTGTTTAAAGTCTTTAGACTGATTTATAGAAACGTTTCTTTTGTACTCATGAGAGTATTCGTGCGACTGGCGAATTGACTTGCGCTCTTGCGATATAATCGTGCGTTACAGCGGTTTTCTTGCGATCCATGCGATTTTTTGTCGTGCGATTTCTGCAATAAGCATGCATTTAAGTCGTGCGATATTTGCGTTAATCGTGCGATCCATGCGATTTATCGTGCGATACCTGCGAAAAAGGATGACTAAGGGGTGGCCGTTGGCTTAGCCAACGGCGCTCCGATGCTTAAGTCAGTAATGGATAAGGAATAAATCGTATGTAAATAGGTTTAGAAGTAATACCTTTTGAGGTGATGGGCGTTCCAGCTTCGTGGGATTTCCATACCTTCCATAGTCGTAAGTCTGTATGCTCCATTTCCAATGACTTTGGAAATTATATAAGGTCCTTCCCATTTGATGGAAAGTTTTCCAGCGTTTGGCTCTTGTGTGTTTTGAAATACATGTCGTAAGACATAATCTCCAACTTGAAAAATTTTTGCCTTTACCTTTTTGTTGAAGTGTCTTTCGACAATTCCTTTCTGTGCAGCCATCGTTCGTAGTGCTTTTTCTCGGATTTCTTCTAAGGCGTCAAGATCGTAAGATAAATTTACTGCATTTTGATCATATGTGCGACTTCTGGCAGTTGGTATTTGAGCTTCGATTGGCAAGACTGCTTCGCATCCATATACCAGAGAATACGGAGTTTGTCCAGTTGATGTTCTAGGTGTCGTACGATTTGCCCATAAGACAGATGGCAATTCTTCTACCCATTTTCCTTTTGCTCCTTTCAACCTCTTTCGGATTGAATTGATGATGACTTTGTTGCTCGACTCTGCTAACCCGTTAGATTGTGGGTATCTCGGAGTTGAAGTGATTAATTTGATTCCTCGCTTTTCACAGAACGTACGAGTCTTATCACTTATAAATTGTGAGCCGTTGTCACACATGATTTCAGCTGGTACCCCGAATCTATAAATGATGTTTTTCTGAATGAAAGATATGACTTCTTTATCTCGGACCTGTGAGAAAGCACCAGCTTCTATCCATTTTGAGAAGTAATCGGTGAGCACGAGTAAATAGACTTTTTGTCCAGGGGCTGGAGGTAATTTTCCCACGATGTCCATTCCCCATCGCATGAAGGGCCATGGAACTAGAACAGAATGTAAAGGTTCAGATGGTCGATGGACCATGCTCGAATGTTTTTGACATGCGTCGCATCGTTGGACGTACGTTATGGCATCTTCTCGTAGAGTAGGCCAATAGTAACCTTGTCGTGAGATTCGACTAGCAAGACTTCTGCCCCCTGCGTGATTTCCACATTTTCCGTCGTGCATCTCTTGGAGAATTTGATTGATTTGTATCTTATTTGTGACGCATCGTAGAAGAAGTCCTGTCGTGGATCTTCGATAAAGTTGATCTTCAAAGATTGTATATCTTGAAGCTTTCGACCTTGTTTTTCGAGCTTCCATTTTATCTTCAGGTAGTTGGTCGTGCTTGAGGTAGTTCCATATGTCGAGCGACCAATTATAAATTTCTTCGTTCATCTGTACTTCATCGTTTGTCGCAATTGTTGGTGTTGTGAGATGAAGTATTGGGATATTTTCCATGAACGGATCATGAAATGCAGATCCCAGATTGGCCAATGCGTCCGCTTGCATATTTAGATCTCTTGGTATTTGCTCGATCAGGAACTGTTCAAATCGTGCGATTCGATCTTTAACGGCTTTGAGATAACTTATCATTTTTGAGTCTTTTGCTTGAAAATCTCCATTTACTTGGTTTACGACCAGTAAAGAATCGCTTCGAACGTGCAACTGTTTTGCCCCCAGTCTAAGAGCAATATCTAGTCCTGCGATCAAAGCTTCATATTCTGCTTCATTGTTTGTGGCTTTGAATTCGCATCGTACGGAGTATACTATATTTCCCCCTTGTGATGATTTTAAGACAATACCTAATCCACATCCTCGTACGTTCGAGGAACCATCAACGTAGAGTATCCAAGGCTGGTTGTCTGAAATCATCACAACTTCGTCACACGTCGTGGGTTCCAATCCTGGAGAAAACTCTGCCACGAAATCCGCTAGTACTTGCGATTTGATGGCCGTCTTGGGTTTAAATTCAATGTCGAACCCGCTGAGATAAATGCTCCATTTGGCTAGTCGTCCTGTCAATTCTGGTTTGCGAAGCACCGTCTTGAGTGGATAATTGGTCACAACAATGATATGATGTGACTCGAAGTAATGCCTTAGCTTCTTTGCTGCCGTCATAAGACCTAGTAGCAATTTTTCCATTGATGTGTACCTGGTTTCTGCGTCGAGGAAAGACTTGCTAACATAATAGATTGGTTGTTGTCGTTGATCTTCTTCTCGCACAAGTACTGCACTTGTCGCATTTTTGCTTACTGCCAAGTACAACTGTAGACTTTCTCCTTCGACTGGTTTTGTTAACAGCGGAGGTGACGTCATATATTGCTTCAATTCTTGCAAAGCTTTCTCATGTTCGTCTGTCCACAAGAAGCCTTGATTCTTTCGTAGGACATTATAGAACAAATGGCATTTATCCGATGATCGTGAAATAAATCGGGTTAAAGCTGCCACTCGTCCTGTTAACTTCTGGACTTCTTTGACATTCCTTGGAGATTGTATCTCGACGATAGCTTTGACTTGTTCTGGACTTGCTTCGATTCCGCGTTGCGTGACCAAGTACCCCAAGAATTTTCCTACTCGTACTCCGAAGGAACATTTTGTTGGATTGAGCTTCATCTTGTATTGTCGTAGGATATCGAAAGATTGCTTTAAATGTGCAACGTGATCGATCGAACGTTCTGATTTCACAAGCATGTCGTCGATATAAACCTCCATCGTTCGACCAAGATGTTCCTTGAACATCATGTTAACCAATCTTTGATATGTTGATCCTGCATTCTTGAGACCAAATGGCATAACTTTGTAACAGTATATGCCTTTGTCTGTCATGAATGCAGTCTTCTCCTGGTCGTCCGTGTGCATCAATATTTGGTTGTATCCTGAATATGCGTCCATGAATGTCAACAATTCATGTCCTGCTGTCGCGTCAACCATGGCGTCGATATGAGGTAAAGGAAAAGGATCTTTTGGACAAGCTTTGTTTAGATCCGTGAAATCAATGCAGACTCGCCATTTTCCGTTCTTCTTTTGTACGACGACTACATTAGCCAACCATTCTGGATATTTGACTTCTCGGATCTTCCCTGTTTTAAGCAGATTATCAACTTCATCGTTGATCACTTTATTTCTTTCAGGCGCGAACTTGCGACGTTTCTGCTTAATGGGTTTGAACGTAGGATCCACGTTCAATTTATGCGATATAATGCTTGGATCTATTCCAACCATATCTTCGTGCGACCATGCAAAACAGTCTGAATGTTCCTGCAAAAAAGATATAATCGTGTTTTTTATGTCAGGGGGGAGCGAGGCTCCTACGAAGACTTTTTGATCAGGATGTTCAGGATCAAGGACGACTTCTTCTAGCCGAAGGTCGTCGTTCGATTTCCTCTCATCCTGGCTCTGTAATTGCTAGATGTCCTGCGACTTTGTCTTCATCGTAATCTTGTAACATTCTCGTGCGATTTTGTTCTCACTAGCAATCTCTTGAATTCCCCATGGAGAAGGAAATTTAATCTTCTGGTGGTATGTCGAAGGAATTGCTTTCATCTCGTGGATCCAGGGTCTTCCAAGAATAACATTGTAAGCTGATTGGCAGTCCACAACATTGAACTTTGTTTGTTTGTTGATGCCTTTGGCGTAGACAGGCAAGATGATTTCTCCGAGAGTGTTCATCGGGTCTCCATTGAATCCAATCAGAGTAGTACTTCGTCGTACGATTTCTGACCGTTCGATTCCCATGACTTTAAGAGTATCTGCAAAAATAACGTTAGCCGAACTGCCTCCATCAATCAATATTCTCTTAGTCGAACAGTTTCCGATTGTCAACTGTATGACTAGAGCGTCATGATGTTTATGATGGACCCCTTGTGTATCGTCTTGGTCGAACGTGATTGCCATTGCATCGAGCTCTCTTTCTGTCTTTGATTTGGCTTCTCCGGGGATAGGATGTTCGCTTGGACCATCTCGTGCATGTCGCTTTGCAGCTGAATATGTAAGTCCACAAACTTCTGATCCTCCAGTGATGCAGTTTATGACTTTTGTATGAACTGGTGACGCTGGTCGTCCTTGTTCTTCTGGGATGAGGCCTTTTAGATGCCCCTTAGATTTCAAATATGAAATCTCCTTCTTTAAACTGATGCATTCATCCGTCGTATGACCATGATCGTCGTGGAAATCGCACCATCTGTTCTGATCTTTGTCTTTGCTTGGTTTATCAGATTTCTTCGGCCATCGTACGTTTGCATCAATCTTTCGTAGTGAATCCACCAAATCTTTTGATGTACCTGCAAAATTGTAAGTAGATAACTCTGGATATCGTATTTTAACAGTACCTTTGCTTGGTCGAGTTTTCGACTCGTATCGAGGATTTCCAATCTTATTTACTCTTTTATGCTTAAAGTCATGTTTTTGAGCACCAAGATGTTTCTTTTCTGCGGAATGCTTTCGTCGGAAGAGAGCATCATCTTCTATTCTCATGAAAGCTAGTGTTCTAGCTCGTACGTCGTCGAAGTTTTCTGGTGGATATTTCGTTAATTCCAGATATAATCCAGAGGAATCTTCTAATCCACGCTTGTATGCCTCGATTGCTGTTTTCACGTCGCAATTTTTTATTTCAATCATTGCTGCATTGAATCTGTTGAAGTAATCGCGGATTGTTTCTCCAGATTTCTGTACGATATAGTACAGGTCGCTGGTCTGCTTCTCCATCTTACGACTGCTAGCAAATTGTCGAGTGAATTGGTTCACCAATTCTGCAAATGATCCAATACTCTTTGGCTTTAGGTTAATAAGCCATTGTAATGCTGCTCCTGTTAAAGTTGATCCAAAGCTCTTGCACATGCAAACTTCTTGATATTGCGCCGGTATAGGAACTGTCCACATAAGTTGCTTGTACTGCGCTATATGTTCGACCGGATCTGTGATTCCAGAATATTTTGTTGCGAAAGCTGGTATAGTATATTTCTTAGGAACGTCAACAAGAGCTAATTCATCAACGAACGGTGAAGCCTGAAATCCAGTTTTAGGTTCGACTTCGACGGGTACTGCTGCTCCGGGTAGCTTTGTGAGTAATGCGAACAATTTTTGATTTTGTTCTTCCAGGGATTTCAGTCGTACGTTCAGAGGGTCTTCAACGTTTATTGGGTTTGTTGGAATACAACTAGAAGGGATTCCAGTACTGGGTGGTATTGTCGTATGAATGGTGGAACTAGTAGCTGTGGGTATATGACCAGGAATAGGAATTTGTTGGGAAAAAGGCTCGAACGTGAACATGGGTGCTCCTTGAGGCATAGAAGGTGGACCTCGAGGCATAGGTGGCGGGCCATGAGGTATTGGTGGTGTAAACTGTGGTAAAGATGGTCGTACGTTGTTGTATTGTTGGTTCACAGTTGAAAATGGCATTGAGGCATTGAACTGTGGTCGAGGCGGTGGTCTTAGATGTTGAGGAGGATATGGAGGAGGGATAGACATTGGGATAGTCATCGATGGTCCTGGTAAAGCTCGAAGACGTTGAATTTCGTTGTTAGCCTCTTGCAATTGTTGTTGGAGTGATGCTATGAATCCGTTATCCATTATCCTACGCAAATAGCTCAAAAAGAACTCAAAGAAAAGGTTAGTACTAAGGCGCACTTTTCACCGAATGAAATTTTTCTCAAAACGGAGCCCCACGGTGGGCGCCAAACTGTTTATGTAAAAAATTACACAACTCGATGTCGTAATAAACTTGTGTGAGGCTTAACCGTCGAGAGAAAGAAATTACAATCAATGATAAGTGCGGAAAAGTAAAATGAGACAAATAATTTGATGACGCAGGAAAAACCTCACGACGGAGGAAAAAACCTGCGGTCGACCTAAAAGATAAGTCGACAGAGCACTATGATCACCAATCAGGGGTGATGTCCTTCAAGTATACAGCTTTGATCGTACGATTACAACTGAGAGAACTATGAAATCGAATGTAAATTACAGATGATTCTCTAGAATAATGATTATAGAACTTGTGAGCTTCGGATAGACTTCGTGTGTTGCAATGCTGGCTTGATTCTTCTTATATAGTGGCTTGATAATAACGGTCCAACGGTATTGTGGCTCATCAATGAGTGAATCGTAACCGTCCAACGTTATTGTCTTCAATTAATGCTTGGAGAGTAACTGTCCAACGGCATTGTTGAGAGTTAATGTCCAGATTGTAACTGCTGCGAGATTCTTGCTTGTAACGGTCGATCTTGATGCTGTCGAACGATACATAACTTACGACTTGTTCGATGTAGTGATGAACTTCAACAAGCATAGCATAGTGCTCAATTTCCGATTTCCTCAAAGGTGGGCAATTGTTGGATATTATAATCAGCTTGCCTGCATCAAACATATAAAACTTTGTATCTTTATTCGTTAGTATCGTCGTACGATATTATAGTCATCGTTCGACTTATTCGATGTATATGTTCGATGTTTAATGATCTTAGTTCGATTGTTCTTTTAGGTTTTATCTCAGGACCTTATCTTAATACAGGACTATTGTCCTAACATTTATCTTACGATTATAGTCGGTCGTCGTGCGATTGTAGATTTTTACCCTAACAGACACCTTTTTTACAAGTTGTATAAATCAACTCCAGGACAAAAAAAAATGAATGAAAAGTTAGCATACAGTAGCATTTAAGATCAATGATCTATTTTTTGGCTCAAAATTTTTAAATACTAAGAACTTTATTGAAATTATGCTAAAGAAGGGGGTCAAACCAATAAATTATGGGGTGTCAAAATAGAACATGTATTTATAAAATGTGGTCTATCCTATTAAACTTAATTAATCAATGAAAGTTATGGGGTCAAGTGACCCCCTTCCAAGCAATGAATCCGTCCCTGCTTCTAACCATTTTTATCTGTTTTAATCTTGTCACTTTGTTCGTAATATTGCAAACCTAGCTTAAAAAAGGGGGCAATTTGGTCAAGTTTTTCTTAAAGAAAATTATATTTGGGCCCTTATTTATGGATCTAACTATATTTTCTTTTCTTTTTTTTTAAGAAAAACTTGACTAGGTTCTTTTTTTTTTTTTTTTTGTCTTTAGCTAGGTCTATAATATATTATAGACATAATGACATTTGGGTGAAAATCAGAGAAAAATGATTAAGAGGTGATGATAACTATTGTTTAACTTGTCGTTCAAAAAAATAAAAAAACAAATATTGTAGTAAGTTAAGATGAAATGTAATTTATAATTGGAAAATGAAATATATTTAATACAATGAAATTTTCATATGTGGAACATTTCCCGTAAAACGTAAGATCATTATTTAATGGGTCGATAGAGTCATTAAATTAATAAGAATAATTAATTACTTATATTCGATCTTGGTCGAATTATCTTAAAATGTATGCTTGTTTTGTGTTGACCTCATTTTTATACCCATGTATCTTTTACGTCTTCTATTTTCTAATTTGATATGAGACAGATATAGACCATATAGCTTAGCCAATAGTTCTTCTCTCTCCAACCTGCTACCCGCCGGCGACCACGGATCTCACCTGCTACCTACCGGCGACCGTCTCTCCGACCGTTTTCCGACCTCCGACCACCTCTGTCGGCTGTTTCCGGCGGTGGCTGCAATCGGCCGGTGACGAATTTCAGTCCGGCTATAACCAACACTGCATTTAGTTCGCCCGACGCTCACCATCTCCGGCCACTCAATCTCTCCATCTCTAACTGTTTCACATTCAAGTCGATAGTATCTCACATGAACATGAAGAAACCCGGTCTCTATTTTGGGGGTTTCTATAGCGATTCCATTCCCTGAAGGTATGAAATTGAGTGATTGAGCGAAAAAAAAGTTTTTTCCTGGTTTCTGCCGAGGTTTTTCTTGCGTTGCATGTGGCTAGGGTTTGTTCATACTTCTGATTTATAATTGCTATGATGGACGCTATGGATCAGCTGATAAGTGGTATGCCTACATTGGGTGAACCAGACCCCACTATGGTGGTTGAAGATGTTGATTCTCTTATTGATGAGTCCGATGATTCTGAGGACATTCATACTCAGTCTGTGAATGCTAATGAAAACACGTGGAAAGGGTTTCTGTTTTTGACCGATTGGGTGATGTTTCGGAGAGGGGAACTAAGGTTGATTCGGGGATGGCCAAGACTAATTCGTACGCTGCGGTTGTTGGATCCTCGCAATCCTCTTCTTTGGAGTTCTTTCCTCCACCGAATAAGGATTCTAGGGTCGTTTCAATCCCGGTTGAGATGGCTAAAGCTACTGCTAAATCGTTCCATACAACTATTTATGGTTACTTTTTGGGATCACGCATCCACTTTCCTATAATTGAACGATACGTTAGTAGTGTTTGGGCTAAGTATGGTTTTAAGGATGCTATGATGAATGATAATGGTATCTTTTTCTTTCGTTTTAACGATGTAGGGGGCTGTTCACAAGTTGTAGAATTTGGACCATTAATGATCCGTGGGGTACCCTTGTTTGTGTACCATTGGGACCCTACAAAAGGGGTTAAGAAACAAGACCATACAACATGTCCTTTATGGGTTAAACTCCACAATGTTCCTCTGGTTGCCTTTAATACTGAAGGTATTAGTCGTATTGTCAGTCTTCTAGGTATGCCTAGGAAGATGGATTCTTGTACATCAGCAATGTGTGATAATCTTTGGGGTAGACCTGGTTTTGCGAAAGTGTTAATTGATGTATGGGTGACAGGTGATCTAAAGAGAAGTATTGATGTGGTAATTCCGGACCTGAAGGGGAATGAGGATTGTACGGTGCAGGTCAATGTTGAGTATATTTGGGAACCGTCACAATGTTCCTTTTGTAAAGTTTTCGGTCACAAATCAACAGCGTGTACTAAAAGGCCGATTACAACGAAGCCTCAAAGAGCTCCGGAAGTTGATAAGGAGGGTTTAACTCTTGTAACTAAGAAAAAGTGGGTCCCAACGACTAATATTAAGACTAGTGTTGTGGAAGGAAGTGAAAAGCAAATGGAGAAAGGAGAGGTCTCGGGAAGTGGTGTAAGTGGGACGCCTATTTTGAAGGACAGCACGCAGAAAAATAAGACTGATGAAAGGGTGAAAGATATGGGTAAAAACCTTGATTGTACTGGTTTACCACATATACAGGCAAGCGTACCTGATCGTGAGTAATATAGTGTAGGAAAGTCCAGGTATCGTATCTACCACTGGGAACGGTCAAGTTATTGTAGACTAAAGTCAAAATAGTTTAATTAATCAAAAAAAAGGGGGTTTTGTATGAAAAAGGTTTAATTACTTAAAAAGACAATTAACTAAGTAAAACTAAGAAAACAATTGAAATTATGATTTAAGTTTATAATAAAAGAAAACAGCAGCACTTATCATGATAAAACGAATCCCCAATATGGATGACATGAATAGATCGAAAGTTTGGTTGTTTTGACTATTGTAGGAATTTAAGTCTGGGACACCCTAACATGTGCAATTTATGGTTAAATTAGGACACGGTCCTCCTAATTCCAATCCTAAACCGTTTGGTCCACAATCTAGAATCGGTAAACCCTTCCTAACCAATTATTGTAATGGCTCTTTTACTATCGGTCACTAATGGTCAAAGTAACCCCTTAACATAACTCTATGGTCCAAGTCAGGCTAAGGTAGGTTGATTATCCTTTCGGAGTCTATCTGTCTTGGTCCAACAAATACACCCAACCAAGTGATTTCAAATCGCCACAACAACAATAATCAAGAAAGAACCATAAACGACATTCAATTAATCAAAAACAAACCAATAAACATTAATTGCAAAATATCATCCATAATGGTTCATCTATCATGACAAGCACTACTAATAAACTACCCACTCATAATGAACACAAAAACATAAACAAGAGTAGACATCGACATGATACCGACAGTACAACGATAGATGATCAAAGATCGACTTCCGCAGCGTACCGGCACCTTTCGTATTCTCACTCTCGTTCCTCTGACTTCCCCTCGTGTATTGCACTTCAAAACTCATGTCTAAAACTGAAGGAGGAGGCTGATATTTAAAGAAAAACGACCAGGCGCCATCTGGCGATCGCCAAACTACTCACTTGGCGACGCCAAACACTTAATAAAACCCTAATCTTCACTTCAGTCGCACTTGGCGGCGCCAAATTGGGCACTTCGCGATCGCCAAGTGTCTTCTGTGTTGACCTTGTGCATTTTTCTCGTTTTCTCGCCTTTTTCCGTACTTTTCCGTTCCACGGCCTCCAAATCCTTCATAATCAATAAAAAGCTCAATTAGTGCATGAAATGATCATAAACGGGTGAGAAATGGGGTAAAGTCATACGATTAC